>JAFIRS010002017.1:0-262359 GCA_018342105.1 Gonioctena quinquepunctata | reverse complement strand
AGCAAACTTTCTACCAAGTATGTTACTTCGCTATACAGGGTGAACTATTATCTCAGTTAATGTAAACAAAGGATGCCGCCGATATCCGGTCGCTTAAATAAACAACTAGAGGAAAGTGCTGACGTAGATAATATTCCTGCAAAGACTTGTCGGTTGAGTCATGGCCGCATCATCACTGCTGGCTCCTCCCACTTTCCAAAATGGCCGCCGCCATTCACTGATCACGTGACACTTCTGTCATTCAGTCTTCCGTCCGACCAATGCCGTTGACGGATATTGGTTGACACCCCCATTTCAATATGCTGCTCGGCTATTGGATAGCGGACGGCGGCTATCACCACTCCCACGACCTATCACAGCTCTCCCCACCCCCACTCTCAATCACACACTCCCATACACAACATGGCTGCCACCATTCCGACCAATCACAGACCACTCATCCCCCACCTTTTTCCCTACCCACATACAACCACCACCCCCCCAGCCCTCTCATTAAACCATGTGCGGGACCATGTGGCGGGAGAGGTGGCCCCGAATCGGCATAGCCCTACTACTGGCGGCTCCAAAATGGTGGCCGAGTTTTGTGATTATGGTCTGATTCCATACAAAATTTGTATCAAGGGGTTTTTGGGGTCGAATATTATGATTCTTTTGTGAAAATTGGAAAATTCAAGATGGCGGCTATAAAATGGCGGCCGAGTTTTGTGATTATGGTCTGATTCTATTCAAAATTGGTATGTGGGGGTTTTTGGGTTAGCATATTATGATTTTTTTGTGAAAATTGAAAAATTCAAGATGGCGGCTTTAAAATGGCGGCCGAGTTTTGTGATTATGGTCTGATTCTATTCAAAATTGGTATGTGGGGGTTTTTGGGGTCGAATATTATGATTCTTTTGTGAAAATTGAAAAATTCAAGATGGCGGCTTTAAAATGGCGGCCGAGTTTTGTGATTATGGTCTGATTCTATTCAAAATTGGTATGTGGGGGTTTTTGGGGTCGAATATTATGATTCTCTTGTAGAAATTGAAAAACTCAAGATGCGGCTTTAAAATGGCGGCCGAGTTTTGTGATTATGGTCTGATTCTATTCAAAATTGGTATGTGGGGGTTTTTGGGGTCGAATATTATGATTCTTTTGTAAGAATTGAGAAATTCAAGAAGGCGGCTTCAAAATGGCGGCCGAGTTCTGTGATTATGGTCTGATTCTATTCAAAATTGGTATGTGGGGGTTTTTGGGGTCGGAGATTATGATTACCTGATTTGATGAGATTATTCCATTTTTTAATTTGCAAAAAAATAATAAAAATAATAGTTTAAAAAAAACTAAAAAAACACGCTTTTATAAATAAACCACACTAAAAAGTAGGAAATAAATAATAGTTTAAAAAAACCAGACTAAAAAAATGGAAAATAAGAAAAAAAAATATTTTATTTTCAAAAAAGCGTGGGGTGCATGGTATCAATAATTATATAGTACATTACACACCGAGGCGATACCATGCACCCCACGCTTTTTTGAAAACAAAATAAATTTTTTCCTTATTTTCTATTTTTTTAGTCTGGTTTTTTATAAAAGCGTGTTTTTTAGTTTTTTTAAACTATTATTTATTTTTATTTCCTTTTCTTCAACTAGAAACTCCATGCAGAGGTCCAGACAGTTTTATAGAATATTCCTTGAACCATTGTGATCACAGAATATGCATTCTTCAATAGTTACAATCTTAACCCCAAGAAACATAAGTGTTTCTAATATGGACCTTAATCTAAATACTGATTTCTAATTGATTGCATCAAAATTTGAAAGAACAAAAAAATAAATGTCTCTTAAAGTTATCTTTGAATAGATTTTTTTTAAATTTCATTCCTGATAAAACTTTTGAATTGCTTAGTTTGGTAATTATGAAGTGTATCAAACATATGAAATTGTGAAGATAAATATTTTTTATTGATTGACATTTTTTATTTTTACAAGCTGATATTCAATAGATCATGTGGAGCATATTAATCTAGATATCACAATTAAAAAATAATCTTGAGGGAATGAATCTCAATTACTATACTGAATGATGAAGTAAACTCAGCTGATTGCAGGTATACTTTTTGGCATTCTATTATTACCTAATATTCATATGCTCTCCATAAAATCATTGTTTTTATAAATCTATTAGTACTCAGACCCACCTTCAATTTGAGGATCTAAAAAAAGTTCAATTGTGCTAACAATAATTCAGATTGTCATCATAACCAATCTCGAATTACACACACTTCCTGAATTACCTTTGTTGATACTGAATCTAACTGATCAATGTAGCATTTGTGAAATGGCAACCAAATGGAACCTAGGTTTTACAAAAGCAGTGCATGAAGTAGCGTTGGCATGATTTAATCATTTTAATTCAAATCAAATGATTTTTTCAGTAAAAATCAATGATTTAATCAAGGGTCTTTATTTCTAACTGCGGATTAACAAACTTAAAAATGAAGGTCTAAGGTCACTCTGCTGTATCGATATCAATGTCATTAATATAATATTTGAACAAAAAAACTAATTTTTCAGCTTTTTGTGTTCCCAGTCGGTTGCGTAACTTGGTGTGCACAATTCCAAATGTGGAAAATACTCCTTCAACCGATGCTGAAGGGGCTATCGCTCCAAATAGTTGCCTTAATATTGGATACATTTTTTACTGTTCCTCTTTCTCAAACACATTTTTTTTGTGCCATCCACCACTCAAGTGGAGTGACATTGTTAATTACTTCCTCTGCGAACATTACAGGTTTGAACGGTTTTGATTTCGATTTGAGTTTCACTATTAACGGCAATAAAACTGATTCAAACTATTAGTTCCATACTTGAAACATTTCGGTCAATCGCTGGTTTACTACAGGATTTAGTATCTACGTTAGGCTCAGGCACTCGCAAAATTCAATCAAACTATAGGTTTTTTTAAAAAATCGTGATTTTTTAAAATTCATAATTTTTTGGATTAATTGAAAAAATCATTATTTTTCCCAACCCTAGCATAAAGTAATAGACTAGTCTTCATATAAAGAAAATAACTTTCAGAAATTATTCTCAGACTAAACTAGAGGAATTGAATAATAAACTAATATTATGTGAATGGGCACTTAATTCTAATGATATTGATTGTATTTATAAAAAAATTATAGAAAATCTGGAACAAAAGGTGAATAAAATTTCGCCACAAAAAACTATCAACTGCAAATATAATAATTTTCCCTGGTTTGACTATGAGGTAATTAATCTAACTAATAACAGAAATGAAGCTTTGGAAAAATCGAATTAAACGGTTTTCTTCACATAAAAGATTCAATATAAATTGAACCAGAAAATGGTAGATCTCAGGTGAAAAACAACTACTTTCCTGGCAAATACCACGCAGAACGTTGAATGATATTCACCTGAAAATCCATGCATACCTCCATATAAATGGACATTGAATGCAAATGTTTCTTTCTGATTAGCTCGATTATGTTTAATTTATGTCGTGTTCACCTAACAATCCGCATACCGGTTTCAGGCTTTTTTGGCCCTCATCAGTACGGAGTAGTCAACCAGCCAAAGGTCCGAAGAGCTCTGGCTGAAGCGAGACACAACATAACCAAAACCATCATCGAGTCTATAACACCTATAGGTACGCCGGAAAAGAAAACGTTTAACTGGCGGTACCTAGTGACAGAAAGAAACACTCCGAAAATCTCCCACCTCGATAGGTTTCTAAATAAAAGATTCCTTCTCAGTAGGAGTGGCAAGCCCGACGCATATAGTGAAAGATAAACGCCATGTGAAGTGGAATAAATAGAAAAATCGAATTAAACGGTTTTCTTCACATAAAAGATTCAATATAAATTGAACCAGAAAATGGTAGATCTCAGGTGAAAAACAACTACTTTCCTGGCAAATACCACGCAGAACGTTGAATGATATTCACCTGAAAATCCATGCATACCTCCATATAAATGGACATTGAATGCAAATGTTTCTTTCTGATAAGCTCGATTATGTTTAATTTATGTCGTGTTCACCTAACAATCCGCATACCGGTTTCAGGCTTTTTTGGCCCTCATCAGTACGGCTTATCGCATTTTTAGAAATAGTACTAATATAAACGAAAAAACAATACATTGGGAAAACTATAAGAAATGTAGGAGTGCAGTAGTGAATACACTTAAAAAGAAGAAAAAAACTATTCTATGAAAATAAAATAGACTCAAATATACGTAACCCCAAAAAAATGTGGGAAACATTGAAAACACTTATACATCCAAATAATCCTGAAATTCCCAGTATTATAACATTTAACATAGATGGTTGCATTAGCTCAATAAAAGATTATGCAAATAAGGCAGATAACTTCCACATATATTTCCTTGATAGCATTACAGAAATAAAATCTATTATTCACACAGCACCATAGTCAGCAGTAGAACTTCCTCAGATATAAAGTAGAATATCACACTTTGAAAAACTCTCAACAAACTGAATAGTATAGTATGTGAAATAGATGATAAATGTAAGCCTGATGTAATCAATGGTAGGGTTTTGAAAAGTATATTTCAAGTAGTTGGTCATGTCATTTTGAATTTCGTCAATACTTTACTTGAAACTGGCAAATTTCCAGAACAACTTAAAACTAGTACAGTTATACCAATTCCAAAAATTATTAACACTACTGAGGCAGCTAATTTCAGACTCAATACGTTACCCTGTATGGAAAAACTACTAGAAATGGCAATTCACTCACAAATAAAATATATAAAGAAGAACCATTTACTAATGGATTATCAGTCAGGATTTTCAGCAAACTACTCAGCCTTACAAGCAACAATTTCAAAATGGAAATTATTGATAGACAAAGATAAGTATATTTTAATAGTTTTTTTTGTTATGAGAACTAATTATACAAAAACCATGAATTCTTTATTTCACCAGGACTTTCGAAATATAACAATCTTCCAAACCACATAAAAGAATGTTCAACACTTAATTTTTTCAAATCAATGCTTCTTCGCTCACAAAATCATGTTGATTGTATTACATATTTCTTGGATTTGCTATGGAAGAGCACCTCATATGCCTTTCAATTCTTTGAAGAACCTGTAAAACTTTTGAAATAGTCTGGAACTCTGTATATAATTATTAGTTTGGGTTTTGGGTTGGTATTATATGGTCAGTTATGAATATATTCCAGTAATGCTCGTGATTTTTTTTATCTATCACAATTAATTCCAAAAAAGTTAAAAACACCTCACATAATTTTTTTCGTGAAATTGGAAATAATATTTCCACAAAAATAATTTTTTTCTTATTTTCAATTTTCTTGTCTGGTTTTCTATAAAAGCGGCTCTTATTTTTTATGAAATAATTGAACTTTTCATCGCCCTCTCCCAGTATCGTTTCCACACATTCTCCGCATTTGGTGTTACTTCTTATTTTTTTTGCCACATATCCACAGAAATAAGCGAAAGCTTCATCAATGTTGGAGAAGTCTTCTTCAAATTTGGATATATTTCCTCCTATTTCAATATCGAAAATGACTTTTATCATTTTTTTTTTTTTTGGGTTTTGGGAAAACCCCCTTTATCATCCCAAAAAGTTTTATTAGAGAATATAGGGACATCAAGCAAAATATTTGTCCAACTTGGATTGATTCAGGATATATTGCATCCACCTGCTGCTCTCATCATCCCAAAAAAGTGCTGAAAATCACAATTGCAGTCGATAGATTCGATAGAATTGATGTATCATAATTACCTCCAAATGATCTTGATTCAGTCTGGATGTCATCAAGTATTTGAAACCAAGTTCAGATAAATACTTCACCAAGTCAAGTGTACATGAGACTGTTGCTCTGAACCCTTCATAAGTAGAATCTGACAAGGAAACATCTTCAGGAGAACATTTTGTTTCCATAAATCCAAATATATAAAAAATGTATCTAGATCCTATAAATAATTCAATGGAAGGTTATACATGTAATTTATTATGTGGCTTTCATGTTAATTGTATGGTCCAGATGGATGAACTCATATAACAAATACTTTCAAAATTGATTTTCCAGTGCTTTTGTGCCTCAAGATTGCAAAATGTATATTATTTATTCCAGGTTGATTTTAAAATGTGTTTTTATTATATATGCTCTGAAAAACTATTGTTAAAGTGGTCATATAATGAAAATGTTGCAAGAATATTTCAATCCATGTGTCCATTTTGTGGCTCTTCGTACACGATAACATTTCTCCAGATTACTATTTTAATTATATTTACCTCTATTCTTGCGAGTTAAGTTTCAATGCAGTGTCGGGTGTTGATGAATTCATAATATCTATGAGTCTATTGATTTTTTTGCAATAGATAATTGTTGGATCAACATTCCTGAATATATTTTGTTCTTGATATATGCCCGAAGCTAGAGCAGTGGTATTGCTATACAACTGGAAAATGAACAAATTATTAAACAGTTTTTCTATATTTTTCATTTGATTATACTCATTCGGAAGGTTACCTGAAATGCTAGCCTTGTATTCATCTTCTCTCCATATTTTGGGTGGATATGGCTTGCTGTCAACCTGAATGCCATTTTGAATTCTTTAGCTGACTCATGTTCGAAAAGTTTTTCAAAATGGGAAAACATAACCCAACCTTCGGGAATCTTAAATAATTTGTTTATGATGATATGTGATAAAATGAATTATGGCAGACATACCCTAAATTTTTTTTCTGGATTAAATTATTCCTCAAACATTTCACAAGATGGGGAAAATCTGAGCACAATCTCAATTTACGAGATTCATCCATGGGGTGTTCACACCAAGGTTCCAGGCTATTCTCTACACCAAGGTGTTTCCACATTTTTCAGTTCCAGCTAGCTCCATCACTGGTCATAACATCAATGTAAAGTCCTGCATTCTCTCAAAGAATGACACACTCCAACATTATTTTGGATAAAATCTCCCCGGTCACATCACCTCCACTAAGAAAACAGGCCAATGCTTGAAGATCGTGACCTGCAAATGGTTGGAACATTATGACCAATGCATGGTCTCCAAGATTGTTTTCCATTTTCTTTGAAGTATGATCTCCCAAATCAACAAATTGATTGAAATGATTTTGATTGAAATGATTTTTGTCAATTTTTTTTGTTTTGGATATTTTACATTCATCCACCAATAAACATCCATGTTTTTCATACTCCTCCATATGTTTAGTTTTTTCCTTCAACATGGAAAAAACTTCTTTTTACACGCTTTATATTAGCTTTACTTGTATGTTTGTTTGTTTGTTTGTTTGTTTGTTTGTTTGTTTGTAACCGACTCCTTTGGGCATGATTTTGACCCACTTCCAGACGTCCGAATGATTTGAAATTTGGCAGGTGTACATAATTCCGGTGACAATGCATTAAGAAATTTTTGTGTGAAGAAAAAAAAAAGGGGTTTTCAAGATGGCGACTCCAAAATGGTGGACGAGTTTTGTGATTATGGTCTGTTTCTATTCAAAATTTGGTATGTGGGGATTTCTGGGGTCAAATATTTGATTCTTTTGTTGTAATTGAAAAATTCAAGATGACGGCTTCAAAATGGCGGCCGAGTTTTGTGATTATGGTCCGATTCGCAAAATTTGGTATGTGGGGGTTTTTGGGGTCGAATATTATGATTTTTTTGTAAAAATTGGAAAATTCAAGATGGCGGCTTCAAAATGGTGGCCGAGTTTTGTGATTATGGTCTGATTCTATTCAAAATTGGTATGTGGGGGTTTTTGGGGTCGAATATTATAACTTCTGTGAAAATTGGAAAATTCAAGATGGCGGCTTCAAAATGGCGGCCGAGTTTTGTGATTATGGTCTGATTATATTCAAAATTGGTATGTGGGGGTTTTTGGGGTCGAATATTATGATTCTTTTGTAAAAATTGGAACATTCAAGATGGCGGCTTTGAAATGGCGGTCGAGTTTTGTAATTATGGTCTGATTCTATTCAGAATTGGTATGTGGGAATTTTTAGGGTAGGAGATTTAGATTACTCAATTTGATAAGATTATTCCATTTTTTAATTTGCAAAAAAATTATAAAAAATAATAGTTTAATAAAAAATAAAAAACCACGCTTTTATAAATAGACCAACTAAATAATAGTTTGAAAAAACTAAAGAACACGCTTTTATAGAAAACCAGACAAAAAAATTGAAAATAAGAAAAAAATGTATTTATTTAAAAAAAGCGTGGGGTGCATGGTATCGCCTCGGTGTGTAATGTACTATATAATTATTGATACCGTGCACCCCACGCTTTTTTTTTAAATAAAATACATTTTTTTCTTATTTTCAATTTTCTTGTCTGGTTTTCTATAAAAGCGTGTTTTTTCGTTTTTTCAAACTATTATTTATTTCCTACTTTTTAGTGTGGTTTATTTATAAAAGCGTGTTATTTTAGTTTTTTCTTTAAACTATTATTTTTATAATTTTTTTGCAAATTAAATAATGGAATAATCTTATCAAATTGAGTAATCATAATCTCCGACCCTAAAAATTCCCACATACCAATTTTGAATATAATCGACCATAATCCAAACTCGGCCGCCATTTGAAGCCGCCATCTTGAATTTTCCATTTTTCACAGAAGAATCATGATATTCGGCCCCAAAAGCCCCCACATACCAATTTTCATTAGAATCAGACCCTAATCACAAAACTCGCCCGCCATTTTGAAGCCGCCATCTTGAGTTTTTCAATTTTTACAAAAAAATCATGATATACGACCCCAAAAACCCCCACATACCAATTTTGGATAAAATCAGACCATAATCACAAAACTCGGCAGCCATTTTGAAGCCGCCATCTTGAATTTTGCAATTTTTACACAAGAATAATATTCGACCCCAAAATTCCCACATACCAATTTTGAATAAAATCAGACCATAATCACAAACTCGGCAGCCATTTTGAAGCCGCCATCTTGAATTTTTCAATTTTTACAAAAAAAATAATATTCGACCTCAAAAACCCCCCCATACCAATTTTTAATAGAATCAGACCATGATCACAAAACTCGGCCACCATCTTGAATTTTCCAATTTTTCCAAAAAATCATAATATTTGACCCCAGAAACCCCCACATACCAATTTTGAATAGAATCAGACCATAATCACAAAACTCGTCCACCATTTTGGAGTCGCCATCTTGAATTTTTCAATTTTGACAAAAGAATCATAATCTCCGACCACAAAAACCCTCGGATACCAATTTTGAAGCGAATCGGACCATAATCACAAAACTCGTACGCCATATTAGAGCCGCCATTTTGTCTTTTCTTCACACAAAAATTTCTTAATGCATTGTCACCGGAATTATGTACACCTGCCAAATTTCAAATCATTCGGACGTCTGGAAGTGGGTCAAAATCATGCCCAAAGGAGTCGGTTACAAACAAACAAACAAACAAACATACAAGTAAAGCTAATATAAAGCGTGTAAAAAGAAGTTTTTTCCATGTTGAAGGAAAAAACTAAACATATGGAGGAGTATGAAAAACATGGATGTTTATTGGTGGATGAATGTAAAATATCCAAAACAAAAAAAATTGACAAAAATCATTTCAATCAAAATCATTTCAATCAATTTGTTGATTTGGGAGATCATACTTCAAAGAAAATGGAAAACAATCTTGGAGACCATGCATTGGTCATAATGTTCCAACCATTTGCAGGTCACGATCTTCAAGCATTGGCCTGTTTTCTTAGTGGAGGTGATGTGACCGGGGAGATTTTATCCAAAATAATGTTGGAGTGTGTCATTCTTTGAGAGAATGCAGGACTTTACATTGATGTTATGACCAGTGATGGAGCTAGCTGGAACTGAAAAATGTGGAAACACCTTGGTGTAGAGAATAGCCTGGAACCTTGGTGTGAACACCCCATGGATGAATCTCGTAAATTGAGATTGTGCTCAGATTTTCCCCATCTTGTGAAATGTTTGAGGAATAATTTAATCCAGAAAAAAAATTTAGGGTATGTCTGCCATAATTCATTTTATCACATATCATCATAAACAAATTATTTAAGATTCCCGAAGGTTGGGTTATGTTTTCCCATTTTGAAAAACTTTTCGAACATGAGTCAGCTAAAGAATTCAAAATGGCATTCAGGTTGACAGCAAGCCATATCCACCCAAAATATGGAGAGAAGATGAATACAAGGCTAGCATTTCAGGTAACCTTCCGAATGAGTATAATCAAATGAAAAATATAGAAAAACTGTTTAATAATTTGTTCATTTTCCAGTTGTATAGCAATACCACTGCTCTAGCTTCGGGCATATATCAAGAAAAAAATATATTCAGGAATGTTGATCCAACAATTATCTATTGCAAAAAAATCAATAGACTCATAGATATTATGAATTCATCAACACCCGACACTGCATTGAAACTTAACTCGCAAGAATATGAGGTAAATATAATTAAAATAGTAATCTGGAGAAATGTTATCGTGTACGAAGAGCCACAAAATGGACACATGGATTGAAATATTCTTGCAACATTTTCATTATATGACCACTTTAACAATAGTTTTTCAGAGCATATATAATAAATTTAATATAATATTAAGCCACATAATAAATTACATGTATAACCTTCCATTGAATTATTTATAGGATCTAGATACATTTTTTATATATTTGGATTTATGGAAACAAAATGTTCTCCTGAAGATGTTTCCTTGTCAGATTCTACTTATGAAGGGTTCAGAGCAACAGTCTCATGTACACTTGACTTGGTGAAGTATTTATCTGAACTTGGTTTCAAATACTTGATGACATCCAGACTGAATCAAGATCATTTGGAGGTAATTATGATACATCAATTCTATCGAATCTATCGACTGCAATTGTGATTTTCAGCACTTTTTTGGGATGATGAGAGCAGCAGGTGGATGCAATATATCCTGAATCAATCCAAGTTGGACAAATATTTTGCTTGATGTCCCTATATTCTCTAATAAAACTACCCAGGGGAAGTAATGTCACTGGAGGGGAAATGATGAAATCTCTCCTTCATGTTGGAGATCTGAAAAAAAAAAGATAAAAGTCATTTTCGATATTGAAATAGGAGGAAATATATCCAAATTTGAAGAAGACTTCTCCAACATTGATGAAGCTTTCGCTTATTTCTGTGGATATGTGGCAAAAAAAATAAGAAGTAACACCAAATGCGGAGAATGTGTGGAACCGATACTGGGAGAGGGAGATGAAAAGTTCAATTATTTCATAAAAAATAAGAGCCGAGGATTCTTAACATTTCCCTCCAAAAAACTGATAAATTTTCTTCATGATGTTAAGGCTGCAATATCTGAGGTTTTTGAGAGCGAACTAAAAAGGAATTGTCTTTCAGAAATTTTAGGCAAATTGACAAATTTATCTCCTAAAAGGGTTCCCAGGAAGAACTATAAATAGATACACTGAGAGCATATTTAATCTCAAGATTGAGTATATGCTGTACTAAAGAACACAACGAAAGAGCGCTCAAAAATAAATCCAAACATTTAGCCAAAATGGCTAAGTTATGTTGAAATGGATCAACATTAGTCTTCATAACTTGTATAAATTCTTCTATTTTCTTTCAATTCGACTCTCAGCTTTGAGAGAAAATATGTTGAATAGTCCACCAAACAAGTTTTTGGGTTGTGAACTGAGTTAATTTTCTGAAAAATTCACAAAAATCAGAGATTGTATGCAGATAGAATATTTCATTGGATAAATTGTGTGTGCTATTTCTGAAATTCTGAAGCAGAGCTAAAAATTCGTTAGGGTTATTTAATTTGATGAATATTTAAAAAATAATGACTTTCACAATATAAACATGGATTATGACATGCCATCTCACAATATTGCACTTCGTAGACCTATTTACGTAAACAAATTACTTTGGGAGATTCATGATTATAACAGTTTAGAAAATACGTTCAATATTTTCTGTTGGAGAAATACAACTTACACAATATGTAAACATTTACAAAATGTGATTAAAAAATATTGACTGATAAATATTACACATTCAACTGAAGAGTGGATTATGATAACTGTATACAAAAAGTCTACTTGTATCATGATAATGAAAAAAAAACTCTTCTCGTCCCACTATTTCATTCCATGTCTTTTTTTATTGCCAAAGAATGAACTATGAAACTCTAAGTATAATTCTTCAACAGATACACTTCCATGACAATAAATTGTTAGTATCTGAAAATAAACCATTTTCAGAAACGTAAATGTGAATTTCTTGGTTAGTCCCATTTACTTTAGGGATATTTTTCATGTTTGAAAATAATCGAGCAGTGAATCCTATTCCCCACGGAATAATTGGGATGGTGAATTTATGGGAGAAAAAAAAAGATGAACATACATGAAGGGTTGATACGATGAAGGTGGCAAGTGACAAAATAACAAACATAAAACTAATCTTTCATTTGAAATACTCATAAACAATTTTCTCATACATCCTTTGGCCACTAGTAACTTTTCTTTCGTAAATATGAACAAGGAATTTTGTGGTTAATGAATATTATCACTTAGAACCACTTACAACTATCATTCATACAGAAAATATTCTTTTTGAAAAATTTTACACTCTTCATCCATTACATTATATACATTAATTCGACAACGAATTTTTTATACCTATCAATATACTGTATGTATTCTTCACTGAATTTCAAAACAAACTTGTGTTGAGTAACAAATTCTTTTAACACGTTGAGTACGGCATGAGATCATGCGAATGCCACGCTTGTTTTTATACAGGGCGGGCACAGCATTAATGTGATGCCGCACAACATGTTTTCACTCAGACAGCGTATATCTCATCGGGACTCGCGTTATAAGCTAAATAAATGGTAGGAGATCAAGCGCCGGCCTAGTGACCAACTTATATGAGCCGAACCAAGATATATCAATTGGGATGGTTTGTATGGGCATAGAAATGAAAAATTCAAAGAAATTACCATTGTTCTTTATAAGAAACCGCGTGTTTGCTTCGTACATATCCACAACAATAAATTGTTTCTAGCCAACAGATGACCACAACGCCTACTACATCATGTGACATTACATTGGTACCATGACGGCTCAATAATACAATTACTTCTATTTAGACGGCGTGAGATCAACATGATGCCGCAAATTAAATCATTCAAAAAACCAATTTAAATTCAAAACTTATAATATATATATCAATACAATAAGTCATACTTGAATGAAAGTAACCAAAAAAAAATATTGCCGGCTGAGTGATTTTTTTTTGTACTGACGACCTCAACGTGTTAATATATAAATGTATTTTTAATTCCAAGTGACAAGAATAACAAGGTAAGAATCAGTGGCGCTTATCAAATACAAAGTAAGAATAATTTTTTTATCAGTGTGAAAGTCAGCATTCTGTAGATGGTATATTTATTGGAATACATTGGAATTGTTAAAAACTCTCTGAAAACTAATGAATATACCTGCACATGGATATATTAAAACAATATTATTTTTCATCAAAATAAAAATTAGAGAAGGAACTTCTGATACAGAAAAATATAGTAGAATCGCACTAAATTATAAATGATTCTCAAGTATGGTTACTGAATATATTATAGAATACTGCAAGAAATTAAACAGATCCGTTTAAAATGAATATAAACCTTTTGGTTCAACTTGAAAAATGTATATAAGGAACCGAAAAGAAGAACAGGAATTTTGCCAGGCTCTTTCACTACTATACTCACCTAACATAATAATTTGTGTAACAAGTGCAAACAGTATGTAAATATTTATTTCCTACGACCACATAGGAAAGTAACACATATCGCACTCTCTACTCCCATGGAAAGTGACCTTTATTCTCACGCGTGCGGAAAGTAACTTTCCGCACGGCTGTCAATAAGCCGTCAAACCCGTGAATCCTGTAAGATTTACAGATGTAATTATTAATTGCTCTTCCTTATTGATATTATTTACATAAAAACTGGACTAAAAACTAATTATTTGTAGAAAATAAAGAAAAGAAGAAAACAAATGTTGACGCCGAGAATCGAACCCACAACCTTGCGGTCATCTACCGTATACTCTTCCATCTGAACTGATTCAGATTTGAATTAACGTTCCCAAGTAGCACAGAGTCATAATTAACATAATGACTTCTTATACCGTCTTAAAGACCACGTATTTGTTTGTTTAAAAACCAAAAAGTTAATGTGCGTTTTATAACCTTCAGGCGTTGCTATGACGTCGTGTAGTAGATATAACGAGAGTACAATAAAGAATTCTCGAGATAAAGTTGTACTGTGGTTTGTATGTAAATAAATTGTATGTGTCGTTAAGTAGAACTCAAGAGCAGTTGCTGTGAGGTTATTATGACAATGAACATATGTGGTTCTAATGAATAGATTTTTAAACATTTCTACGACTACATATTGTACTCATGTAATGAAGTTTTATCAACTGATGAACTTTGGTCGTAATGATTACATTAGGTATCTATGGTTACATTATTTTTGTTGGTTATGCTATTATTGTGTTATGTATGTAGAATATTCAGTTCCGTATGAATGATTAAAATGCCAAAAGAAAAATCCAATCTCACTTACAAGAGAACTGGAGCGTATTGAAAAATATAAAAAGGAAGGATGAGTGCCTACCCCAAAATTAACATCTGAAATAATTAATCAGTCTATCGGGACACTGCAAAAAAATGGAGTTCATCCAGTTCCTTCAATTGTTTTCACAACAAGGAACGACATAAATAATATGCATGTGCACTTCGAGTGATAAATAAAAAATATTTAAATATAACTGTTCAACATTAACATAACCTCTATTGTAAATGTCAGTTATTTTTAGCGTTTTCCATTAGGCGGAACTAGCGGAATGCTCATGCACTCAGTGTATATTTTTTCTGTTTTGATAGCGTTACGTCGTTAGTACAACAAAACTTGCTACTTGTGGTCACAGCGACTACATTACAACTTTTTTAGTAAGATATTGCGATGTCTTTGAGATACTCGTAAACTATTCTAAGATAGTACATACCGGAGTAATTACAACTTCTCAACACTAGAAGGACGGCACCAATGTTTTTCGATTGATTGATAACATCATTCTGGTAGCCATATTGGAACAAAAATATTTAAAATAAAACATATGGGACCCTCGGTGTTATATCAATTTAAAAATCATTGGAGATGTGCTAATCAAGTATCTTTCGTAATATGGTCTACATATTTCAACGATTGATGAGAAACATTGATAAAATATATTTTTTCTGAAATGAAAATAAATATTTATCTCTCTTCATTTCCGAGGCGCATGAATTTTAAGTGAGTAGAATTGTATTTTGATCGTAAAAATGGATTTGCTTGGTCACTAGAGTTTCAGAACAATTCTTAAAGACACATAAATGAAAATCATTTTTATCTCGATAACTATCACGGTCACAGAGTATCATGAACATGTAAAGGAAGGCTGACTTATATATTATATTGATATTATATAAAATCTTTTGATATGGTATACATATTGTAATACTATATTAGAAAGATTATGACCTTCATGCATAATGATATAATTACTACACTAAGACCACAGAACGACCCTTTTGTGACTGGCTTTTGTGAAGTCTATATTGGCAAGTCATTACCACTACTTTATAACGTCGATGTGACGTCGCAAGAGTGTGCCTTTTTGTCATATTGGCATACATAGCGACGTCTTAGCATATTACAAGACATAAGTCATGGACTTTTGCAAAAGGTCTAGTTGACGTCTATACAACCGAATTATGACCTCTGTGTGCTACTTGGGTTATCAGAGATATGTATATCTCGTAAGTCGATTTACATTAATAGAATTATGATATTTCTTGTATTTTCATTTTATTAAAACAAAAATATTGAATCGAATCTTTCGCAAACACCGTTACAATTTACAAATTGTAAGAATAACCAATTTACTTTTAATTTTAATGGTTCCAAATAATTCAATTTGTTCCCCAGTTGTATCTAATAAGTACTTACTTATTGTAATTTTTTCAAATAAACGTTAATTATTGTTATTTCTTTATTTCACTATAAAAGTAATTCTAAATTCATGTGCACTTTTTATACAAACAATATTCAAACATAGACTGCCACATATAAAACGTAAGATTAGTCAGGCAACTCAATATACACGATCTAATATTTACATATTGTTTAATAAAATAGGTGGTCGTAGGAAAAATAACGTACATTACTCGCGCGAAAGTGATTTTTCACACTCGTGTGATTGCCGCACTCGGCTTACGCCTCGTGCCACAATATTTCCCACTCGTGTGAAAAATGTCACTTTCCGCACTAGTAATGTAATATACTATTACACATGGTACAATTGGCACATGAGATGTTGAATGCATACAATTTTTCATATTATCAATACAATTTTCCATATTATCTGATTCTTTTATAAATACGCACAGAGACCAATAAATGTCCCAATGTACAATCTAGGTATCAACTTGTTATTGACAGGTTGAAGATGAACCTATTATTCACTATATGAATTGGAATTCTGTGAATTTTTCATTTGAGTCAAAACTTTCCAAATTAGTTTTTAAAATCAATACTGATCAACATAGTCATTAAACTAGGCACTATAACCACTTATCAGAAGTAATAAAGATATACCAACAACCAATAATATTTTGAAGTATAAAATTCTATTATTTATCTAATACCATCAAAATTATATAAAACTATGATTGGAATCAATTTGGAAAAATACTCCAACTGAACATTTCTCTCTCATTACCAAACCACACTTTTGATATTTCAATTTATAGACCCCCTAACAGACAGTCCCCCTCAAGCCAGATGGTTTTGTAGTTGCTTGAACCGTTATTGTTCAAAAACATTCTTACCTTGGTATTCGTAGGTTTCAACTCATCCAGAAGTACTACATTTGAGATAATTCTTATTTATCATGTATTTTGTATGTAACTATTTCAGAAAATAAATGTTTATATACACATCTTCCAGATTTATTTTCAATAATCAAATATAGGAATTTGTTTTCTTTTATTCTGATGAATAAGGTATATCCCAACAATCTAGGTATCTGGAACTCTGGGAGAAATTGGAATATTTTATAATTCTGTACAAAACAAGTCAAAATTATTAAAATCATATTTTTTCAGAGGGGAGGAAGATCCACTTTCGGACAAAAAAAAACAGAAAATGTCATGAATTGTGACATTTTTTTGAAAAAAAAATTGGAATTTTATGTTTTACATTGATAACATATACCTTTAAAAAAAATGTTATTCGTTGGCACAGAAGTAGTGCTTTATTAGATAAAAAAATCAAATGTCAATTATTGAAAAGTGTCCGAATGTGTACTATGGGCGGATACCTTCGGACATAAGGTAGTACAGGATTGGACGACTCTTCTTATTCACAAAAACATTTATTCAAACTAAAATTTTCACGTTCAAATGCAAGAAAACTTAAAAATATATTTTGTTTCTTTTATATAAGTACTGTGATAATATAGAAGTAAAGTTCACGTTTGGATGTCCGAATGTGTACTATATAGAAATATAGGACACTCGGACATGCACCCTCTACTCCTCTACACTGTCCGAACCTGTAGTCAACGTAACCTCCAAAGAAATTGATATAGCAAAGTCACAACATGACCCTGTCCATTCATTTCATAATAAAAATATTCCTATAATTGTACAAAATAAATAATATATATCGGCCAGGGCATAGCTAATACCCAATATCAAATACCTAATTCATCTAAAAAATAATGAAAAAGGAACTTTTTCCTTTTTTTTCTGAATTCCACTCGCAAACAGAAGTTCTCGATCACAACCAGATTCAAACTGACAGCAATGTATGTGGAACGTGGAACTGCATAATATATTGTTGAATCGTCATCCTACAAAGACGGGTGAACTGTTGTCCGAACACGAACGCATCCGAAGGTGGACCTACCTATTTGACTCATTGATAAAAAGTATTTTTTGTAGAGAAATGTTTCTTGACATTATTTTATAAGGTTTGTAACATTTCAAAGTCTAAAAATTACTCTACAATCAAAGACTACACTCGAAATTTAGAAAACCTCTGATCTATTTCATTTGGATTAAACAGTAATTCAATTATTGTGTCTACAATTATACCCTGTCTTCAGAAATGATCCTAAAAATTGGGCTGCCATTAACAAAAAAGTGACACAACTATGAGGCAACAAATTACTCACCCGATAATACTGCAAAACGAAGAAAGTTTATCCACAATTCATATGAAGTCATTTCACAAGGAGTTTTGGTATTCCTGATGTTCATCAATCTGTCTAAACATATTTCAAATGAGACAAAGTAGGTATTCATAATAAAATCTTGTTTGTCACCATTCATTTCATTTCAAGGTTCCTTCCAATGTCAGGTGCTGAAAAACATGGAAAATATATTGGTTATTTCCAGTTTGCAATGATGCTAAAACATTTTTTGTCCTAACTGAAAATACAAAATGTTGGAAATAAAACGAGGGTGGCCTGAATGCCTTTTCCACCGGCAACAAAGGAATTGAATAATCATCGTAACTCATAGAGAGAAGGTTACTTAAGGTGGATTTATGCAGCACCAATTAACAATTATCAAGTAACAATGATCAATTAACAATTAGCAATTATAAGTTCAACCATCATCCTATAATGGCCGTGTTTATGCAGACAACTAACAATTATTAATCAACAAGTAGAAAGTTGGCCAACTTTTAACTTCTTACTTTAATTGAACCAAATTTTCTTCTAGTGCGCAACTAGTACGCAGATGACCGTGGATTGGTCCGTGCGATGACGAAAGCTAAACCCAACTTTCACTGAATTAAATATTCTGGTTTGTTTTTGTTGTGGGTTGTGGATCTTTTGAAATTTTATTTGTTTGTGAAAATATACTGTAAAAATTGAAATTGATTATGCTATTTTGATCGACCTCGTTCGACAATTTCCCGTGTTGTGCGCATGCTATAGACAAATTAAAAATTAATTTTTAGTTTCTCTATGGCGCATGCTTACTTTTCTTCCTTAATTGTTAATTGAATGTGCATAAATACCATCATTTTCATTACTTGTTAATTGCTAATTCTTAATTGGTGTTGCATAAATCCACCATTACAATTGAAAATTACTTTGGAAGTCAGTCACGAAAAAGAACAATCACCGCGCAGAGCTCGATAAGAAAAGTCAATGGAATATATCTACACAATAATCTAGTGGATTTGTTCTCTACTCTACAACTCATTTACCTCACACATCAAAAAAACTGCGTGATTATTTTCAATCTTCGAAAAAATATTTAGTTAACCACAAAATAAGGTGGTTTCTTTGAGCAATGTTCAGGAGCTTCTAATTCTAGCTTTGCTATTGGTGAAGTTTGACAGATGTCTCTTTTCAACCAATAGCAAAGCTAAAATTAGAACCAGCGAACAGTTCGCCTCAAAAAGAATGCTGGGGAAATAAACACACCCTGTGTAGTCTGTTGTTACAGTTTACCAAAATGAAATTAGCGCCATCTGAAAAGTTAGTGATCTCTATTATCAAGTAGGCCAAGTGTTGCCAAGTTGATCCCAAACTTTTACAGGTATAAGTGCAAGCACCAGGGACCAGGGTTTCTAGACATCTGAATTCAAAGTAACGGATACTCCCTCTGGTGTAGATTTTTGAAACTATGATTTTAGCCAATCTATACCTAAAACTTGTCAAATCTCTTGTAATGTTGTTATTTAATGAAATTTTTGTTTACCTGGTGAATGTTCTGTTGACTATTGTACGTCCTCGAGTAAAAAAATTAGTGATTCAAGTTCAAATCATTATTGTTGTGTACCTCAATGTGATTCTTGGCAAGACGATACCATTGTATTGGAATAATTTTCCATCATTTTCCGTGAGAAAATGAACGTAACATTCTGGTGCAGTGCAGATTAATCTAGGATTGAGCGAGTCTATAGACAGACGATGGGCTCTTGAAGAAGAATACAGTCCCTTCCCAAAATCTTCCTGTATCGTCTATGGCCAAGAAAAAAGGGAAAAGGTCCTTCAAAGAGAGTTGAGAGGAAAGAAAAGACACTCGAGAAGAGAAAAAAGGTATTATTCAACATACCGAAAATTATTCATACAGTATGGAAAATAGAGTGACTATATATGTATATCTAGGTGATGAGGATATATTGTTTACTTTTCGAAACTTTAATGTTAATATGATTTTAGCCATTGTACACTTAAAACTTGTCGAATCTCTTGTGATTGTTGACATTCAATGAAATTCTGGTTTACCTGGTGAATATTCTGTTGACTATTGTATGTCCTCGAGTGAAAAAATGAGTGATTCTAGTTCAAATCATTATTGTTGTGTATTTCAATGTGACTCTTGGCTTGGGCAAAACGATCCCGTTGTACTGGAATGAGTTTTTATCATTTTTCGTGAGAAAATGAATGTAAAATAGTGCAGACATAAACTAGGATTGAGTGAGTATAGACAGACGACGGGCACTTGGGATCTTGAAGAAGAATACAGTTCCTTCCCAAAATGTTCCTGTATCGTGTGTGACCCAGAAAAAAAGTGGAGAAGAGAACCTTCAAAGAGAGTTGAGAAGAAAAAAAAGAGATATTATTCAACATACCGAAGATTATTCATACAGTATGGAAAAAAAGTGACTTTATATGTATATCTAGGTGATAAGGACACATTTTCACACCATCTTGTTTGTTTTAAATGATATAAAAAAACTATTTTTGTTAGTTTTATTTTCAATTCGAACATTCACAAATAATAATGTGTAACATTTATTCAAAATAATTCATAACACTAATTCCCGAGGACTTCACTAACTGTCCAGAAACTTCGAAAAATATTTTTTTTTTGCAAGCAATTTTGTCTCCTTCAAAGTGAGTTTTCGCAAATGATATTGTCTTAAGAGCCTTGAAATTAATAACACTACACAAAAAACTGGAAAATAATACCGAATGGAAATATTTTAAGAAAAACTCCAAACGCAAGTGTAGAACCTCTGAGAAAACAGACAAAGAATGTGCGTATGTCTGGTTTGAATTTTCGCCACTCTGGCGCTGGCATCTAATTTTGAATTCCCAACAGGTGTTCTGAATTTTTAAGAGCGTCTCGCGACAAATCGAAATCATCTGCTCAACGGATCCTTACCTGCATAAAAAATGAATCCAACCTAACCTCACTTGGCTAACATTGCTATCCAAGTTTAATTAAATTTTCTATAAAAAGTTATATTTTGTTTAGCTAGCGAAGAATCACAACTTATTTGTATAAATTACCATTTCACGTGTAAAATCATAAATAGTTATTTAATCCACTAGTGTATTGATGGTGGCGACTAATAATCGAGATATTTAAACAGACTCGTTAATACGAGGTCGCCGGAAAAAATATTTCAGCAAACTATATCTAAATCGAAATAAATTCGACATGGCTAACCGCTATCCTACACGCAAGAATAACAGCATTAACTTACCCAGACTCAGGGCCGGATCAAAAGGTGTGGAGGCCCTGGGGCAACAAAGGAGTGGAGGGCCCCAATTATTTTATAAACAAGTTAAACCATTTTTGTTCTATTATAGAATGCTCTTATAAATAGATTGTTGGCTATTGAAATAGAAAGCGCTTTCCAAGGTCAGTAGTCCTAAAGTCGAAACACTTTCAACTTTTATTGAAGAAAAGCGCTGATTTTGTCGAGATTTATGTTTTGTGACAAATATTTTCTGTTTTTTTTTGTGTTTCATACGGTTCTAATCGGTAATAACAAACCTAAAATAACGAAAATAAAATAGTTGTTGAGTTAATGTCTTGTACCCACCTCAAAGTGAGAGCTATAGTCTCGTTGAAGGTGGTATTGGCTCTTGTACCACATGTAATCTTTCAAGTGAGGGACTTATCAACTGCATGAGATACTCAAATTTATCTCTATTCACTCTAAAGAAATTTTTGTAACTTTGGGTATCATACAACTGTATTTCTACCATCAGGTTTGCTGCAATAATACTTTGACCGCTTCTGGATTCTTCCTCATTAATTCTCCTCATCTCCTCTATGTTTCCTATCACTCGTTATTTTACGGTAATAATATAAAACTTCTAATTGAATAATATGTCGCTTTCGAAAGTATAAGCCATAAGTGAACTTCATTTGAAGAAAAAATTTATCGAATTAAAAAGTCACTTAGACACATTTTCATATGAACAGGACGCGCTTAATATTTAAGCTTCCCGTGGAAAGCGAAAGATTGCATATGAATGAATTCACCTTTAGTTTGCATTGTACTTTGGTGTCAAAATGACATGCACGCCCATGACCATAACGGAGCACCAATTGGGAATTCAAAATTAGATGCCAGCGTCAGAGTGGCGAAAATTCAAACCAGACAAACGTACATTGTTTGTCTGTTTTCTCGGAGGTTATACAGTGTTTGGAGTTTTTCTCAAAATATTACCATTTGGTATTATTTTCCAGTTTTTTTGTGTAGTGTTATTAATTTTAAGACTCTAGTGAAGTGGTGTATTTGAATCTTAAGACAATATCATTTGCCGAAAACTCAGTTTGAAGGAGACAAAGTATATTCTAAATTGCTTGCAAAAAAATATTTTTCGAAGTTTCTGGACAGCTTAGTGAAGTCATCGGGAATTATTGTTATGAATAATTTTGAAGAAATGTTATACATTATTATTTGTGAATATTCGAATTGAAACTAAAACTATCAAAAACAGTTTTTTTTATTCCATCTAAAACAAACAAAATGGTGTGAAACTGTGTCCTTATCACCTAGATATACGTAAATAGTTACTTTTTTCCATACTTTATGAATAATCTTCGGTATGTTGAATAATTTCTTTTTTTTATCTTCTTAACTCTCTTTTTTTCTCAACGCTCTTTAAAGGTACCCTTTTTCACTTTTTTTCTTTGTCACACACGGGAGGAACATTTTGGGAAGTAACTGCATTCTTCATCAAGATCCCAAGAGTCTGTCGTCTATCTATAGACTCACTCAATCCTAGATTAGTCTGCACCAGTATGTTACATTAATTTTATCACGGAAAATGATAAAAACTTATTCCAGTACAACGGGATCGTTTTGCCCAAAAGTCACATTGAGGTACCCAACAATAATAATTTGAACTAGAATCACTCATTTTTTCAGTCGAGGACATACAATAGTCAAAAGAATATTCACCAGGTATACCAGAATTTCATTAAATGTCAACAATCACAAGAGATTCGACAGGTTTTAAGTGTACTGTAACCGAACCCACCCCGGTCTTTTATGATTGGTAAATTTTCTGGTTGACTTTCATTTTTTTCAACCTTCCTTTTTTTTCTACCTTCTTTTTTTTTGTTGTGATCGTCTAGACAGTCAGCGCCACTTCTTAGGTAGCGGATCTGCAATCCATCTACTCTCAGAAGACAGCTTGTTTGTTTTCCGGCACACAGCCTAGTATAGCAATTTTTTTGTCGGCACACAGCCTTATATAGATAGACGCTTGAAGGATAGACCCCTCAATTTTCCCACGTTGTGTATATATTTTTTTTGAGTTCTTCAGGATACAAAGTTTCATACATGTTCAGCTGAAGAGAAATGAAAGACAAACTTAAATAAACACATATTTTAAAGCCGAGAGTTACGAGCTCCAGTTGTTGGAAAACAAATTAAACAATTAAAGGCTTCACATTTTTCACAAGATATTATTGAAAGTTATAAGAGTTCAGCTTATTAGGAAATCGTCTCTGGTTTCGAATCTAATTTGATACTACTATGTAAAGGGTTTCTGAAGTGATTAAATGTGGACTATATAAACAAGTGACAGGAATATATCTGTATTTGTAAAATTGTTTAAATACCCAAAATACCTTCATAGATCTATCATCGCCAAGGAGTTGCTAGACTCAATTGATCTAGTGACCGGTCGGAGATTGTTTTGTGTGCACCCATACTAGACAACCCGTTACCATCCTCGGCCACTCTTTACAGTACGTTGTATTTATATTTAGAGTTTGGAAATATGCATAAAGCCGGGATCCATGCTTAGCAGAGAGTAACATTGTAGCACTACAAACATACTCATTCCAAAATTTCTCAATTTAGCTATTAAATTGTCACGATGAGCCATGGTCAAGTACTAAAAATCAATTACAGACCAATATAACTTGAGGATTTAATGTGGTACTGATAGGCTTCAACTAATATGACCTAGATATATTCCACAAATTAAATATTCTAGATTCAGGCATTTAAAGATTCAAAATGCAAATGCGTGAGACTGTTTAAAAATTCATTAGTCTGATATCTTGCCCAAAATTCCTATATAATTTACTCCCGACAACGTGTGTGAATAGTCCACTAATATATTTATCTCGCCACACATCAAGGAGTTTGCAGGGACCTCGTCCGCTGATGGACAGGAATGCTTTTGAGCGCACCCATACCCACAAACCCGTTACTTTCCACGGTCACTCTTTATAGAGTAAGATCCCAGAGCGCAGACATGATTTATTTTTACATGGATGAAACCTTAACTACTCAGTAGCGCCTAGTGTACTTTGAATACCTGCGTGCTTGTGAAGCTTGCCCTGTGACACCTGGGCAGGTACCAGGTGAGAAAGGTAACTAAAAATAAGAGTCATTTAACTTAAATTTGTATGGCTGATTTTTATATATATTTTGTAGAATATTATTCTAAACTAGTATCATAAAGTGTCAGACACTTTTCATGGACCAGAGCTTTTGTCAGACGCTTTAAAGCTCGACAAAAAATTAATGAATTTTACTTATTTTTACATGTCTGATTTTTAAATATGTTATTAAGTAACTATTACAAAGTTATATTTCATCAGTCAGACAAATTCGAGTGACCAAACATCCCCGAAACACAAAAATTATTCAGCTGGGAGTGCGAGCGCGAGAGCACTATGCATGCATTCCAGAGCGAGTGAGACGTCCACAACAACTTGGTTTCCCTTCTTAAACTCACCATCTGCTCCACTCTACTGTGTATTATATGCAGCGTTGCCAATTACCGGGAATTTCAACGTGTGCCGGGAATTGTGTCGGGATTTTTACAATTGTAGGAAAAACGGGAATTTCATTACTATTCGTAACACACTACGTCAGATATGTACCATTGAGTTCATTATTTTGAGCAGTCAGTCAGAAAACAGGACGCCGTAAGCTGAAACGTGAAAAGCTGCTATGTGAACATTGTTGTGAATTCGACAAAACATTTGACGGTCGTCCACTGTCACGAAATGATTTTATTTTAATTTTTCTTTGCCTCAGATATTATATTTAGTAAAAATAATTTCTCAAATCAAAAGTTTTTTCCGAAATTTTCAATTCATTCTTCACAACTAGATTTCAACATCACAGGCCCCGATCAAGTTCGATCGTCAGATTTTTTTAAAAGAACTTAAAAATATTAAATTTAAAAAATCCCTTGTTGATTTTTTTATTCAACGGGAAATGATACCATTTTTGAAAATAAACGAATATTCATTAATTTTAAACAATGTTTATTCCTACATCGTTGATAATAATTAAATTGTTTCAAATGTGGATGATAGTGGATGATAGTGGATAGATAGGCTCTTGTTGATTTTTTTATTCAACACTGGGCATCTGATGAAATGATACCATTTGTTGAAAATAAACGAATATTAATTAATTTTAAACAATGTTATTCCTACAAAATAATAAAATTGTTTCAAATGTGGATGATAGTTTATCGTGTACAGAGCATGAAGAACCGATACTAAAATTGTTTTTCATGTTTGTAATACAGACGTTCAAGCAAATTTTGTTATCAGATGCTCTGATACTGACATTGCGATAATTATGCTAGGACATATGCATAACTTGAAAATGATTATTCGAATGTATGGTTAAACGCAGGCACCGGAAATAACCAAAGATATATTAATTTGACAAAGGTTTACGAGTATTTAGGACCATCTTTGTGTAGAAGTTTGCCAGGATTTCATGCATTGACTGGATGTGACTTCAATCCCGCCTTTTTTAAGAAAGGGAAACAAAAACCATTCTTTTTATTAGTGAAGAAACATGAATATCAGCGAGCTCTCAAGCAGTTTGGAGATCCAGAGTCGTTTACTCATGAGCATAAACAAGAAGATATTTTCCAAAAAATTCAGAAATTCATCTGCGAAATTTACCGTGTTCCTGGTGTACTCGATGTTGATGCTGCCCGACTTCAGCTGTTTTTAAATAATTGCAGCGTAAATAGTATTAACGAAGATTTCAATCGAAAAAAATTTATGCTAGCAATTTACCACCATGTAAAACTGAATTATTTCAACAATTTCTCCGAGCTAATTACATTTCTAGTATATGGAATAATGCAAATGAAAAACTACCAACCATTCTTACTCCTGAACACAATGGGTGGAGGTTAGAAGAAAACCAATATCACTTCCATTGGTTTGATGGTAACCAATTACCCGGAGACACTAGTGAATTCCTTAAAAATTCAGGTAGAAATACTTTGACTTGAAGTTTTGAATTTATTGTATTTATAATTTTATGATTTTTGAATTCTTCAAACTGTTTTTTGCAGAAGACGCTGCCAGCAACGACAACATCACTGATGACGACGAGGATGACTTGAATGGACAATATCATGATTGGATGAACGATGAAAATTCTAATGACTGTGTCGATGATTGCGATGATTAAGAGAAAAACAAATATTTGCTGTAATTAATCATAGTTATATACCTATTTTTTGATAGAATAATTTTTTTTAACATTTTTCTAAGTGGTATCTTTTTTACAATAAAATTAAGATAATTCCTTAATAAACAAAATGGCTCCTCATATATTCACTATCCCAAATAAATTCACTTTAATATTTATTAATTAACAACTTAATATTGAAGCTCATCTTATTGAAATAAGAATGCGAAAATCTTGGATTGAAATTAGTAAGTATTTTCAATATATTTAAATTTTTTACTCTGAGACGCATGCGCATAGTTATCTCGCGCTCGCACTCCCGGCTGAATAATGTTTGTGATTAGGGGATGTTTGGTCACTCGAATTTGTCTGACTGATGAAATATAACTTTGTAATAGTTACTTTAATAACATATTTAAAAATCAGACATGTGAAAATAAGTAAAGTTCATTAATTTTTTGTCGAGCTTCAAAGCGTCTGACAAAAGCTCTGGTCCGTGAAAAGTGTCTGACACTTTATGATACTAGTTTAGAATAATATTCTACAAAATATATATAGAAATCAGCCATACAAATTTAAGTTAAATAACTCTTATTTTTAGTTACCTTTCTCACCTGGTACCTGCCTAGGTGTCACAGGGCAAGCTTCACAAGCACGCAGGTATTCAAAGTACACTAGACGCTACTGAGTAGTTAAGGTTTCATCCATGTAAAAATGAATCATGTCTGATTCGCTCTGGGATCTTGGACTATTACGTTAATAGGTTGGCCGGGTAGAACCAGGATTTGTAACTTATGCCTGAATGCACCGTTTGTCAATTCTAATTCTAGTTCCCCAATCCCGTTTTTGTAATCTTTGGCCCATAGCTATGCACCGTCAGCAGATTAAATAATGCAGATTGGAAATCTGACAACGTTGGTATTGCAAGATTTTTTGATAGTTGGAAATGATGAAACGTCAAAATTGTCAGTTTCGATTTTTATTTTCAAAATGACTGATGGTATAAACAGGATGTTCATAAAATCAGATGTGGAATCATCTGCGACTGAAAGATAAACTTTAGTCACTATCTTCCATCGTCAAGATAACCTCTTGTGGGGTATTCATGTTGAAAAGGGAAACATTCTCAATTGAATATTGATAGAAAGATTTTTCTGTGAATTGAAAAATCCACGATTAAATTGAAGTTATTTTTTGTGAATGTCTAACAGAAAACAACTACTTCCCCGGCTAAAGCCACGCTGGACATTGAACTACATCTGATAGATATTCTGAAAAGGCCCTAACTCAAAATCAAAAGAAAAAATCTGAAATTGAAAATTTTGCATTTTCATTCAGATAGTTATTTGATTTTCTTTTCCAGTCTTAATTAAGAACTCATGAAGATGAATGAGGCAAAGAAGAATGTTTTCCAAAAGAGAGTACTCACCAGAAATCATTCGTAACATTGACGCAGGAGAGACATCGCATTCACTAGGTCTTCAATACATTTTTGTCGACGAAAATCTATTTCACGCTTCCACGATCATCAGGAAGACCGGAAGAAATGGGAAACACATTTTCAAGAAGCAATCTCACTTTGCAAAGATGGAAAAAGTTAGAATCATTTCTTTTGGAGAGACACTTTGAAATTAGTGTTTTCTGACATTGAAACCTGTCATGGGGTATGATAGATTGATTTGTTGAAAATATAAACAGGATGTTCATAAAATTAGATGTGGAATCATCTGCGACTGAAAGATGATCGTGGAAGCGTGAAATAGATTTTCGTCGACAAAAATGTATTGAAGACCTAGTGAATGCGATGTCTCTCCTGCGTCAATGTTACGAATGATTTCTGGTGAGTACTCTCTTTTGGAAAACATTCTTCTTTGCCTCATTCATCTTTATGAGTTCTTAATTAAGACTGGAAAAGAAAATCAAATAACTATCTGAATGAAAAATTGAAGACCTAGTGAATGCGATGTCTCTCCTGCGTCAATGTTACGAATGATTTCTGGTGTGTACTTCTTTGAGTTAGCGCCTTTTCAGAATATCTATCAGATGTAGTTCAATGTCCAGCGTCTTTAGCCGGAGAATAGTTGTTTTCTGTTAGACATTCACAAAAATAACTTCAATTTAATCGTGGATTTTCAATTCACGAAAAATCTTTCTATCAATATTCATTGAGAATGTTTCCCTTTCAACATGAATACCCACAAAGGTTATCTTGACGATGGAAGATAGTGACTAAAGTTTATCTTTCAGTCGCAGATGATTCCACATCTGATTTTATGATCATCATGTTTATATTTTCAACAAATCAATCTATCATACCCCATGACAGGTTTTAATGTAAGAAAACACTAATTTCAAAGTGTCTCTCCAAAAGAAATGATTCTAACTTTTTCCATATTTGCAAAGTGAGATTGCTTCTTGAAAATGTGTTTCCCATTTCTTCCGGTCTTGCTGATGATCGTGGAAGCGTGAAATAGATTTTCGTCGACAAAAATGTATTGAAGACCTAGTGAATGCGATGTCTCTCCTGCGTCAATGTTACGAATGATTTCTGGTGAGTACTATCTTTTGGAAAACATTCTTCTTTGCCTCATTCATCTTTATGAGTTCTTAATTAAGACTGGAAAAGAAAATCATATAACTATCTGAATGAAAATGCAAAATTTCCAATTTCAGATTTTTTCTTTTGATTTTGAGTTAGGGCCTTTTCAGAATATCTATCAGATGTAGTTCAATGTCCAGCGTGGCTTTAGCCGGGGAAGTAGTTGTTTTCTGTTAGACATTCACAAAAAATAACTTCAATTTAATCGTGGATTTTTCAATTCACAGAAAAATCTTTCTATCAATATTCAATTGAGAATGTTTCCCTTTTCAACATGAATACCCCACAAGAGGTTATCTTGACGATGGAAGATAGTGACTAAAGTTTATCTTTCAGTCGCAGATGATTCCACATCTGATTTTATGAACATCCTGTTTATACCATCAGTCATTTTGAAAATAAAAATCGAAACTGACAATTTTGACGTTTCATCATTTCCAACTATCAAAAAATCTTGCAATACCAACGTTGTCAGATTTCCAATCTGGATTATTTAATCTGCTGACGGTGCATAGCTATGGGCCAAAGATTACAAAAACGGGATTGGGGAACTAGAATTAGAATTGACAAACGGTGCATTCAGGCATAAGTTACAAATCCTGGTTCTACCCGGCCAACCTATTAACGTAATAGTCCAAGATCCCAGAGCGATCAGACATGATTCATTTTTACATGGATGAAACCTTAACTACTCAGTAGCGTCTAGTGTACTTTGAATACCTGCGTGCTGTAGTTGTTTTCTGTTAGACATTCACAAAAAATAACTTCAATTTAATCGTGGATTTTTATTCACAGAAAAATCTTTCTATCAATATTCAATTGAGAATGTTTCCCTTTTCGACTGATGGTCAAAACACAAAAAGAATCCCCAATTTTTTCCCGGGAGAAAAGCAGAGTCTCATGAGGGTACTCTTAGAACACGCTAATATCACCGAGGACAAAAAATAAACAAAGTTTTCAATGATGATAAATCTCAAGCTTGGAAGCGAGATACGGAAGATTTCTGGAAACTGTGGTCTGATGGCAGCCAATAAAATTTCCGTTTGTACTCTGATCATGGAGAAATCAAAAATAATTTCTCTATGACTCTGATGTCCCGCACAAGAATACAGACGCAATGTGGTCAGGTAATAAAATAAATGAGATAGTAGATAGATACCTGCTAGTAGCCGTTATACCTCTACACCCTCAAATCACCGAAAAACTATTTATGTAGCTAAGGAGCATTCTCCATAAAATAAGTTTTGTTGGTTGAAGGTGCATGAGGTGGGGTAATCTACTAGCCAACAAGACACAAAGACAGACACTCCCTTGCATTCATCAACTTACAAATAATTTTGGAATTCAATTTCGTCTTCTATGTTTTCCAGGAAGCTGAAAAATTTAGGTTTTGTAAGTCGAAATCTTCGAAAAAATTAATAATTGTCCATAGTGTCGAAATAATCACTCCTTTCGTAGACGAGGAAAACCAAAGATGATATCGAGGATATCTAGGTCATCAAATGAATATTTCGTCCTCCATTTTACCAGAAATAATGAAAAACTTGCAAAAAAACTCAACACTCAAAATAATAGACGTCATTCGCTAAACCACGCTTCGTTGACCGATTAGAAAATCTGAAGCTCAACCAGATTTTTCTTGCGGTGCATAATAAACAATAATCTAATCCAGGTTTCCGTAACTAATCCGCGAAATTAGCCTACGGTGCATACGGGCGTTAATTCCACGGTCATTCTTTAGGGTAAGCTTGGCAAGGTGGTAGAACCGGGAATTCCATGGTCACTCATCTTAAGTATTACTAATGTTGGCCCAAGTGGTAGAACCGGGATTTATTTATTTATGGCTAGAAGCAACAATGGGACAATGATAAACATATTCAGTTCCACTATTTCACAGTTGAGCTAAAATTCTCTATTTTACTCGATGTTATAAGTAAGACACAGATTAATCGTGGCCGAAAACGCTGACTCTATAATTTAACTGAGTTGACTTGTTAGTGATAACGAATTGATAATATCGAATAAAGGAAATTAGTTGAACATTCTGAATGGCAATGAAAATTGAATTCAGTTATCATTTCTATTCGTTAATTAACTTATTGAATAATTCATTTATATACCCTTTATTTTTATCATTACATTTATATTTCTTATAATTTATTTCATCTTTATTATCATCATTATTACTTTCATACCTCACATTCATACCTTTTATACACAAGATATTTGTATTTTCATTTATTTCAAGTTTTTCTTAAAAAAATTCAAACCATTTACCATCCATTTCTAAGCTTTTCTTATCATAATCAATCTTGGCTTTACTTTTCTCTAATTGATCAGTACCTATAATTACATCAAACTCCATATCTTTAACAATTAATAATTGCAGTTCAATGCTTTTATCATCTATCTTCAAATTTAAATTATCATATTGATTTGATTCTGCTAGTTTTTTCCCATTAATTCCCACTAAATTTGTTTTTGGCATCTTTACCATGGTATTTTTAATTTTCATAAAATCTAAACTATTTTCTTTTATCAAAGATGCTTCTGAACCTGTGTCAATTAAAATGTTTACCTTTTTGTTTCCTATACTACCTTTTAATATTATTAAGCCTACAAATTGTTCATTTTGCATATCTTCGTCTGACATTATGAATTCTATTGGGTGTTGATAGTTTGTATTGTCCAGCTTTGCATATGGTTTATTTAATAAAATGTTTGCTCTGTTTGACTTGTTGAAGGAACATTTATCTGGTTATCTTCCATGGGTCTGTTGGTTTGTGCCTTTCTTTCATATACATTTTCAGCACTTTGGCTTCTCCTATTGAGACATACCCTTTTTGTTTGATAATTTTGTTGATTATTGTTCATAAAAGGATTATTTTGAGGTTGCCTATCGAATGAAGCCCCTGCTATTGTTGTGAATTGGATTGATTGTTGTTACTATAATTATTTATATTATTATTGTTATAACTATTATTGTAATTATAATTCATATTTTGATACCTTCGATTACCTAGGTTTTCATTATTAGTCTGTTTACTATAATTTCTATTTCTATCATTATTATAGTTGTTATTATAATATCTATTATTTCTATTATTACTTTCATTCATATATCTATTATTATTTTGTTTGTATACCTATTACTGTTCTGATTATTTGTTTGATAACTATTATTTTGAAAATTCCTATTTGTTATCCCAATTTATATATGACAATGTTCTCTCCAATCTCAATAAATACTTACTTAATATCTCCATAGTTTTAATCTTATGCATATTTATGATCTCAAATATTTCTTGTTTAAAATGCCTACTAATATTTCCTACAATTTCTTCATCTCTCATGATGGGATCTAGATATTGGGCCATTGCAAACATTTGTATTACATAATTATTATAATTTACGCTTCGCTTTCATAAAATTTTCCAAATTGTAATTTGTCTCTAATAATTAACTGTGCATTTTCTCCCCAATATTGTTTTAAATATAAGTTTTCAAAATCTTGGAAGCTGTTAACATTTTTTTCTTGACGGTTAAACCATATACAGGGTTGATTAAATAAATATTGCCTAATAACCTCTTTTAGTTCTTCAATAGTATTTATATGTCTAGTTTTATTTTTAATAATTTTTATAAACGTTATGGGGTGTAATTTTTTTATATTACCTTCAAATTTATTATTTATTTGTACCCCTTGACAGGTATTAATTATCCTATTTTCTATGTTATTGTCTAATCGGTTTTTGTTCCATAGATTTCATTCTTTCTTCTAAAATTTGAATTTTTTCCTGATTTTGATTTTCATTTTGATTCGAGTTACTTTTTTCTTTTATATTGAAAATTTCATTCTCTACTGTGATACATTTTATATTTGTATCTTTTTTATAGGTATCAATTTTTTTATTAATCATATTCATGTCTTTCTTAACATTTTCATTATTATTAGTAATATCTACTGTAATGTCTTTTATTTGTTTGTGATTTTGTTCTACTTGATTGTTAATAGTAGATATTTCTTGAGTTATAGATACATAAAATTCTCAATTATTTTGTTCTATCCTTTGTTTATGCATTTCTAAAAATTCCTCTTTACTTTCTTCTAATTTCAACTGCACTTTACTTTCCATTCTTCCATTCATTCACTCCTTCTATATATATTTTCTTTTATTACAGCATTCATTCTTTCTTCCATTCTTCCCATACTTCCTCTCATTCCATCATTCATTCTCTCTATTTGCTTTTTTTTCCTTTTTTCTGAGTTTTCTTTTCTTTCATCTTTCATTTTTTTTCTTTTTTTCATTTCATTTTTCAGATTTCCTATGCTTCCTTTCAAATCATCTGAATTTTCTTTCATTTCATTTTTCATACTTGCTGAATTTTTATCCATTTTATCTTCCATTCTTACTGAGTTTTCTTTCATATCTTTTATTTCTTCTACCAAAATTTCAACTCTCCATTTCTGTTCTTTTACTTTTTATTTCACTCCTCACATTACCACTCTCTCCTTGTTCCTGATCACCCCTCTCTCTACCTTCTGCACCTTCTTCCAAACCAACTTTTTTACCATCTCTCAAATCCATTTTCTCAAAACTTAATACAAATATATCAATGCAAGAATTCTAAAATGTCAACTTTATTTTTTTCCTGCATAAATATATTTGATTTCAAACGAATGTTTTTCTTTTCATTTTCTTTAAAATTATTATTTTGGCTATTCTGCTCCGCGTTGGTTATCTCCCCACGTTACTGATATCGCTGTTATATCTTGTTATAATTATTTTGATATTTTGCTCACAACAGTTGTTATGATGCGTTGATTGCGGTTCGTTTTTATTTTATTTTATATTTGTTTATCTACTTTCCACAATCAGACATCCTAACAAAATATATATATATATATATATATATATATATATACCTATTGTTGTTTTTCTTTTGTTTTGCTATTTTCAAAAACGTTTAAGCTAGTTCCTTTTTTTAAGATTTATTTAATATGTATTGATAAATAAATACCCATATAAATATTTAATATCTCCGGCTATGCACTTTACCTTCTTTCCACCTATTGTTTTACCTTATTTCCTTCACCTCAGCTAACTCAATCGGTACGCCTATGGAATCTCAGAAGTTGGTTCTACTGTGGAGCCCTCTAGTGGTTTCTTGGTGTCAATTTCAGAAAAAAGCAATTCATTGTCGCTCAAACATTCAAAATAATGCAGAATTTCATCAAAATAATAATTTCCATTATTCAGTAAAAGCTTATTACTACCTAGTCTGTGATAAATAAACTAATTAGTGCATCAGAACAAGTATATACAGAAAAAAGTGAAATTATGGAATAATAAAGTGAAATTTTAACCTCGTTTTGTAGGTTATGTGTTCGTGAAAGAGTTCTATCAGAATTCTTTGAAAGTTTAGTTTTTAATTGCACTGTGGTGACTTTTATGGTTTCAACAAATACCTGCGACTTGTACCAAATTGTTCAGTGTTTCGGATTCTCTCCCGTTCCTGCAAACTGCTGCTGCTCTCGTCGACTGGGACTTCTCCTCATTTGTAAATTTCCAATGAAGCAAAGGTAATGTTAACTATGCATTTGTGATTTTTTTTATCTGGTATTGTTCTTCATATTTTTCTCATGTTCTCTTGGCTAATAACTGATTTTCTATTACAAATTGTTTGATTTTTCCAAATGTAATTTTTTTACGTGGTTCTTCCAAAATTTTTTTTTTCAACTCCTCTTAGCTTGTTGATTCCTCTCCCTTGATACCAACACATTTTGTTTTCTTTCTCGAATTTTCGATTTCACGCACCTTTTGTAGCACTTTTTTTTATTAATTTCACCTTTTTGACAGTTTTTATTTACAAAACATTTCTAACTACCTAATAAACTATATACAAGACATGTAAAAATCATTCTTTTGACGTTTCGGCTTTTCTATATTTTCAAATTTCCTAATATTGCATCAAGATCTTTCCTGGCATCTCATTGGCTGTTGTGTTCAGATCCAATTTCATATACAGGATGTTCGAACTTTTAATATATTGTTATCTGCTTGTGCTTAAAATATATTCGTAAATTTTGATTTCTAAAAATTTTAAAATTATGCCAATTGCTTGTTATGTTTATTTCAAACATAGGTATCGATAAATATTATACAAGGTTTCAGAAAAACGGTAGAATCTTCAGAAAAACTGTAAAATTACATAGCACAGATTACCAAATACGAACATTTTTTATTTATGGGTTTTTTCTTTATTTATTTTTCTTATTTCAACTCTTTGAACATTTAACGTACTTCTAAACATAACAATATATCTATATATATATATATATATATATATATATATATATATATATATATATATATACCGGGTGCCACAGGATATCGGGCCACCCCTGTAACTTCTGCATTCGTGAACGGATTGTTCTGAAATTCGGTACAGTTATATAAGCAACTATTTCGGATTTGATCCCATTACAATTCAATATGGCGGACTTCCGGTTTCTCTGGAAATGCCAGTAACTTTGTTTTTTCAAATGGAACACCCTGTATATTTTTACATATTCGCGTTCAACAGGTCCAAATCTTATGTCAAATGTAATTTTTTTGAAACCATTGAAATTAAAATTGTTTTTTTATTTTACCTCGTGGATAAATGAGATTTGGTCAAGGCTATTCACAATGAGTCGCACATAACAGAGAAACATAATTATTTCTGAAAAATTATTTTTTGTGTCATTTATTGATGAATCAATTCAGTCAAATCACATTTTGATCAAAAATTATTTTTTTTCAAATTCAAATTTTTCTCTAGAGCATTTATTAAGGAAAAAAATTACATATAATTTTTGTATTTCGGTGCAGTAACAAATTGTATACATTCAAAAATCTACAACTAGTTCATGAGTTTCCTTGCAGTTCGAATAATTTTTCAACTTAGTAAGCTGTGGAAAACAACATTTCTGAAACTTGTCAACTAATTGTGTTTCGCTGTCATCTTTCATCTCAACTCTCGAAAATTAGTTAACTTCCGAGAATGAGTTTAGTAGAAATGTAAAATCAAAATTATAGGTTCACAAGAAGTGAACAGGTTGATATGTTATTAATTTACGGAGAATGTCTTTAAAACAGTGTCGCCGCTTGTCAGTTATACGCTGAACGATACCCACACAGAAAAGAACCCTACAATGGAGAAGATGATCGTAAGTGAGGAGACAGAAATGAACGTTTTGCTTATGTTGATTTTGATCCAACCGCTTCGACGCGGGAATTGGAATAATGCAATGTAAGTCGAGAAAACGCTAGAACAATTAAAAAAAAAACACCATTATCGTGCTTATAAGTATAACTTACACAATTAGTTGACAAGATTCAGAAATGTTGTTTTGCACAGCTTACTAAGTTGAAAAATTATTCGAACTGCAAGGAAACTCATGAACTAGTTATAGATTTTTTAATTTATACAATTTGTTACTGCGCCGAAATACAAAAATGATATATAATTTTTTTCCTCAATGTATGTTTTAGAGAGACAGGCCCATAGGGGTTCCATTTGAAAAAAACTAATTTTTGATCAAAATGATATGTGACTGAATTGATTAACCAGTAAGTGACACATAAAAAGAATTTTTCAGGAAAACATTAGTTTTTCTGTCATTTGCGACTCATTGTGAATAGCTTCGAGCAAATCTCATTTATCCACGAGGTAAAATAAAAAAAACAATTTTAATTTCAATTGTTTAAAAAAAATGACATTTGACATTAGGTTTGGACTTATTTTGACCTGTTGAACTTGAATATGTAAAAATATAAAGGGTGTTCCATTCGAAAAAACAAAGTTACTGACATTTTCAGAAAAACCGGAAGTCCGCCATATTGGATTGTAATGAGAGAAAATCCGAAATGGTTGCTTATATTACTGTACCAAATTTCAGAAAAATCCGTTCATGAATGCAGAAGTTACAGGGGTGGCCCGATATCCTCTGTGTCACCCGGTATATGAGTTTGCACTCAGTTGGAGAATTGATTAGAAATACTCTTTGGAATACGTCGAGCTATCGGCAACGTTTATTGCCTTTCTCATGTCGACTACAAATGCATGGTTTGAGAATAAAAAGTTATATTATAAATGTTTACTTACTAAGGTGAGATTCAAATTCGATTTAAATAAATTCATGAACTAGATGACAATGATATTTTTCATGTAATTATTTAATATATAAAATAATATATATATATATATATATATATATATATATATATATATATATATATATATATATATATATATATATATATATATATATATGATCCCACTATATCATACTGGTTTTTTAAATGTAAATGTTAATGTATTTTCTTCATTTCCATAGCTATTGGATGAGAGAAGAATTATCATTAATTTAAGAAAAAGTTCTGAACAGTTTGTATAAAAGACCCATTTTGGAAGAGTTTTCATAACTTTTTTATGTATTTGGGTTGCGGGATCATTCTTGCAAACTTATTTTATTTTTATTTTCAGATCAAGGAAAGTGAACCTTGCGGATACAGTTTATTCAGAAGAGGAAAGAAGATAAAATTGCAATGGGAATTCAATTTAACAGAAAATGGTCGAAAACAACAAATGGAAAACAAACTTGATATTATGTTATATGAAGATATACCAATGGATGATTGATTTGCAGGCCATCGAAGTGGTAGTTTATACTTGTATTTAAAAAAATCTAAATCCACTTCAAAAATGTTTAGCCAAGTTCAGTTTTGGTATATGTGTTACTGAAAGGCTATATAATGATATACCAAGAGATGATTGATTTGCAGGTTGTCAAAGGGGTAGTTTATACTTGTGGATATTTCGAAAAAAAAAAAAACCTACCCTAAAACATGTTTAGCCAAGCTCATTTTTGGAGAGGCTAGATAACGATATACCAAGAGATGAACCTGGCTAAAAAATGTTAAGGGTGGGTTATGATTTTTTTCGCTACACAAATATAAGCTACTCCTTCGACGGCCTGCAAATAATCATCTTTGGTATATCATCATAACCTTTCAGTAATCTTGGCTGAAAAATTTGTTATTGCACTACAATGAAACGAGAAGCACAATTCCTCAATTACTTCTTATTAACTTTGAGATATCACTGAAATATGATATGGAGTTCCTTTTTTTCAAAATAATCATTTTTATCTCAAATATATATTATCCATAGGGATAAGGGATTAATCATGTTTTGGATATAATCCGCCAAAGGGAACTGTCGTTTTGACCAATGAAATATTCAATGTCAAATCCAAAGAAGTAACTACATCAAAATAAAAAAAATATTTTCATTCAATCCCTTTAAAAAAAATGTTTCAGCAAAAAGTTGTAATTAATATTGAAATACTAAATAAATTTTTACAGGTTTTTTTAAAAACTCCAAAAAATATCATATAAAAATATCTATAATATATAATAATAAAATATGATATTAAAATGCATTCAATGGAACTCCCTCCTGTTGAATTGCAAGAGGTTCGGGCTCTCTACAGATTTTCCAAACATTTTTAATATGGTCTCGGGTGAAAGAAATTAAAAATAAATTAAAATAACCTTGATGCATTATCCTTTTATTATTTCTATTGAATTCTGATACAAATCACATTGAAATATGTATTTCAGTTGTATTATATATGTAATAGATTAACATTATTCATGTTTCTTGGGTTCAATAAAAATGTATTGTTATTTTACATCTCATTGTATTGATTTTTCCCAAAAATATATGTCCAGACGTTGGGCATTTTTTTTTCAGATGTAGCTCATTTTTGAAATAAAAAGCTTTGCCACATCTCTGTCTCGCTCTAACATAGCCTGCAAAGCTTCTGAGCAAAATCATTCATTCTGACTAAATAACAACACATCAACATTTTGAAAAGGTCTTTGTGGGATTCTTCACATGACATGAAGTATTGCCTTAAGTGTTCAAGAATTTGGTTTGGTTGGCTCATTTTCTGAAACTGGATCTGGAATCCAATGGTTGTCTTGGAGTGGCTCCGAACTGGAAATATTATTAATAAAACACTATTTAAATAGGTTCAATGAAATATAACTAGTGTGTGTTGTTTGGGAATAAAGAGAAAAAATGGTATGAAAAAATCATTATTAAATATTCTTGGTGAAAAATATGTTGTCCATACCTATATCCAATATGATGTGTCATTATCATTTTTAGTTTGGAAATTAAATTGAATGCCCCGATTAATTGAATGTAAAGGAGGTGCCATGAAAATAATTTTTTGAGATGAAAGAAGAAACTAAACATTATCCAAACTCTTGTGTACAGAGGAAACCAATTGTTTATTTATTTTTTTCATCAAGACTCTCTACGCTCCCCTCTTTCACATATTTTTTTCAGTTACGAACGTTCACTCAAATTCAACTCTCTTAAACTACTATGGAATATCATTAAACATTTCTGAGAAAGTGCTATGAGTGCTAATTTATTATTTTCCACTCTGGAAATCATGGTGACACGCAGTCGTGGAGTAGTAAATTTTTCTCTCTACAATCAATGAATCTTGTTTATTTATTATCTCTCTTGATAGCGTATTGTGAGATTTTGTCAATTAATTGAGGAATTTATATGCATTATTACATGAAATGTTGATCTATTCAGCAATTGCAGGTTCAATACAAAGAACTGTGAGAATTTTTCTTATGAACCTCAATGAGTGCATATATTTCCAAACAACGAATAACAACTGTTCATTTTGAATATCAATTTTGTTTTCAGACTTTAAAAAATATAATCAATATGGGTTGCTTTTTTGGGGCTAATATTTCGATAATTTTTCACACAGTATTTTCGTACTTTCTGAAATCCAAACATGCCCTTCTCAATTACATTCAGAGACAGTTCTCCTTTATTCAAGATGATAAATAAAATAATTTTTGATTTCATACATTCATTTTGAAGGATCAATCGGGTTTAAGTTATGTTTGTATTCTTAACCTCCCTAAGTTGGAAAACACATCGTATTGGTGTCCAGAATCCTATGACTTTGAGTTGAAAAAAATACCTTCATTGACATAGGAAAGGTCGTCGTATCTCCTGAAGTAATTGGGAGCACAAAGTTTGTTCTCAGTGAGAGATTGTGCAAGGTAACCCAAAATTGTGAAAATCGTTGGAGACTATAAATTTACCCAAACATCAAACTATATATATATATATATATATATATATATACATATATATATATATATATATATATATATATATATATATATTACACGGTCATTGTGAATCCCGTGAAGCATATGAACGAGACGCAGTTTAGCCCGGAGTTACCTTGTTAGTCCCGATTTCGGGCTCAACAAAGTATCACCCTGTATCTCTTCACTGGGTGATCAGAATTGAATGCAGGTCATTTCCCCACGTTTTAGATCGGGACACACAATATACCATTTCCATTACCAACATACGCCTTATAGTTCTTTGGTTCGAACTGTAGAGGGCGCTTTCCGTATATAGGGATATACACTGCAGAATTATATACTTCTTTGTAGAGCCCACAAACTTTTGTAGCGTTGTGTAGCCCTAAGTTTGGCAACATCGCAATCGCTGCCTTCATGAAAGTGAAATATATGAATTGCTGGATCCGTGATCTGTCCTAGCGCAAGGAGTAGTTCATAATTCAATATAAAAAATAGTTATCGTTCATTTTTCAGATTAGGGAATTTGAGTTTGAAATAGTTAGTAGTATAGTAATATTTGAAGATATATTTACCAATCCTTTTTCTGAAGGGAATTTTGTGCGATCCATCCATCTACATAAAGGATGGTTGGAAAAAAGTACAAAATAACCAATATTGGCTTAAAAGCCTTATTCTTCAGTTTTAATCGTAGATTTAATTTTTGTGCATCAAACGATAAAAATACATTTACACTGATGTAGACCATATAGGGGCGACGGTCTACCAAGAATATCAGGCAAATATAATTTCCAACTGAGGAGCGATATAATGATTTCAACCATCATGAAGATTGGATATCGAAATTCTCAACAGTTTTTTAAGGCAAAGAAACTTTTTTATTGACTTTCTTGAAATGCAATTTTGCGGTCTTTCGAAAGTGAAACTTATAGAACTTCTAATGTTTTTTTTTGTTAATTACATAAATTGATAAAAAAGGGGGAAGTAAAGAACAGTTCACCTATACAAAATAGGTTCAACCACCTGAAATCATCACATTAAATTCAAGCCCAGATGGGTCTGTTGAGGAAAGAGATTTTGCATTGTACACAGGGATTACTCTCATTAGTTCTTAATTGCGGAAAAATATATACACATAAAGTTCCGGTTCATTAATTCATTTTTTCAATCTTAGAAAGCTGCAACATCGACAATATTGAAGTAATAACTCGACAATATGCATCTCTTTGTTGGTAATTCAAAGATCTGGTTGAATGTTCAGTGATACCATATGGGTACTATTGAAAGAATTATTTTTTCTCTACAAAATCTGATTTTGTAATGCTTGATTGAGATTATCCCTTGCTTTATTTGGATAATGAAAAATATTAATATCGGGAGGGTGCTTAGAGATCGATTGTGAATAAATGACAGAATTAAAATACAAGTAGTATATATTTCGTCCGATTGAATGAAAATATGAAAAAATATATGATGGAAAAAAATATATCGGGAAAACTAGTTTCAGGAACAACTAGAGATAACAAAATTGAGCTTCTCAGGAAAGTAGGCAATTGTTTTTTTTGTGCATGTTTTTCGACCATAGATATCTTTTGATATGGGAAACGAATCAGGACCAAACAAAAACTGAACTATTTGCTGATGAGTACTTAATATTTTTTGGGGTATTCCAATCACATGAAACCATTCATTCACTTGGCATAAAAACTAAAGAATCTTTATTTTCACAATTATTATTTCAATGGAAAACTGTCTAGAACAATCAACGGCAAATTTTATATGAGCAGCAGTTCGTAGAGTAATATTTTTTTCTTCTATTGGAAAGTTTCAATTGTCATTTGAGTATTGATACTAATGAAATATTGAACAGAAATTTATTATCCACTTTTTTCCTATCTTACTTCTAAATTAATATTTATAACTCCGAAATTCCAGAATGAAATATCAATTTCATGAATATATGAGATATATAATTTGTTGTTCCTTCTCTTTCCGCTAAGGAAGCGATCGACTATACAAAAAGCCTGAACAAACAATTGGATGAGAGATTGGTCATCTTATTTTTTATTCTTATGGAAGTAACATTATGTTCTCATGAATTCTGATCGGTGCTATTTCATGAATTATTCATAAAAATAATGTATATTATGCCGAATAGGACTCAATCATTCAGAAATACTTCCCGAAAATTCGGACCTGAAACAGTAATAGGTATGTTTCTTTGTAGTGGAGAATAAATAATAGTATAAAAAAACTAAAAAACACGCGTTCATAGAAAACCAGACTAAAAAAATTGAAAATAAGAAAAAAAATTATTTTATTCAAAAAAAAGCGTGGGGTGCATGGTATCGCCTCGGCCAACAATTACCTGTGATCTGAGACATTTCTTACTTCACTGCCCTAGGTGTGTAATGTACTATATAATTATTGATACCATGCACCCCACGCTTTTTTTTTAAATAAATTTTTTTTTTCTCATTTTCTATTTTTTAGTCTGTGTTCTATGAAACGTGTTTTTTAGTTTTCTTAAACTATTACTTTTATTATTTTTTTGCAAATTGAAAAATGGAATAATTTTATCAAATTAGGTAATCATAATCTCCGACCTCAAAAACCCCCACATACCAATGTTGAATAGAATCAGACCATAATCACAAAACTCGGCCGCCATTTTGAAGCCGCTATCTCAAATTTTCACAAAAAAATCATAATATTCGACCCCAAAAACCCCCACATACCAATTTGACGATGGAAGATAGTGACAAAAGTTTATCTTTCAGTCGCAGATGATTCCACATCTGATTTTATGAACATCCTGTTTATATTTTCAACAAATCAGAATCAGACCATAATTACAAAACATGTCCACCATTTTGGAGCCGCTATCTTGAATTTTTCAATTTTGACAAAAGAATCCTAATCTCCAACCACGAAAACTCTCAGATACCAATTTTGAAGCGAATCGGACCATAGTCACAAAACTCGTCCGCCATATTGGAGCCGCCATTTTATTTTTTCTCCAAACAATAATTTCTTAATGCATTGTCACCGGAATTATTCACACCTGCCAAATTTCAAATCATTCGGACGTCTGGAAGTGGGTCAAAATCGCGCCCAAAGGAGTCGGTTACAAACAAACATACAAGTGAAGCTAATATAAAGCGTGTAAAAACACAAGGAGTTGAATATTTCAGTTTCTGATGAAGGTACAGATTTTTTCTTGATTCTCAAAAGAGAGTACTTCACCAGAAATCATTTGTAACATTGATGCAAGGAAGGCATCGCATTCACTAGTTCTTCAATACATTTTTGTCGACGAAAATCTATTTCACGCTTCCACGATCATCAGAAGACCGGAAGAAATGGGAAACACATTTTTGGAAGCAATCTCACTTTGCAAAGATGGATAGTTAGAAACATTTCTTTCGGAGAGACACTTTGAAATCAGTGTTTTTTGACATTAAAACCTGTTATGGGGTATGATAGATTGATTTGTTTGAAAATATTAACAGGATGTTCATAAAATTAGATGTAGAATCATCTGCGACTGAAAGATAAACTTTAGTCACTATCTTCCATCGTTCAAGATAACCTCTTGTGGGGTACTCATGTTGGAAAAGGAAACACTCTCGAATGAATATTGAATGGAAATATTTTTCTGTGAATAGAAAAACCCACGATGAAAATTAAGTTACTTTTTGTGAATGTCTAACAGAAAACAACTACTTCCCCGGCTGAAACAATGCTGGGCATTGAACTACATCTGATAGATATTCTGAAAAGACTCTCAAAAGAAAAAATTAAGGAAATATTTTTCTGTGAATAGAAAAACCCACGATGAAAATTAAGTTACTTTTTGTGAATGTCTAACAGAAAACAACTACTTCCCCGGCTGAAACCACGCTGGTCATTGAACTACATCTGATAGATATTCTGAAAAGACTCTCAAAAGAAAAAATCTAAAATTTAAAATTTGCTTTTCTACTCCTGTTGAAAACGGAAACACTCTCAAATGAATATTGAATGGAAATATTTTTCTGTGGATAGAAAAATCCACGATAAAAATCAAGTTATTTTTTGTGAATGTCTAACAGAAAACAACTACTTTCCTGGCTGAAACCACGCTGGGCATTGAACTACATCAGATAGATATTCTGAAAAGACTCGAAAGAAAAAACCTGGAATTTAAAATTTGCTTTTATATTCACATAGTTATTCGATTTTCTATTCCAGTCCCAATTAAAAACCCATATAGATGAATGAGGCAAAGAAGAATGTTTTCCAAAAGAGAGTACTCACCAGAAATCATTTGTAGCATTGATGCAATCGCATTCAATAGGTCTTCAATACATTTTTGTTGACGAAAATCTATTTCACGCTTCCACGATTATCAGGAAGCCCGGAAGAAATGGGAAACACATTTTTTAGAAGCAATCTCACATTTAAACCTATCATGGGATATGATAGATTGATTTGCTTGAAAATATGAACAGGATGTTCATAAAATCATATGTGGAATCATCTGCGACTCAAAGATAAACTTCAGTCACTATCTTCAATCGTTTTGAAGTGCAAGAGCTGATGATATATTTTTCTGAATTATCTGAGCAATATGCAGACTCATGTAAAGTAGTGAAGTGTGAGTGAGTGTACCCTTGTTGAACATTCAAGGAAAAATACTCTGTTTGCATAGTCTGATCAATATTCAATTAATTCACGTTTTATCGACGTTAATATCATATGTGCTAGGGGTTTTATCGCTATTTTTTTTTGAAATTTTCGAGAAAGCATTCTGCCTGGAAATTTCACTGACTGCGATTTGCGGTCTTATTATCTAGTCGCAAATTGCACGAGTAAAATTTCTTAGAGGCAAAAAGCTTGAGGGCAAATTTCAAAGATTTTACGATTAAATCATCTAGCACGATGATATTCGATGAGAATATTTCCCAAATGACATTCGAAACTGGATAAAATTATCAGAATTCATGTTATATTTGAATTTTCAACGGGAAAATTACAACAATTCTTCTCGTTCCGAAAATTGAAGGAATTGTGTGTCCGTTTCTAAATGCTTGACCCTTGACTAATGTGGCCATTCCATAGTTATCTTTGGTCAATCTATCTTTTCAACAATTAATTTGAGAATATCGAAATTCATTCAGTTATTTTTACTTTCGTAAATAAAAATATATTTTCTCAAAGAACTGCTGTGGTATTCGTTCAATTTTATTGCATACTTGGGAGTGTTTATCCACCCATAGTCTGAACACTGAAATATGTATGTCTTCATTTGTAACGAATACTCAAATTCCAATTTTCATGATCCTTATTTGAAAAGTAACGAAACCCACAAGAAATTTCCAACCCCCTATATCACCCCTTTATGTATTTGTAACAAAGACCTATAATTCCAATTTTCATGAACTCCACTTCAAAAAACTAACGGTACTCCTTTACAAACTGTCAACCTCACTTTAACTTTTAGTGTTGAATTGAAAAAAATCCTGAAATAGTGATTTATATCTAAGAAGATAAGCCCAAATACCAATTTCCTTGACACCTACTCCCAAATTTCCCCCCCCCCTAAGGATGGGATAAGAATAAGCTGAGGTTTATATGAAATACTTCATAATGCACACATATCTGAACCTGACGAAAAATCGACATTTTTGGAACTATTAGGTTTTCTCATACGATAATCTACCTGATAATAAAACAAAAATATATTCATCAACTTCAAAGCGAGTCGCTTATTAAACATAAGCATTATACTGAATATGAATTATGTGCTCACCATTTTGCCTTTTCTCAAGTTATAATTTTGAAGGGTCATTGCCACAATCTGTTTTCCTCTGCTGGACATTTCCGCAGTCACCGCTTAGAAATCCCTAATAAATATTTTGAACTGAAAAACGCGCGAGGCAGTAGAGGCAACGCCGCCGGGACACACAGAGGCCGTTTCAATATAGGCAATATACGTTTGGGATTCACAGCGTAGTGAAAGAATAATTGGCTCTACAACGTTCCAAAGGAGTTTACAAATTTTTAAATATTGAGAATTGTTACCCCTCTAAGTGTTCTTCGACGAAAACTGATGGAATGATGTCATTGCACTGGAATATACTCTTCGCCCATTCTGAAAAGTGCGGGTTCAAGAGCGACCCGTTCATTTGGTGGGCTTCACAAGCTACCGTATACAACTATATATATATACATATATATATACATATATACATATATATATATATACATATATATATATACATATATATATATATATATCATAACCGAAACTTTTAGGGCCAGGCTTCGATTTTAACTCCAGAATAGTACTTCGAAAATGGAATAAATGCGTCAGCACATTCTAAGATCTGTCGTTAATTCATTTGAAGTGCAATCAAAATCCTTAGAACTATCCTCAGAATTAGTAATGATAAATTATCGGAGAAAAAGTCCCACTTATTGGTTTCATAAACTTGGTGCGGCAAAAAATCGACAGCCTGTGACTGACCACACAACATACAAACACGATTCATTTCAATGAATACAAAACATTGGTAATTATAACTCATAAATAGTTTTGCAGAAATAACAATTCACAAATCATAACCTCAACCGGATTCCAATTCCAATTGGTTGGAAGTTTCATAAGTGACAAGTCCGTATTCCGCATCAGTGTGCAGGTTGCCTAAGGGTGACGAATGCTTTTTGTAATGGCGAAACAGATCCAATGCGTTGAACTATGTCAATTTGTCACCATCTCTTGTGGAAAATTTGAAGTAGCCCGCGAAAATCTCTACTAAAAAGTCTAAACAAAATCGAATCAGTGCATACACCAGGGTTCCTAGGCGTCGTAATGCGGACAGACTTGCGAAATTTCAAAATTGGCATCACTCTAATCCCAAAGAATTGGCCAGACCTGGGTTCATTTATACCCAAAGAGAGTAAACGTTATCAGAGTAGGAGAGTCCATTCCCCATAAGACAATGGTGACACTAATAGAAAGAGATGAAAGATCATTTGTAAGTCATAGTGACGTATTTGGACATGTCATGGCCACCATTCTCTCTGGACAGTGGCGCACTCCGCACTTTGGTATCTGAGAGTTACAGGTTACAGTTTTGTTTCGTTGGTTTGAGTTTTGGCTATATTTTCATTTCATGCATTATGCCCTATTGAATTTCTGACTGATGTGTGGTGACTGTGAGAGCCTTCTGCATTTCTGAGCATAGTTTTTTTCGGATTATTCTGTCAAAGTAGAAGAGAACAATATATTTGAAAATAGAGGCAATTGAACATTTTACTATCAGTACTTTGCTAACGTATCTATAGTCCATCCAATAAAAATTGCAGAAGCTGTTTCTATAGGGAGCAAATGAAAACTCACTTCGCTAACACGAGCGTATATGCGAAGAAACGGAACGAAAAATAATCTGTACTACTCGTAAACATTTTCCGTCGGCAAACGGTAGATCAAAAGAGCCGATAGTCAACGTGGACTCGAGTGACGGGTGTCTGTTGTACAACCGATTCGTCTGGGCCAATCAAGTCGGACATGAATGCTGGCAGGTGTGTCTCTATGATGGGAGGTCATAAATCACGCGTTATATTTGTGTTTTAATAGCTCTGAAAGATTAAAAACCAGTATCGTCTATGGTCTTGGTGTGTGCCGATCGAAATACGTTTTAGGATATAATAATAACCTACATCAAACAATGAAAGAAATTTTTTTTTTCTTAATGTATTTGTATAAATAAAAGCTTGTCTTTAATTTTTTTTCATTTTTCATTATTTATGAAGTATTTTTAAAATCTTAAAATATCTAAATAAAATTAGTTATCTCCGCCACTGCTGCTCACAGGATTTCGCCGCAAGACTTTTTTATGCTTCTGCAATTGATATTGGGAAAACTATACAAGAGTGATCAAAATCCTAGTAAGTAACAAGTTTCTGGTACGAATTTATGTTTCATTAAGAAACTGAAACAACGAAATCTCAAAATTCGCAACAGAGATTTGAAATTACTTTATATTTTCCTCAAACCAAAATGCCCACTTGGTGTTCAGTTTCATCCTGTGGAAACAGAAGGGACAAAACTTCCGATGTGTCCTACGACCATAGGTTTCCCATATGTGAAAAAGAGAAAAAACGTGGGATTCTTTTTTGTGGAAAAGGCCCTTAATGGGTTCCTTCATCAACATCAAGGATTTGCTCATCCCATTTCAAAAAAGTTGATTTTGAAAGAAATCTGCGAAGTGAACTAATTGGTATGATTTTTTCCCCAATGTATGCATCCCTCTTGTATTGATGTCATAAGATACTGGTTGTGTTCTATTTGAAATAAGAAAGTTGATATTTAACAGAAACTCGTTGAGGGATACCTAACACGTATTGTAAAAATAATCAACCAAATGAGTAGCATTACAGAAAACTAGTAACTTTTTATGTCTAATTTCATTACACAGTTGCAGTCATAGAAAAAGAACCTAAGAACCTAAAGTGTTTTTGGAATGCACAGTGAAAATAAAGGAAATTAATGCATGTGTCTTCAAATATTAAATGAATTTTATTTCCTGGTGGTTTCCCTAAAATAATCTAAAGAGAGGCGTTTTACCAAGTATTACGAATGATCATGGAGAAGAACCAACAGATTTAGAATGTAATGAAGACAAAGAGAATCAAAATATTATCAAAGGCATTCTTGAAGATATTAACAAAGAAGAGAAGGAAATGAAAACTCTGGTCACAAAAATCTTAGAACAAAATCCTAGTAGTTCTTATGAAATTGTAGATACTGCCACTGTATCGCAGCCTCCAGAAGAAGTGAAAGTAGATTACAAAAACCTATATTCCATCTTACTCAATGAAAATCAGCATTTGCGATTGGAAACTTCCAAATTAACAGATAGAAATCGACAAGCTCAACAGAAATTGAAGGCTTTGAAAAAATCTTTATGTTCTTGTAGAAGTAAACTATTGAAAACACAAATTATGGGAAAACAAATCAAAGGTGTATAAAAGAAAGTGTTGAGTGAAAATCAAATTGATCTGTTGTTGAAAAAAAAGAAGCGTGTGAATTGGAAGCCAGCAGAAGTAGCCACTGCTTTTACATTACGATATTATAGTAAAAAAAGCTACTTGTTCCTCAGAAGTCACCATAGTTATCCTCTGCCTAGTTTGTCCTCTCTAAGAAGATGGGCTTTGGGATTCAAATGAAGCAAGGGATATTACCAGATATATTGAATTTTATGAGACTGGCTGGCGAACAACTCACTGAAATGCAAAAGTGTGTAGTATTACAGTATGACGAGATGAAACTGAAGAGCGTTCTTGAGTTTGATAATGCCGAAGATGAGATTGTTGGTCCTTATAACTATATGCAGGTTATTATGGTGCGTGGCCTCTTTTCCAAATGGAAACAACCTATATTCATAGATTTTGATACAAAAATTACAAAAATATACCTACTGATGGAAGTAATAAATAAATTATATGATATTAGTTACACCGTTGCTGCATGTGTTAGTGACTGATATGGGGGTGGAAATGTTGGTTTATGGAAAGAACTTAATGTCGGCATTGATAAATCATATTTCAGATCAACAATCAAATATGTACATGTTTGCTGATGCTCCGCATCTTCTAAAATTAGTGAGGAATTGGCTGATCGATACAGGGTTCGTTCTGGAAGATGGAAGCAAAATAACGAAAACACCATTGGAAAATCTTGTGAAGTTAACGGACTCTGAAGTCAATTTTTGTTTTAAAATAAATGAAAATCATTTGACATGTGAAAAAACAGCAAGGCAAAATGTTAGGCGAGCAGCTGAACTGCTTTCTCACACTACTGCTACTGCATTGATTCATTATGAAGTTGGGAATAAAATTGAAGCAAGGGCATTATCTGAATTCATCGAGGCAGTTAATAAATGGTTTGACATATTCAACATTCCTATTGATAAAATTCCAACAAAATCTGCTTATGGTAATAACATCGAAGAACAAAATCATATATTGAATGACATTAAAACTAAGATGTTTATAATAAGAACAATGGGTAAAAACTGTCTTCAAACCTTTCATGTCCATTAATTCTTTGAAAATGTTATTTGATGATATGAACCAGAAATTGTCTGCCAGTTATATCCTGACCCATAGGCTAAACCAGGATTCTCTAGAAAACTTTTTTTCCAAGTGAGAAGTGGTGGTGGAGTTTATGATCATCCTTCTCCATTGGATGCTCTATCTAGAGTGAGGATGATAATTTTGGGTAAAAATCCAGGAATTCTTGAAAGTCACACTTGTACAGAAGATCAACAACAGGATGAATATATGGTGGCTCAGATGTTCCATAGGGCAAATGTGTCAATCAATTCATCATCTACAATAAATGATAATTCTGAAAACGGGTCTTTCAGTAGCTCTTCTATGTCTCAGGAACAAATTAATCCTGTAACTATCATTGATAATGGACCTGCGACTACTGGAGATGCTTTGGAATATATTGGGGGATTTATAGCGAAGAAATATAAAAATAAAATATCCACGTTTGGGTGACCACACATACAAATATAGTACTGAACATGATTATTCCTTGCCCACTTTGTTTCATTTGGCGAAAATTTCTAATTTCACATTTGGGTAGAATCTTCATTCAATATGTTCCCAATAAATGAAGGTACTCAGTGCCTGGGTTATCTTTACATTTTTTGTAATTTGACATCTTTCCAAAAACAGCGAAATATATATGTTTTTTTCATTTATTTTGTTCATTATTGAATAAGAGTAGTTATATTTTTGTTGACTGCAGAATTTATCAGACTAGAAAATATGCTGAAAAGAGTTGAAAGCATGTTATAGTTAGTGTTATAATTTTCTCTTTATAAATCCATTTCTATGTCAATATACACTCAAGTGCAAAGAAATTGAGCCACTTTTGTTAAAATGTTCTTGTGTTTTTTTTCATTTTCTGATGAATATAGAAGAAAATTGAAAAGGGAAACGGTAGAAAATGATAGCATAAAACATATTATTTGTGCCACCATAAAAAGATTCCAATCAGTCCCCTCATGGAGTAGTTTATACTTGAGATTTGACCGGGAGTTTTTGGTAAAGCTTTTTTATTAAAACGGTAGAAAACTATTGCACATAACATATTTTTTGCGCGATCATAGTAAAAATACAAATCAGTCTCTCATAAGGGTAGTTCATTCTTACGATTTTTCGAAGGACTTTGCGCTGACCGAAAGTTTCCAGTGAAGATATTTCAATGAAACGCTGGAATATGGTTGCCCAAAATATATTATTTGTGTCATAATAGAAAAAATTCCCATTAGTCACCTGATAAATGTGACTATCGTCGTCGAGATTCACCTTTGTTTGAGTTGCATTTCATTTATACAGGGTGAGTCAACAGGATTCCCGTGGTTCATTGCTCCTTAATGTATCACTATTTCGATTTCTTATATTTTTTTCGTCAAAGGGACCATCTAAGACCACCTTCTAAAATTATTTTCATTTATACAGGGTGCATCATTGATGCGTGGCTAACCAAAGTTGTTCTTTTTTTCAAATGAAACACCCTGTATATTTTCATATATTCCGATCGGCTGTTCCATTGGCTGCTCAACGATTTTTTCAATTTTGAATTCCGTTGCGGCGTTGCCGAGTTATTCAAAAGAAATCTATTTTGTAGACTTCTTTTCGAAAAATTACCTATTTCACATTTTGAAATATTTAGTAAAGATAATTAAGGAATCGTTGGTCGATATGATGATGTTCATTGAGAATACCAAGAATTTGCAATAAATTGTACAGGATGTTCGACACAACAATACAAACTTAGCCATTTCCAAACATCGGTATTTTGATTTTTCCAAATGGAACATCCTGTATATTTTCATTTAAATCAACTCCTTTTTAATGACTCTACACTTTTCATCCCCGACGTCATGTACCTTAAACAACCTGTTTCCGAGATATTCTGGTTTAAAGGAATGTTCAATATCAAATCAACAATTCTATAGATTTTTTATCTACATGTTTGTTCTTAGAAAATACTGATACTGAATGATGTTTCAATTATTTTTTTCCATCTTCAAAAGCATTCTTGGCAACTCATGAATGATTATCATAGCAGAAGAAATTTATAAATGTAACTATTTTTTCTAGTTTAGTTATCCATGACTACAGCTGAAAAAATGACTATCGGAATTTGTAAATAGAGGTAACTGTCAAACTACAATCCAGTTGTGTTAAAAATTATTGTGGCATTATGAATTATCGTTTAGAGGACATGGTTAAAATGGTGTATGCTTTGGGGGAAAGTGATGGCAATTGCTTACTGGCATCTAGATTATACGAACAAAAGTTTCCTGGGAGAAGACATCCAGACCAGCGAGCATTTCGAGACCTCAAAACAAGATTTGAGGAAACCGGAAAAGTATTTTACAAAAAGTTTGAACGTGCTTGTCCTGTAACGAATGATGAAAATGCTCTTGATTGCATTGCATATTACCGAGAATCCCCATGTGAGTACACGTATTTTGAGTAGGGAGTTGGGAATATCTCAAAGTAGTGTTTCTCGGATGGTGAGAATATGCAATTACCATCCATATCATATGCAGTTAATGCAAGAGCTGACTGAAAGAGATTTTCCAAAGCGAATGCGGTTTTGCCAATGGGGTGTAGATAAAATCAACCAAGAACCTGTTTTTTTTTAGTAAGTTCTATTTTCGGACGAAGCCACGTTTCACAACAATGGCCATGTGAATCGGCATAATATGCACTATTATGCAACTGAAAATCCTCATTTTGTTAGATATGTCAATCACCAACAACGTTAGTCACTGAATGTTTGGAGAGGTATCATTGGACGGCGTGTAATTGGGCCTTTTTTTTCAACGGACATCTCAATGGAAGAAAATATCTAAGATTTCTGCGAAGTCAGTTATCAAATTTATTAGATGATATTCCATTGGCAATAAGGCAGAGAATGTGGCTACAACAAGATGGCGCGCCTGCACATCCCAGACAGCACTGGATATCCCATGAATATTCATAGAATATTATTTTTGGGATATTGGAATATTCTTAAATGTGCCAGGGATATACATATATTTTTTGGAATATCCCTAGAATGTGTAGAAGGGGAAAATTTTTGATATTCCTTGAATATTCCATGAGGAATATTCCCGGAATATCCAGAATATTCCCAGAATATTCCATGAATATTCTAGAAAGAATACTCCTGGAATATCCTCTGGGAATATTCCCTGTATAAAAAATCCAAAATTCCTTGAACATATTCTATGAATATTCCGAGAATATTCAAAGTAATTCAGGAATATGATAGTAATATTCCCTAAATATCCTGAAGGGTTTTCAGAACAAGATAACCATTCCCTGAAATTTTAGAAATTAAGAAAATAAAGAAAAATACAACTGTTTCCCCACATGAGTATCCTCAAATATAAAATTCCGAATGGCACTTATACATCACTAATATGAACTTCTACAATAATTATGCCTGACAATTCAAGCAATGTTTTTGCTTACATTCGCTAAGAAACAAAACTTCATTTCAAAAATTATGTAGTAGTGCAACACGTAATTGTTCTCCTCAGAGTATTTGTGGATTGGAATTGCAGGTTCCACTTAGAAAAAAAACTTTTGATTTCCGCAGACTGCGCACCCCTTCCCTACAATGAAATAAAACAACATGACTTTAAACAGGTCTATTTCTATTTAGTTATAATAATAATAACACATATTTTATTAACACGTTTCTTCTGTCACTACAGGGATATCTCTGAAAATCAAGAATTGCAAGATCGAACTACTGCTATCTGAATCAGAAAAACTTGAATCCATTCTATCACTAATAGTTTCAACTTGATTACTTAACTGTCCTTTTGCATGCTGTGACGGACTTTGAGTTTGTGTGAAAATTGTATTGAGAAAATTTTCAGTTTCCTGGTGTACTTCCTTATACCAAGCACTGCTTCTTTTTCTTTTAGGCACTTTGTAGAAAACGCCTTGAAAATGAAATGAAATGAAATTTTTATGGAATGAAATGAATGCAAACATAAAAGTGTACTTACCACACTGTGGTGATTATTAAGAATATTTGTTAAACAATTCCAAACACAGTAGTTTCACATACAAATATGCGAAAGTAACCCATACCAGTAAAACAAAAACAAAAGATGTCAAATGTCAATTTAAAATGCATTCAACTTTACAGCTCTGCTATCGGGTTAAGCGGAATGGTTTTCATTGATAGTGAAAGTGCACCTCGATATTTTCCGACCAATTATAATTTGGTCAGTACAGTAGTGTATTTTTGTCAGCTTGGCTGAACAAAAACTCTGTTTGCAAATCAAATACATCTATTCGCACTTTTTCTCATACTTTTCCCATATTTTGAACTCGAAAATGGTTGTTGGTGTTCATTCCATAGAAATAAGGGAGAATATTCCATGAATATACAATACTAGAATATTCAACAGGAATATTCTATGAATATACATACAGGAATATTCTATGAATATTCATACAGGAATATTCTCACGAGAATATTCATGGTACATTCTCCCGAGAATATTCCAGGAATATGCATATTGGAATATTCCTGGAATATGCTAGAGGCATGTGAATATTCTAGGAATATTCCATGTATATTCGGAATATACTCTTCTCTTTTCGGATATTTAGAGAATATTCCGTGGTGTCTGGGATTACCACACTGATGTGCGGGAATACATTGATAATGAATTCCGTGAAAAATGAAAAGATAGAGGAGGGCCAGTTCAGTGGCCTCCAAGGTCATCGGACTTTACAAAAACGGTTTTTTTTCTATGGGGATACATTAAATGGGTTGTCTATCAAACTCCGCCTACAACTCCTGAAAATATGAAAGCAAGAATTCGTACTGCTTTCAGGGAAATTTCAGAGGACATGCTGGCACATGTGGATACTAATTTTCGAAACAGATTGAGAGTGTGTATTGGTGAAAATGGCATTAATTATTATTTTCTGTTAAATTCGAATAAATATGATTTTTATGCAAAGTTTAATTCCAAATATGATACCAAAGGCGAACATTGTCAATATTTTCTGTGGAAAAATATCCATCTTTTGGATGTAGAATATCTCGGAAACGAGTTGTTTTAGGTTCATGACATGGAGAATGAAAAGTGTAGAGTTATTGAAAAGGACTTGATTTAAATAAAAAATCAAAATACCGATGTTTGAAAATGGCTAAGTTTGTGTTATTGTATCGAACATCCTGTACAATTTATTCCAAATTCTTGGTATTCTCAATGAACATCATCATATCTACCAACGATTCCCCAATTATCTTTACTAAATATTTCAAAATGTGAAATAGGTAATTTTTCGAAAAGAAGTCTACAAAATAGATTTCTTTTGAATAATTCGGCAACGCCGCAACGGAATTAAAAATTGAAAAAATCATTGAGCAGCCAATGGAACAGCCGATCGGAATATATGAAAATATACCGGGTGTTTCATTGGAAAAAGAACAACTTTGGTTAGCCACGCATCAATGATGCACCCTGTATAAATGAAAATAATTTCAGAAGGTGGTCTTAGATGGTCCCTTCGACAAAAAAAATATAAGAAATCGAAATAGTGATACATCAAGGAGCAATGAACCACGGGAATCCTGTTGACTCACCCTGTATATTTTTTGAATATTGATGAGATTGAAATTGTAACGGTCAATTATGATATATATTTTATTTTCCATGTGGATTCTGCCAAAATAATTTAATTAAATATATTAGAATTCTATTTTTATTATAGTGTAAACTATCCTTACAAGGTAGCGGATGTGAATTTTCCTTATAGTGACACGAATAATATGTTTTGCGCCATAATATTCCAGCATTTCAATAAAATATATTCATTGGATAACTCCGGTCAGCAAAATCTTCAACAAATCTACCAATAAAATACCCCCATGAGGGGAGTGATTGGAATATTTTTATGGTGGCACAAATAATATATTTTATGGAATAATTTTCTACCGTTTAAATGAAATATATATTCACCGGAAACCCTCGCTCAACACAAGTTTCTTTTTGGGTTTAATTTTTTGGCACAAAAAATATAATTTTGTGCAATCTACATTTCAGCGTTTCAATGGAATATCTTAGCTGGAAATCTCCGGTTAGCAGTTGTTAGAAAAATCACAAACTACCACTATATGAGGGTGAATTGAATTTTTTAATATGGTGGCATGAAGGCATTCCTTCATAGATGTCAGTTTTGCATTATGATCTTGATAATCGCATTACAAGTTATATTAAAATCGCTTATTACATGACAAGAAATAGAAAGTTTCGAATACACTCTGTATCAACTCATGCAAATGCTATCGATATCGCGTAGAATTAATCTAATATACCTACCTTAGGTGTAACATTCTAAAATTTCAGCAATTTCTATTAATGACTAGAATCTGTGCCTATTATATTCCTTTGGTTTATTGGTTTCACCGGGTAATTCCTGTTACTATTAATATTGAGTGTAGGTCTTAGTGCACTTATATAGGTACATTTCAATCAACATCTAATTATGTAAATAACTACCTTGATTTGTGAGGTTAAATTCGGCATCTTGAAAAAAAAATCGTCGAAATAACGTTTGATTCATCTCCTTTCAAAATGTATGTCGAGAATAGAATTGATTTAGCCGAACGGGTTACAAATAATCAGGGTCGTTCCAACCATATGTGCAGGTCGTGCGGCCCACGACGGCGCCGTCACGAAAAAGGCGCCGAAGGCGCTGAAGATATTTTTTTATTTTTATCAATGTCTGAAAAATCAGTTAGAATAGGCTAGAATTAAGATTAAACACAAGAAGGAAATAAGTATTAATATTTAAATAAATAATTTATAAAATGTATTATTATTATTATTGTTTGAAGGTTATAGACGATGTGGTAACTTGATTACTATCGTTTCGGACGTCCATCGTCTTAATGTATTTGAAAGGTTTTCACGACGTTTCGAATGCTTGTATCTGCAATCGTCTTCAGGTGAATACTGACAAGTTTAGGTGCTACTTACCAATTTATATGACTGTCGGCGCAATGATGCGTGCAATTCCGCCATGTGCAGCGGTGCGTGTAATTTCGCGCGGTGTGGTGGTGCGTGAAGTTTCGCGCCTCTGCAGCCCGCCAGAAAGAGCAATCAGGAGTTTCCATACGTTCTTGATCTCAACGCTTGGTCAAAGATTAGAGGTTAGAACAAGATCCCGCACAGACCAAATGGCGCGAAAATCAGGTTATGACCTTCAAATTTTACTATAATGTTTACAAATATTAGAGATTAGAGGTTAGTTTACACCCTACTTTTTGATGTTTACATCTGTCTGTCAAATATCAGATGACTGCTTGATTTTTCTTGAAGTCTACTGGCGATTTTTTATTATTCGAAAGGATTTTTCCTCAAAACTTTTTTTCAAAGCGATTTGGCGAATATTGACATACACGAGTTGTTTTGGTTTTGGTGTTTTGAAGTGCAATTTGTTTTATTTTGAAGTTAACTCATTTAGCATTTCTTTTTAGTTCTGCATGTTTCTATTATTCTTATTGAAATTGCATTTTCAGTTCAAATTAACTTAGTAGTAGCTTAGTCCCAAAATATTTTATACACAAGATGGGTGGTAGTAAAGGCATTAAGTGTTCTATCAAAAATTGTCCCAACAGCTTCTATTCCAGTACTTCTGAGAAGATAAGATTTTTCAGATTTCCAAATCCGAAAGATACTGAACGAGTTCATGGATGGAAACTGGCCTGTGGCGATGAAGAAATCATGAAAAAAGATGCCTTAACGTTATACTCAAACAACAGGATTTGTAGCATACATTTTGAAAACAATTTTATTAATAACCGTAAGTTAAATCAAACTGCAGTGCCTACATTGAATTTGTTTCAGAAGTCAGGAGTTTTAGTAGACAATGGTACACAGACGGAAGTTATAAATAAAGTAAATCAAGGAACACAAACAGATTTTCCAGAGGTTTCACATTGTCAAACACAAACATTTAGGAATTTTTGTTCACAGACGGCAGTTATAAATGAAGGGAATCAAGGAACACGACCAGATTTTCAAGAGGTTTCACATTGTCAAACGCAAACATCTAGGGATCTTTCTTCACTACACCAAGAAAAACAAAGTTGCGGGATTTAGTGAAGGTAACAAACAAAAAAAAACAGAATATTTTTCAGATCTTAAAATTTTCAGTCCAAATCAAGTAGAATAAGAGAAATAGAGACTGAAAAAGCTAGATTGGAACAATCGTTGGAGGAAATGAAAGCACAGGATGAAGATATTTCCAAAGAATGTTTTAAAAAAACTTGCGACAAGCACCTTCCGCTGTTTTTGGGAAGTACTGCCAAGATTGTCAGTGACCTGAAGGATAGGAAACTGAAGGGAAGGAGATACACTAAAGAATTCAAACAACATGCACTATCTCTTTATTACACTTGACCAAAAGCTTACAGAAGAATGGTAAAAAATTATCATTTTCCTTCTCTATCCACTTTGAGGAGAATGACACAAAATATACAGAAAAAACCTGGACTCAATGATTTTGTTTTTATGAGCCTCAAATGGAGATTGCAAGGAAAAAGTTTATTGGATAAAATCTGTATTCTCTCTATGTATGAAGTTTCTTTGAAAGCTGGTATCCAGTATGATCCGAAAATTGATGAAATTATCGGGTTCCATGATTTGGGTGAGTAATCTCTTCAATATTTTGTTTCCTAAAGATGGCCTTTTATTTGAAAAATTATTTAATTATTCAGGTAAAGGAAAGAATTTTATTCCAGCTAAAAATGCCTTAGTATTGATGGCCAGAGGAATCCACGATAATTGGAAACAACCATTGGGATATTTCTTTCTAAGTTCAATATGTAGTGCTTCGAATCTCAAACCAATAGTATTTGAATGTATCACCAAAATGGGAGAAATAGGACTTGATGTTCGAGCTCTTGTATCTGACATGGGCTCAAACTTCGTTCAATTTTCAAGTGAATTAGGTGTGAATGTAAATAACTTTACATTTCAGGTGGACGGCAAGAAGATTTTCTATATTTTTGATACGCCTCATTTACTGAAGTGTATGAGAAATATGTTAATGAAATATGAGGTACAGTTCGAGGATGAAGTTGCAAAATGGGAACATGGACGACTTGGAGAAAGAAAGGGATTTGAAAATGGCCACTAGATTGACTGACGCTCATATATACACAAATAATTTCCAGAAAATGAAAGTTAAATATGCCACTCAAGTGTTTAGTTCACAGTTGTTTCTGGTAAGTTAACTTTTCAGAATCTGTACTGATACTGCTGATGATAAGAAGGTTTCAGAAACATTTTTATTTTTTCCAGCCATGTGCGTTTATATGGCTAATGGAGAAATGTGTAGTTCCGCAGCTGGTACAGCAAATTTCTTGGAAAAATTGGATCATCTGTTCGACATTCTCAACTCCAGCACAACAAAAACTACCAATCAAAATAAGAAACCATATAAAGGAACTGAGGATCAGGAAACATTTTTGAGATCAACGCTGATTAGTTTGGAAAATATGAAAGTATTCAAACAAACAAAGACAGGTAAGAAAGATATAACTGGATTATTTTCAAACATCAGTTGTTTTCAGATAACCATCAGAAGTGTAATGAATTTGTGGAATGAAGGAAGGACTGAAGCAAATGAAGACTCGACGTTTGAATCAAGATTGCATTGAAATATTTTTTGGTAAAATACGGCAGCAGGGAGGCAATTCAGTGAATCCAACACCAATTCAATTCATGAATGCTTTCAAAAAATTGTCCTGCATGGATTTACTGGATTGTGTTGATACATTCAACTGTGCTGCTGATGTTGATGTGTTGTTGATGAGCGGAGTTCAAGAAGTTCGAGATCCAGTGGAGCCAAAAATTATTCCACAAAAAAAACAGACTTTCAGGGTACTGGTTACTGAAAATTACAACTAGTAGCAGATAGCTTCTTCATTTTATTTTTTAATTCAGTTTTTTTTGCAGTTACAGTCTTTTTATTTTTTTATAAGTTTACAGTTTTTTTAAATTTTATAATGCTTAAACGAAAACTTCTATCTTCTAAACCTAAGAATAGGATGGCATCCATTTAAATTTGTTGAATTATATAATCCCTTGATGTTTTCCATACAGATCTGGACACTCTTTTACTGAACGTATTTCAATGTATCTGGCATACACTGGTGTAGCGAGAAACAAAGCCAAGGGCAGTCCACTGAATTAGTGGTGGGAAAGGTCCTGTTTCCTGTGTTCGCTATAACAGTGTACATATATCTGTATATAGGTTTATTAGAATGTTTTCGTTTTTTTTTTATTCTAAAAGCTGAAAGCATGTTGGGAAAATGTATGGTGAGTGCCCCTCTATTATAATTATATAGAGCTTTCGATGTGAAATATGATTTCCCGATTACAAATGCAGATTTCAGAAGAAATGATTTGCCAACGAAAATGTTGAACAGTATATTAGTGGATATCTTTTGAGAAATGTTCAAAAGCATTCATGTAAAGTATGTCAAGATTATGCTAAGGCAACGGATACTCTCGATTCTGCAAAATTATTCTGGCACTATAAAGGTAATATTTATTGCCTTATGAGATCTCTACATTTTCAAGTGATTTCATGCAGGTGATACTGACAAGTATGGAAAAAGACAAGGAAACTTTGGAAAATTGTTGATGCCAGAAGATTCTTTTGTGGATTACGTTTTTTTGATGGAGAAAATTTTAATGGAAAATGTTAAGTCTGTGGCAACTGGAAAAACAGGTGAACAGCTTTATGGAAAATTGAAAGAAATTCCATTTGTTCACCCTTGTTCGGACTTTCCCTACAATTATTTATTGAAATTATTCATTCGAATGAGAATATTTTATATTGTGAAGTATGCCAACCGATATTTCAAAAGTGAAGAAACTAGTAATAGAAGGACCAAGAAATTGAAAAAGTTACAGATACTGAAGCACAAATAATTCAAATGTAAGTTTGATATATTAGAAACATTTTTTCAATGATGTATTCCTACCAAAATGAGTCATTACATCATTAATTAAATTTAAAAATTGAATGATTATTATTAAAAATTTTTCAGAAACTCCAAATTTAGGATTACTGATGGTATTGTCAGGATATGTCTGGGGATATTAAATCCCATTGTGAGTATTTTTTCTTAAATAGCATATGATTTTGCTCCACCCCATGTTTTCTGTTTCATGTATTGCTCACAAGAATGTATTCCTGCACAGTACTTACATTAAATCTCTTAAGGAAACAGAATAGTTTTGACATTGGCCCACGAGACAGAAGTATCAATGTACAAATTGATTTCCCCGATATTTCAAAGGATGCCACAGATAAGAGGATAAATTGAGGTATGCTGATTTTTGAAGGTAGCATAGATGATGTCATAAAGGCGAGGAGAGAAAACAACCCAAATCAGCTTTTCTTTTAATTTTCAGTAACACCCGTATGAGATAATCGGAGAAGGAGGGGTATCTAAACCAAGCAGTTGTTCGGTGGAACAAGGCCCACTCTCAAGATCGATAAGGCTAATGACTATTATTAGTATAATTATCACTTTTTAATAAACACATGAATTTCACAAGTAAGCGTGGACTTTTCATTCTATGAAGATATCTTGATTTTAGCTAGTAAATTCCGAACAATCACAGAGTGTTCGATGGCTCTTTAGAAAAAACTATCCACTATATTAAGAATTTTCCATCTCTAAATCAAATATACTTATAGTTAGAAGATTGTCATCTCATGGGCAATTTTTTTTAACAAAATTAAATATAAAAGTAATGATACAAATATTTGACTTGCTAGTTACAAGATAAATTACAATCACAAGTTGAAAAAAATTATTACAATGGGCAAAGGTAGTTCAGAGAAGATACAAATTAATTTATACATATACGAGTCATTTTACTACGAAGATAATTTGAATTCTTGCGATAAGATAGTCGTGTTGTCTGCCAAAATAGTGAACATGTCTTAATTTGTCCAAAAGCTGAGAGACTATCGGTGTTCACAATTTGGGTTCTTCCACTCAGATAGGACTCGAACCAATTGAAGCTTCGTCCTCTGAAGCTGTAGAGATGAAGCTTACGTAACAGTCAAAAGCTTTAGATTTTTCAGGAAGCGAATTTATTTATTGAATTTTAGATCTTTAGCAACTCTGCTAGACATACTAGAATTATACCGTTTTAAAGTTAGGTTCCGTTTTGCCCTGGAAAACTTAGGTCCAAAGTTTTGGCGCTGTCATAGTGACAAAACACAGTCCTTTATGGGATTTTTTGTGTATGCATTAACTATATATAAATCACTACACTCAACAATAACCTGTTTTCATCACATTTTCGTCAATCCTAGCGAAGTATCCATGGAATAGATAGCTTGTCATGAAGAACTTAGCATGGTTCTTGCTAAGTTGTAAGTTGTAAAAATGTAATAATGTATTTATCTGAAACCAAAGTTGGAATAGTTACAATCTAATGTAGACCTTTTTGGTTCGATCGTCAATTGCAGATTCAGTAATCCGGTCCTTTTGAGAATTTCATAATTCAATATAAATAAATTGACCTATCCTAACCAACAAAATTGAGTCCATATTATATATCCATCGTCTATAAGTGAAACTCTTCGACGCATTCTCAAGACTAAAACAATCATTTATAAATCATGAAATGTTGAAATTACATGCCTATATAAATGAGAACATATTCTCTTAATATTTCATCCCATTCGAAAATCTTGATATTTCCTACATTTTTTTAATACGAAAACACCCGAAGGTCCGAAGCGTTTCCTCGTGTACGATCCCCGACACTTGATGTCACGTGACAGGTTTTCCTGACTCCTAATTGGCTAAACCACATCTAAACCAAACTCTGATTTTATGAATGAAATCAAAAGTGACAGCATTTGGAGGATTTTGATACGATATCACTATTTCATTCATGAATAGGGTTAAGTGATTTCTCTTTGGCTTGGTTGACTAAAGGCGTTATTGGCTTCGTTGTAGGGGGCCTCTTTGAACTTTCGTTTGAACCAATGCTCCTCTCTATGTAGAACACTTGCGTCGTCCCATAGAACTCGATGGTGCTCAGTCCAGGCGTGGTCAGCGATTCCCGATTTTGATTATTCTCCACGTTGAGTCCATTTCTTGTGCTCATTCAATCTTACCGATAACGGTCTCTTTGTCTCTCCAATGTAGGAATCTCCGCATTCACATGGAACTTCATAAATGCAATTCTTACTGATTTAATTTTTGTTGTCAGGTTTGGTTTTGGTCAGGAAACTCCGTAAAGTACTGCCGGATTGGAAGCAGCTCTTGATGTTGAACTTGTTTCCGATCCTTCTGATCTTCTGAACTAATAAAATGGCGGCCGGAAAGTTCATGTGTTTATCTCTCCAAAAAGTTGGTAATAATCATGAGAAAAATTATTTGTGCAAACAATGTGGAAGACAAATAGTGAAAGATAACGTTATGTGTGTGAAGTGCAATCAGATTTTTCACCCAGGATGCCTGAAACAAGCCAATCTATCAAAAAACCCGAAATGTTTCCATGAAATAGACACAGGAGTGCATGTCCTTCAATGGTGATAGTGAAGATAACCATGGACGTATAAATATATAATGGACTCAGCAAATTAATACTATCAACATAGATTGTTTTGAAGCCGCTCAGTTTGTAGGCGCGCGGGTTGCGAGGAAGGAGGAGACTGCGATAGACTGTAACCGCCATCCAACGACAGTGGCGCACACAATTTAATTAATATAGGTATTGATTAAAAAAAAATATGTGGAGTTTCTTATGATTATGAAAACTTTGGAAACTTGTGATATACAGATCTGATGTGTTCATAAAATATGTGTTTGTCTTCATTAAATAGGCCGATTCTAAGAGAAAAAATAATTATTATTTCTACATTTGAGGCAATGAAAATTTACACTGCACTTTTTAATATAAGAAACAGAACTGAAAAGATAAGAGGGACAATAAAACAACTTTCGATTCTAGTCTTTTATTGAATATATTTTAGATTCATATACATATTCTATAGTCATATTGAAGATTATACTTTTTTATTACAAGATTTTATTTAGTTTCACTTGTTATATATAATTCCGGTGGCAATGCATTATGGATTTTTTGTTAAATAAAAAACAAAATGGCGGCTCCAAGATGGCGGACGAGATTTGTAATTATGATCCGATTCAAAATTGGTATGTGGGGGGTTTTCGGGGACGGAGATTATGAATTTTTTGTCAAAATTCATAAATTCAAGATGGTGGATGTGTACTTTGATTGTGGTCCGATTCGATTCGAAATTGGTATGAGGGGTATAATTCCGGTGGCAATGCATTATGGATTTTTTGTTAAATAAAAAACAAAATGGCGGCTCCAAGATGGCGGACGAGATTTGTAATTATGATCCGATTCAAAATTGGTATGTGGGGGTTTTCGGGAACGGAGATTATGAAATTTTTGTCAAAATTAATATATTCAAGATGGCGCCCCCCAAGATGGACGACGAGTTTTATGATTATGGTCCAAGTCGATTCAAAATTGGTATGCGGTGGTTTTCTCGGATTTTTTTGATTTTTTTGTCAAAATTTATGAATTCAAGATGGCGGCCCCAAGATGAGGGACGAGTTTTCTGATAATGGTCATATTTCATTCAAAATTTGTATGGGGTTTTCAGGTATAGAGATTATGCGTGAATTTTTTGTCAAAATCTATAAATCCAAGATGGCGACTTCAGAATGTCGGCGAGTTTTGTGATTATGGCCAGGTTCTAGTAAAAAATTGGTGTGTGGGAAATTTTGGGGTCGGAGATCATGACATTGTAATAACACTATTAGAAATGAACAGATTAAGGTGAAATAACTAAAAGCAAAAATAAAAACCTTTTTTGAAGACAAGCTTTTATTTAAGCGTGTACTGAAACGTATAAAATAAGTTCAACTATGCTGACAATGATTTAATATTTTTTTGTTGAATTATTTGGTTTCAAAAGCTTGTGCATGAAGTGTTTCATGAAAGTAGGTACCAATTAATTTCATTGGACAATGATTGGTTGGTAAGTAACAACTTGTCAAAGAATTAATTTTATTACAATTCGTGACAAGCTTTTTTGAAACCAAATAATTCAACAAAAAATAATTAAATCATTCTCAGCAATGACTTAAAATTATTTTATACGTTTTAGTACACGGCTTAAATAAAAGCATGTCTTTAAAAAGGTTTTTTATTAATTTGTTGAAAATATAAACAGGATGTTCATAAAATCAGATGGAAGATAAAGGGAATGATCTCCAAAGTTGCAGTCGTTTATGGATCATCCAAATATCAACAATATACTGGGTGATCATAAAACTATGGCCATGCTCATATCTCTGGAACAAAGTATAATAATAATAATAATAAATCGACTTTATTTAACAAATGTACATGCATTTGCCCTGAAAAGGCGAAGATTAGCTAATAGCTACTCTTGAACTCTTAACCTTTTCAGTTTACAAAAAAAGGTAATACAAAATAAAATAATAAAATATAAAAGATAATAAAAGAAAAAACATTTACAATGTTAAAATATTTATATAAGTAAACAATTTAGTAAATTTTGTAATCAAAGAAAGAGAGAAAAAATATGTAGCAATGTGACTAGTCTTGTTGGTTCAGCAGTTCATTTTTAGCGACTTTCTTATATCTATTCAGTGGAGTTGATAGTTCTGGTTTGAAGGAATTAAAAAGTTTTACTGCATTATAAGTGAAACTACGTTCAAACAAAGCTGTCCGGTGGTGTGGCATGTTAAGTATATGTGAATGTCTGGTATTAAGATTGTGTAAATTGTTTCTGAATACTAGTTTGTCAAGAAGGTATGGTGGACTTTTAGTATTAAATAATCTATGCAAAAAAAATGAATGGTGTTTAAATACATTAGAAATTTTGAGCCACTTCAACTGCAGGATGTATTGAGAAATGTGATCATATTTCCTTAGATTAAATATGAATCTGCAACAAGTATTTTGCACTCGTTGAAGTCGATTTTGAGTGCATTTATCAAGACATCGATAGTAGACAATGTTACAATAATTTAGAAGGCATGAAACCAAAGATTCTGAAAGTTTTTTCCTTGTTTTGAAATTTAAAATAGTTTAACTAGCAAAAAAGTAACCAAGTGATAAATTTTACGTAATAATAAATAATAAAAGTATTACATAAGTAGGCACATAATAAATATTACATAAGTAGGCTTTGTATTATTTGATGGGTTTCAATTCAAAATAGGAATAAAAATATTGCGAACTGAATTTTTGATAATCTAAGGCAACATACATTTGGAACTCAGGAAGATTCGGGATGGAAAACACATATATTTTATTGATTCGAAATAAAACTGTTTTGTCCAAATGCTCTGACTCGTACTGTTGATGAATCTAATTTACTAGATGTCTCATGATGATCACCAAAATGTTCATAGAGTTTGGGGGCAGGTTTGTAGAGTGTTATTCACCAAGATATTCATGAGGGTTTTAATTTTCTTATTGAATATATTTGTTGTTTTATTAAAAAATCTGAAATATTTTCACAATTTTACAAGTTTCTACTACCAATTTTGATGCTTTTGTGAGGTTTTTATATTCTTTCCTTATAATTTAGTGTACAAGTAGTTTCGTCATTTTCATCAAATAAAAGTGGCTGGCATCTAAAGCATGTAACAATTCTCTTCAAGCTCTTGACACATAACCAGCTATATAACAAACAATATCATTAACATAATCTGTTAAACACCAAGCAGAAGAGTGGAAAATCTAAAGCTTGTATATCTTCACTCAATTTATTTTCAAATGATACCTGCTCAGCCATCAAAGAAAGATCTTGACCATTCTCATTGATGGTTTACTCTACCACTGCTACAAAATAATATTGAGGTTGCATCTAAGTTAATAGAATTTCCAGTTTCTCACTTTTATTTCTGAATGAACTATCAACCTCTTATATGCTGCCTCAAATTGTCTAGCAGTCGGATTGTTATTGAATCCTCCAGACTTCTTACAGCTCAAAAAAATAGTTCAATGTGATCTTGTGACAATTTGTAAGTGAGAATATATTTGAGTTTATTGGTTTTGACATAAGAATCGAAGACCTTTGAGGCTTTCAATACAAATAAGAAATCCTAAGAAACCAGTTTTTCTTTTTTGACTTAAAACACTAACACTTCCAGCAGACAGATGCAATATATATTCCTTAATAACGTCTAGGTGATAAAAAAATGTTTCATTTGTTACTGAGACAATGGCTTTTATAAATATATTTCCCAAATCTATTTTTTGAGTTGAAAATGTCAAACAGATCGTTAAAATAACGAATGAATAATGCAGTTGCCTCAGCTCCTTTGAATTCAATCAACAATAAATCTTTACACAGATATATCAAAGAATCTGCTCCCACTTTTACTTAGCGTTTGAGTCGCAATCTTCACCTTCTTTTTTTTCTTTAGTCCACATGATGTGGCGCTTTGCAGTTTTGTTGCAGCATTTAACCCCTCATTATATTGAATGTCAACTAATTTATCGATATAATCCCAACTCACTTGATTGTTATGAGAATCTGTCAAGTTCTTATATGATCCTAAACAATTTTGAACTAATTTTATCATATGGCATGGATCCCGAAATAAATATACTTTTTCCTTCGTAACAGGATGACTGAAATAAGTTTTCATTGGTGAAATATTGAAATCTGCTCCCAGAACTGAAGCCATTTTCAAATTGGCTGAAGTTCCATCAAATGTCATAGAGGATACAAGCACTCCAGTTTCATCAACCAACTCTAAACATTTCTTAACAAACCCAGCTTTGTCAGATCCACAAAGACCATCTAAAGAAAATATCCAACAGGTATCTTCCAGGAACTGTTCAAACTAACCAGCATAAACACCAGTACTTCTTTTTTCTTCAGGAAGTTGATCGCTATCCAAATCAGTACCAATATCCACATACCCACAAAAATTTTGCCAGTCCATTCGATTTGTTTTGAATAGACATTTCATCGAAAATTGCAAATAACACTTTTGTTTTCTTGTTTAGCTGCATCCCCCTTCAGTTTCAATGCTCTGAATGCCTCCTGTGTCCATCCAGGAGCACCATCAACTGACTGGTACCATTTTGATATGGTTGTTGGGTGAGGTAGAGAATTATTGAATGTCTTTCTGACATAATTATATGCCTTGGTGAGTAGAAGCTCAGAGTTAGAGCAAATGATCTGAGCGCTGGTGTATACTTTTGAGTTCTGGATCCCTTAAGCATCCTTTTGAAAAGTTCAGATGTTGATTCTGATAAAGACGCCTGGAACAAATATATTATTTGAGTGGTTGTATAAATCATGAAAATAATGATATTTCCACAATGTTCATTGAAAATGTAATACATATTATTAGCTCAATGTTGGGACTTCAAAAATCAGTGTGAAAGCAGCCACGAGTTTCAACCATGAATCTGTCGCGGCGATACGAAGTGTTCTCGGCCGCCAGCGGTCCCTAAAATGTGTTGGAATTTCATAGCCAGAGCCATTAATTTACTATTTGATGGGAAAGTTTTCGCGGATAGGGATTTTTTTGCATAAACCTGTGCTACTTAAAGTGCTTTACAAAATCTATATATCGAAAAATTTTGACGCATAAAAATTTGGCCCTTACAACGAATTAAATTAATTTTCAAAAAAATTCCAAAACTCCTTCAAAGTTTTCGTGGATGGGGATTTTTTAGCATAAACCTGTGCTACTTAAAGTGCTTTACCAGAACTATATTTCGAAATATTTTGTCGCACAAAAATTTGGCCTCCACAACGAATTAAATTAATTTAAAAAAAAATCCAAGAAAATTTTTCTGCAGAATTGCGATTCGACGATTTTAAAACATTATATTGAAGGCAATGGCTAACGGAATTTGCAATGAATAACTGTTCATCATTTTTTTCAAAATTATACCCCCATGACTCTCATATCCTGCTCACCACTAACCAAACTTACGCCATAATGCATTGCGGCAATGATATGGAACAAAGTTTTTTTTCAGATCTGCCTGAAATAAGAATTAATTCAAAAATTGTTTTCCTATCATTATTGGTACGGTTTTGAATCGTGACCATTGGGTTTTAGCCATAGCTGATTTGCAAATAAATAAATTCATATATATATATATATATATATATATATATCGATCCACGTTACAACAATATCTCAAAAGTAGCCGAAGATTATAAAGAAAAATTTGAGTCATTCATTGAAAAATATTATAATAAAAATTTGTCAAGAGAAGGTTGTCACTTCAAAACTGAGTGCATAACTCATATAAGACAAAAAGATGGATATAACTGCGGAGTTTATGTTTATATATTTCTTCATGCAAATTCTGAGAAATGAATCTTTATTGAAACCAAATGATATGGATGAGTTCAGAAACGAATTGATGACTATAGTTTTGGAAAATCGGATGGATCAATTCGATTTTTTGTCTCGTATGCGGATTTTCCATCAGAGGAACTTTGAATTCTAGCTGTAAAACGTGTAAAAGAAAATTTCACAATACCTGTTCTATTATAAAAAATCGTGAATGTTTGCTGTGCAATAATTTTTTAATTACCAATAAATAGCTAAAATCTAGTATATTCATTCAATGAAGGTTTTTTTTTGAAGTAGAAATAATATCATATTTGTAATTTTTGTAGATATCATTACAATATAAACGAAGGCACCTGGGTGGGACGAAGTCTCATTTTATTTGTTGATATTTTGAAAGAATCTTTTTTTTATATGTTTTAATGCTGCTGAAACAGTTTATTTGAGTTTGATAAAATATTTGTTCAGTTCCATTATTATTCCAAGAATAGACTTTATTTGATTTTTGGTGTATTAGATTTGCACATTCAGAATGTGGCACATGATTTGATATTAATTTTATTATAATGTATTCCCATTTTATTGCTAAACACCGGATCAGAAAACTGGTGGGTTGATTCGGTAATATATTTTAGTCAATATGTTTATTCTTGTTATTCGACAAAACTTTATTTATTTATTTATTTTCTATTGCGTTTTATATTTGTCGATAACAGGACTATTCAGTACCTGACCTATTTATATTTTATTTACATTTTTTATTTTCGTTATTTTTTATAAGTTTATTTTTATGGTGGATTAGACCTACATGGGATACCACATTGAAAAAAATGCGCCTGTCACTCTACCGCAAGGTGGTGAGGAAAAGAGTGAAATTGAAATAAAATAAAATTTTGTCGAATAAAGAAGTCTTGTAGAGCACTTTGAGTAGCGCAGGTTTATGCAAAAAAATCCCCATCCACCAAAACTTTGGAATTTTTTTTGAAAATTAATTTAATTCGTTTGGGGCCAAATTTTCGTGCGACAAAATATTTCGAAATAGAGGTCTTGTAGAGCACTTCAAGTAGCACAGGTTTATGCAAAAAAATCCCCATCTACGAAAACTTTGAAGGAGTTTTGGATTTTTTTTTTAATTAATTTAATTCGTTGTGGGGGCCAAATTTTTGTGCGACAAAATATTTCGAAATATAGATCTTGCGAAGCACTTTAAGTAGCACAGGTTTATGCGAAAAAATCCTCATCCACGAAAACTTTGAAGGAGTTTTGGAATTTTTTAAAAAATTAATTTAATTCGTTGTGGGGGCCAAATTTTTGTGCGACAAAATATTTCGAAATATAGGTCTTGTAGAGCACTTCAAGTAGCACAGGTTTATGCAAAAAAATCCCCATCCGCGAAAACTTTCCCATAAAAAAAAAAGGAGTTTTGGAATTTTTTCAGATTTTTGTTTGAAACTCGAGTAAATTAATGGCTCTGGCCATGAAATTCCAACACATTTTAGGGACCGCTGGCGGCCGGGAACACTTCGTATCGCCGCGACAGATTCATGGTTGAAACTCGTGGCTGCTTTCACAATGATACTTAAAAATCTGGCCATATGCAGGGACTTTTTAAGATCTGAAAATTTTGATTCTACCATAACTTTATATTTCAGAATTAATGTACATAAAATTTGTAATGTCTTGTTGGAATAAAATGAATTTTATTGTATTCTAATCAGCATAGACTATGTGAAAAACTTACCCTCAATGAAGTTTCACAATCTTCATGCACCAAAGATTTACTTTTCAAATGGTTTATCAGTGAATTCAAATTTGTCACTTTAGACCTCAGCCTTCGGACTGACTGTTGTAAAGTTTTTTATTTTGGTTTTTGGCCTAGTACAGTTTTTTTCATGCTTCCGAAATTTCTTCTGGCCTTGCGAGGAGTTGAAAAATCACTAGTAGATAAGTCAATAACAGCTCTGAAATAAAATAAAATTGAATATAAACAAGACTGAAAAGTTCCACCCAATTGTGATCCAAAATATTTATGAATAAAAATAAAATAAAAGCATGGGACGCTCATCATAATCAATTTTCCATTGGTGTAGCTATTTTCTCAATTATCAAGCTGTTGTTTCAATTCACAATATGACTTCGATAAACATCCACGTTTCAATAAAATTAATCCTAAATACTTTGGAATACTGATAATATTTGTTTACTACTACCTTCTACCTAGAAGGCAAGACAATAATAGAGGAAACCATCCCAAATACTTTGGAATACTAATAATAATAATAATTTTATTTCATATTGTAAGAGATACAAGTAAAATCAATTCAGGTAAATCAAACAAAAGAAAAGACGAGCCATGATCACACTTTTCATAAAAGGATTTAGGCGTTCAATGGACTATTTGACAGTTAGCAGTTCAGTTTGACAGTAAACAAGATGTTACCGCGACAACGGTTTTTGCAAATTTGATTGAAAGCAACATTAGTGTTTTTCGTTGGGTTTGAAATGACCAAAATGTCACTTTTCAAACGTTAATATTTCGAAAACAATTGAATTCAGGAGTAAAGTGTATTAGAGAAAACTGTTGAGAATTATGAGCAGATTTCGAAAATAGAATAATATATGGGGTGTTCTATTTAAAAAAATTATTGAAGATGGCGCCCAGCCGCCATTTTAAAACTTTTAGCTGTGATTTTTTCATGAAAAAGTAGGTATTTATCTCCTATTTGAGCCCTCCAAATTTCGTTGCGATATACCAGGTGGTTCAAAATTAGTAGGGGGTACGGACTTTAGACGAGCACTGTATATATCATAGTGCAACAAATATTATTATATTATTCTACTCACTTTTTCTTTTGCGAAATTGTGGGTCTGTCTGTTTCCTTTTCAGTGATTGACATTTGAATCAATTCAGTTTCCGATGCAGTCAAAGTTTCTGAGAGAGATTCGGTATCTATTTCTGGGGCAGTCATAGTAGCTGATGTATCTGAATGGAATCTGTAAAGTTTTAAAACAGTACATTTAAAATTGGGTGATAATTGAATTGCAAGTTTTGAGCTAATATAAAAATCATATCAACAAGTGAAATCAATTATTGAATCTCATCTTACCTCTTCAGTGGGGGGCCAAAAGAATCGATAATATCCGAACAATTAGTTCCTGGGGCTGTATCTGTTGAATCCGTAGATGACTTTCTATTATCTAATCTAAAAAAAGGTAAATTTATGTTTGGAAGGAATGAAAGATATTAAAAATAATTTGAGATGATAATAATTCTGTTGAATGATTAGTTTACCTCGAGGTTGAAGCAGTTTCAGTTGTTGGAATATACTCTTCATTAAAAAAAGGGACGAGCACCTTTCTCAGAAATTTTTTCCACTGGTTTTATTTCAAAAGCTTCTCTTCGAAATGAATAGAACAAATTCTAGCATACTTTGAAACAGTTTCAGTGAACTCTTTCAATCCCAGCTTTTCCAACCAAACAGCTTTTTTCATGGGCATCAGCTGGAAACCTAAAATGGAAATCCAAATTTAGACATTATTTTCAACAATGTATAATATAATTACAAGTAAGAACAACTTCATAAGTTTGTCTCACAAGTTTTCAGTTTGAATACAGAAGCGACAAGCTTTTGAATCTGTTACTCACAGAATAACCTAAGTCACACATTTGAAAACATTATTTTTGTACCTTTTAGGGCATTTGAATAAAAGCTTGTATTTTTTTTTTTTTTTAATTTTGATATTATTTTAAATTTTATGGTACTAAACACTTTTTTCAAGTGGAAGAATTAGATTTGGGTCAAATTTCACTTGCATGATTTGACTAACTAACAAACTAACAGGTGAAGTTAAATAAAAGTTGTTATTCGGTAAATATCAGTTTCATTTGGAATACATTGATTGTTTGCACTAATATTTCAGTCAAAAATCAATGAGTTTTCATCTACAACGTTGCATTCGTTTGTAAATCATTTTTTTGTTATTGTCGATCATCACCTTCATATAACAAGATTTCAATAAATCTATTTCATTTTGTGTATGTATAGAAATTTGATACCCACTGTGACGCCTATGACAAAGATGAACGCCGATCTCTAATGTTTGTAAACAAACTATGTACTCACCTATGAAAGCTAAGATTTTGATTAGAACAATTGGATTGCTTGCAAACCCAACAGTAAAGCACCATTATTAGTCTCTATCTATTTTTCTTTCACTATATAATCCAAACACAACACAAAAAACAATATTCAACAAATACTGCACACCACAGAAAATGTCAACATGAACTGGTCAAATTTGTAAACATCATAGGATGATACGATGTTTGTGATAGACGGAAGAATTCAACAGCGTTGCCAGTGCAGCGTTGCAATGGAACTGTACAGAATTCTTTGAAAGCCCACAACGATTTTTGAAATTCATTTCTCTAGTTCAGATTCTGGAATGTGTAATTTCGATTTTCATTCCATAAATCGTAAAGTATAGTAATGTTCAGTTACTGAATGGAATTCGTTGGCGATAAAGTTTAAGCTAGTGTTGGTGGGTAATAAAGAATTATCACAGACTCGAAATGGCAACGCCCAACTCAACAGCACGACCTTAGAATGTAGCCGTTCAGTGGCTTCACTTAATAATGTAAATAACTGGGTCCATCTTTATTTATACGTCCATGAAGATAACATGTTTCATGATGCAGTTGACAAGCTGTCCGGCAGTGAAAGCAAAATAGACACAGTTATGTTTCTCTATATTTTAAAACAGAAAGACATAATATAATTAATGAATTGCGTGAGAAAGTCAAGATATTAAACGTATACATTGATTCCATTAAAGATAACAAACAAGACAACAAAAAGGGGCAAGTAGATAATATAAATCTCGAACACAAAAAAACACCAGACCAAAAAAAGGGTAAGCAGGCCACACCAAAAAAATCATGCAGTCTGCCGCCCTGGACAAATTCTCACAAAAACATAAGTCATGTCTATGAACAGAAGAAAAAAGTTGAACAAACAAAAAAAGGAATCTCTGTAAAGGATGTATCACATGGCATTAAAGAAGTCCAGCAGGATTTGAAGGCAAAAGAATATATTGAACTTGAGAAACAACATGTGGACATTAGTCAATCCCTCTCAAGTATTGATCAAGAATGGAAGACAGTCAGACCACGAAAATTAAACAGACGGCCTATTGATGTCACAGGTGATAACAACAATATTGGAGTGAAAGGTGTTCCGCATAGACAAATTAAAAATTTATTTTTAGTTTCTCTATGGTGTTTCCAAACCAGCAACGCTTCATGTATACAGGGTGGACACAAGTACCACAGAGCAAGATCTTGTAAAACTCCTAAAACCACACTTTCCTGAAGTTCTGTGTGAGTCACTAAACTCTACCCAGCAAACATGAATGTTCGGTAAACTGGTGGGCCTCGGCTGGAACTGTTGGCACAATGATGGCACCGGTAGAACAACAGCGGGCCAGTGCACGAAATTAAAAGGCAATTACGTTACGGTATTTTGTGCTTTAAAATGTGTTGGGCCTTCACATCCACGCCATTTACCTGCCCTCAGGGTATTTACAGAGCTGGGCCATTTCAGGAGTTCAGCATTTTCGCCACTAGGACCTGGCATATGTGCTGTTTTCGATAGGGTGCATGAGCAACGAGCCCGCGAAGAGAGTAGAAGACTTCTAGGTGGATAATGCGGGGACTGTGGTAGAGGCTAGAGGCACCATTTGCATTGTTATTGTTTTTTGTGGTTATGTTATATGTAGTAAAGCGGGAAGCGGTGATTTTCGTTTGTCAGTTCAATTGTGTTATTGTGTTCACATATGGAAGAATTGGAGGAGTAAGTAAACATATGAATAAACGCATTAAAACATTCGTAATGTCTACTACACTGAAACGAAAAAGCAAGCGTCATATGAAGGTTGGTTAAAAAGAGTACCCAGATTACCCTAAATACAATTAATGCTGAATTAATAGCTAGGGAAGATATTGTATCAACAGCCCATCAATTGGAAGTTCATAGTGAATCTCGACTCATCAAATCATCCTTTCTGGGAGTACTGGGATACAATTTGAAGATTACATTGAAGCTTCATGTTCACACGAACAGGAGCTCCTGTGTGTTCCGATTCACAGGATGCTTCAGATTCACAACATGATGATTCAATGTCTTCTAATTATAGTTCTGATTCTGATATTAATTACGATATTTTGGAGCCAGAACAGGGTTTTCAAGATTGATGATAATCTCATATTAATTGTGGAATGTGTTCCACCTGAAAAAGAACAACTTCGATTTGTCACACTTAACCTTACCTATTTTCTATTATTATCTATTTTCAGTGATCCCAGTTTCAATTATTTGGTGGAAAAGATGCTGCTGAAGGCACAAGAAAGATCTTGACAAATCTCATTACACAACGATTATCTGTAACTATGAACTGGACTGGAAGGAATAACAAAGTGGGTTTTGTGTTATGAAGAAATTACATACACTCACTCATGGTAAGTCAAAATCCTCCATCTTCCACTATTTGCTTATACTTATTCATTTCAAACAATCTACAGATCATAAATCACCCAATCATCTTGAGTGAATATATATATATATATATATATATTTATATATATATATATATATATATATATATATATATATATATATATATATATATATATATATATATATATGTTTCTTAGTAGATTTTCGCGGGTATAATGTGTTGAGAATAGATGGTTTCTCGGGATTCCCTCCGCGTTCTGTGATTTTGGACCTCAAAAGGTCCGATTTCATATTTGCCATCTTCAGGTGATGTCTATAGTTTCGAGTTCGAAACTATAGACATCACCTGAAGATGGCAAATGTTAGCGAAGTACAAACATTTGTACACTTTGTTGCAAGGGATGGTTGAAACGCAAGTAGCTATAGCCGCCTCTGTGAATGATGTTGATTTTTGTCTTGTGGTCACGGTTCTGTTGCTGACTGGGCTTGTTTGTTGTTTTAGCTTGCAACCAAGTGTTGCGCTTGGCTATACCGTGATGACAAAGGCCAACGAGCCCGATACACATGTCCTTCGGTTGCTCTTATACCAGAGGGCAGTGTCTGTCAAAAATATTCTTTTTTATAAAATATGTATAATATTTTATTAACAGTAAATTTTGTTTGATTTCAGTATGTGTAAGAAAAAATCCAATGGCCCAGAATACGACATTTAGTGAAGTTGAGAACACCATAAAGGTTTGGCTACAAAATGCCCCCGACAGGGAAGGAGGGATGGCCAATAAAGAAAATCCTATGTAGTCTCAAGATTAGGAATTATTTTTTTAAATTAAATTGGAATATTTGTTTTATGTTTGTGTACTCATAGAAGAATATTTAATTTTTGTTTATTCCTTTCATTTTATATGTTATTTTAATGTTCGTTAGCTGTTCATCTATATATTTTATATATACATATATCCAAAAAGTCTAACAAATGTATTTTTTTAATAACTTCACTGAAATGCAACCATCGTAGTAAGTTGGTGCATGTCATGAAAAATGGTTGGTCAGTATTGCCCTATCTCTCTAAGTATACGAGGTACACAAAAAATTGTTTTGATTAGGTTCAATAGTAGACCACCCATATCTTGAATAAATATAGCAATATGTTTTGGTATATAGTTGTTTGAAATTAAATAATGAGCACATATAAGAAATTGCGACCTATTTGAAACAAAAAATATTTTACAGTTAATTTAGAACAACCCCATGTAATAGAACTTACCTAGGCATTACCAGTAAAGTAGTAGTCATTTCATGTTACTATTTTTGAGTGATTAAAAATTATATTTCTTGTTGCAAATACATTTGATACAACTTCATGAATAAAAAATGTTTATCTGAATTTTTAATAGCAAATCATTGTAAAGTCTTTTATAATAATATGATTTGCAACAATCTTTTTCAATAACAGAAATAATGATTCAAAATTATTCACTGAGTTTCCTAGACTAATCTAGAGGGTATCTAAGCGATTTGCATATCTAGGGGCTATTTAAAATAAAATGGAAATAACACTTCTCTGGAAAGGGCACAATTTTTGCGTTTGTGTATGTTATTAAATTATTTTTCCTATACTATTTTGCTAGCCATAATATACGTATTTATAAATGTATATAACACCGGTTATATAATGGGTTACAAATGGGCCAGTATTGTGTTGAGAAGTGTTCCAGTATATCACCGCCGTCTAGAAGTGCCTGGGTAAACAATAAAACCATTGAAGTTTTCCCGATTTTTGTATATAATGACCACCATCTTGCCGATAATTCCCCATCATATGTGGGCCAGCGGTGGTCAGAAAGTGCCAGCAGAGGCCCAGTTGTGTTCCACTTACATATTCATTGGCTATTCTTGCGGCTCTTTTGGCGGCCGGCAGCCGGCCGGTGGGACGCGGGTGAGCTGGCCCAATGATTTGTAGACTTAGATGGGCCATTGATTGATTGCAGGAAAGTAAGCATCTCGCCTTTACAGCGCCATTTAGGTGATGTTTGCTGGGTAAGTACCCAACCTTATACTCTTCTTTTAAAGTCACAATTTATTCCTCAAACTTCAATCGAGCCATGGACCCCAAAGTTTGGCCAGTTGGTGCATGCGTCCAGCGTTTTTTATTCATGGACAGTGGGCAACAAAAAATAATATTTGATCCTGAACTACTATTGATCAACATTCAAAGTGCAAACCAAGCTAAACTTGACAACCTATATGGTGAAATTGAGTGTTACAGAAACCTCCTGTTTATATGCATAACGGAAACATGGGAATCATCTATGTCAATTAATTCTTTTCATATGAATGGCTACCATTTGGCTACTTCATATAGTCGAACTTCTATGAAAGGGGGTGGACTAGCCATTTGGGCCAAAAATTCTGTCAACACAAAAATAATAGATTTATCTGGGTTTTCTATTGAACAACATATTGAACTATGTGCAATAAAATGCAAAATTCGTGACACAAGCATAATCATTGTAAACTGTTACCGCTCACCTAGTGGCGACATAAACATTTTTATAGACAATATTGCAGCAGTTTGTGAAAATCTTATGAAGTTCAAGACCAAAATTATTCTATGTGGGGATTTTAATACAGATTCATATCATTCATCAAAAAACTATTTAGAATTATCCACTAGCCTAGAATGCTACGATCTAAAGCCTATAGTATATTGGCCAACGAGGGTAACAGGTACAAGTGTTTCTATAATAGACCATATATTTGTAAATTTCGATACAAGCGAATTACCGGTAGTGATCGATAATGAAATCTCTGACCATCGAACTATTTTAACAAATTTAAATTTGAATTCCACCAGTATTTCCACAAAAAAATACACTGAAAAGAATTTTTAGCAAGAATGCTATAGAGGAATTTAGACAAACTCTGGCGACTCTGCTGGGATTTTCTTTATCAGATGGAATCTACAAACGAAGCTTTCATTCTTTTCAACAACACGTTCTCTCACTATTTCAATAGTATCTTTGCTCCCAAGAAATGTTCTTCAGGGACATACAATAGGAAGCTATGGCTAAATGATGAAATTCGTGAATCCAGTCGGAATCTTAAGGAATTTTTTAGGCTAGCAAAATCTTTTGCTGAACTACAAGAACATTACCGTGATAAAAAGGAAATACATAACAACTTGATTAAAGCAACTAAGAAAACATTCTACCAAAATAAAATATCCGAATCAGATAATCCTATTGGAATGGCCTGGAGGGTTATTTTCGAACTATCAAATAAAACCAAGTCACAGAATGATATCACTATCACTGAGGATGACTGTGAAATTGACGATCCACAAGTTATTGTCTCATTGTTTAATGACTTTTTTATAGAAGCTCCTCTTGACATTGTGAATAAAATTCAGGACAAAAATGATAAGATTCCTAAGGAAAAACTACTGAGAGATTCAATGTTTTTGACCCCTTTTACTAGTATTGAAATGTATGAGTTGTTACAGGCAAAACTCAAAAATAAAAAATATTTTGGATCTGATGATATCCCTGGCTTTTTAATAAAAGCAGTACTTGATGTGATTGTTGAACCGCTAACATACATTGTCAACCTTTTTTTTAAAGAAGGTGTTTTTCCCGAAATCTTAAAATTGGGTAAAATTATCCCAGTTTATAAAAAAGGTGACCGAAATCTCTTATGTAATTATAGACCTATTACTATACCTATCTCTTTCTCTAAGGTATTTGAATACAGTTTTTTAGATCGCCTTCTGAAATACGTTGAATCCTTCCACATTTTTTTCGAAAATCAACATGGTTTTAGAGCCACTAAGTCCACAAGCAGTGCAAGTCATCAATTTTATGAACAGTTATTGAAATATCTAGAAGCAGGCGAGTGTCCGATTGGGATCTTTTGCGATCTCAGTGGGGCATTCGATTGTGTCAATCACAATATTCTTGTAAGAAAATTGTCTGAATATGGAATTAGAGGTAACCCTCTGCATTGGGTAGAAAGCTTTCTCAGTAATAGGAAACAGTATGTAACCCTAAAATTCATTGACAAAGGCATGATAAAAGAAGCTACATCAGAATGTTCTGATATAATAATGGGTGTTCCACAGGGCTCAATATTGGGCCCTGTGCTCTTCATTTTATATGTCAACGAAATAGATAAGGTTTTCAAAAGAGGACATTTTGTTACCTATGCTGATGATACAAAGAAATGTGAAGATGACCTGCGAAATGAATGTAATTTAGCTTTGAGTAATTTATTTGATTGGTATAGTTCAAATTCACTATATTTCAATACTGAGAAAACCAATATTGTGAGGTTAAATGCGAAGATATCAACAATATCAAAATCGACAATGAATCAGTAAATAGCACGGTGTCAGTTAAATTTCTAGGTATAACGCTAGATCAACATCTGATTTGGAAGGGACACTGTGAAAACAAGATGCCCTCTCTTTCATTCTTATTCTTAGATCAATTTTAAGTCTAGAACAACTGACTGCCCTATATTACTGTCAGGTAGAGTCACGACTGCGTTACGGAGTCTGCCTCTGGGGAAGTTCGACAACATCAGATGATGTATTTCTCTCACAAAAACGAATTATTCGTAGAATGACTGGAAAATTAAATAACTACTCCTGTAGAGAATTATTCAAAGAGCTTTTCATATTAACAGCCTTTACATATTTGAGTTGGCTCTATACATTTACAAAAATCAAAACAAATTCCTTACCAATATGAACTTTCATGGCGTAACTACACGTCAAAAAGATGATATCCATGTTCCGTATGCAAGGCTGAAGCTTACAAGTAATTCACCATACTACATGGGTCTGAAAATTTTTAATGCACTCCCCATTTCCATAAAAAGTTGTAACAATGAAAAATTGTTCAAATTTACAATAAAAAAATTTCTACTTGAAGGTGCATTCTACTCAATACTTTTTTTGTAGCATATCTTGATGATGATGTCATTTGTTTTAGGTTAGGTTTTAATGTATTCTCTTGTAGAAGTCATTAGTTTTAGTTTAGATCTAAATGTTTCTGACCATTCCTATATAGATATACTCTCTATCAAAAAGGAAAAATAAAAGTATTATTATTCTCGGAGACACCTCTGATGTACGGAAGACAGATCACTGTGCTTTGTTGTTGCTCTTCAGATGTCTTCGTTCTCCGGAGTTGTTTTCAATACTTCTTCTAGGAGTTTCTTGGGATATCCATTCCGGTGGAGGTCCTCTCTGATGTGGTTTAATTCGGCATCTAGTGACTCCACGTCGTTGCATATGTGCATCGCTCTCTCTAGCAATGAGAGCCTTTACACCAATGCCTCTATAGAGGAATCTCTCAGTGTCATCAAAAGGAAACTCGAAGAGGATGACCAGCTGCACGAGAGGACTGACCTTCGTACCCACGCAATATTGGAATTACTGCAGTGCTGCCTACAGAGCTCATATTTCCAGGAAAAGGACCGATTCTTCTCCCAAGTCGACGGACTCCCTTTCTCCAATCATCGCCAACATATACATGGAGTGGTTCGAGGAATTGACTATACGGGAGGCAGAACACAAACCAAAGCTGTGGTTGATGTACGTGGATGACACATTCATTATATGGAATCACGGAGACAAACATCTCCAGGACTTCTTCTCAAGAATTAACAGAATCAGGGATTCGATCAAATTCACGATGGAAATGGAAACCAACAGTGCCTCACCCTTCCTCGATGTGAACGTTGAGAGAATAGGCAATGGAATCCGCACCTCCGTCTACAGAAAGAAGTCACATACGGGGCAGTACCTCAGTTACAGCTCCAACCATCCGAGTTCGACGAAGAGAGGGATCGTGAGAACATTGGTAGAGAGAGCGACGCACATATGCAACGACGTGGAGTCACTAGATGCCGAATTAAACCACATCAGAGAGGACCTCCACCGGAATGGATATCCCAAGAAACTCCTAACAACAACAACAAAGCACAGTGATCTGCCTTCCGTACATCAGAGGTGTCTCCGAGAAGATCAGAAGGATCGGAAACAAGTTCAACATCAAGAGCTGCTTCCAATCCGGCAGTACTTTACGGAGTTTCCTGACCAAGACCAAACCTGACAACAAAAATGAAATCAGTAAGAATTGCATTTATGAAGTTCCATGTGAATGCGGAGATTCCTACATTGGAGAGACCGTTATCGGTAAGATTGGATGAGCACAAGACATGGACTCAACGTGGAGAATCATCAAAATCGGGAAACGCTGACCACGCCTGGACTGAGCACCATCGAGTTCTATGGGACGACGCAAGTGTTCTACATAGAGAGGAGCATTGGTTCAAACGAAAGTTCAAAGAGGCCGCCTACATCGAAGCCAATAACGCCTTTAGTCAACCAAGCGTTGAGATCAAGAACGTATGGAAACCCCTGGAAACTTCACGCACCACCACACCGCGCGAAATTACACGCACCGCTGCACATGGCGGAATTGCACGCATCATTGCGCCGACAGTCATATAAATTGGTAAGTAGCACCTAAACTTGTCAGTATTCACCTGAAGACGATTGCAGATACAAGCATTCGAAACGTCGTGAAAACCTTTCAAATACATTAAGACGATGGACGTCCGAAACGATAGTAATCATTATTATTATTATCTATTGAGTCAAACATGACTTCTTTAAGTTGCTTGGTCCCGACCTATTGCCTTTTTTGTTCTATTACTAAGCGCCGTGCGCCCGCACTATATTTCCTAGTTCCTATGTTTCACAAGTTCATTCTTGTCTGGCCAAGCGGGTATTGCAGTGAAATCATGTTTATTTGTGCATTGGCTTTCGTCTTAAGCAGTAGAGTAAATCGCATCTCGCATCAGCTAAAAAGTTATTCCTATTTCTTATTTCCTTATTTGAAATTTTGTTCTTTTTTGGAAGCTAAAACTTAAAAGTATAAGTTATAAGTATAAAATAAAAGTTAAGGTAAGTAATGTAGATCCAGATCGTAATTATAAATTAATTAGATTCAACAAACCCCGAACCCAAAATGTCATGTGGTTATTGTGGTATTATTTTTTAGATGTCTGAAGGTAAAAAGAAACTTTCTGGTTACCAAAATCTAATTAACAAACGTAAACGGGAGGAGGTGTTAGAAAATACCAATAAGAAAATAACTCAATTTTTTAAAGCACCCATTGATTCTACTTCGGAGGCTTCCGTAAAAAATGATGATGATAATATGGAGCCATCGACATCAAGTTTAGTTGAAGTTGAAGAAACTGTAACTTTTATCGAAGCTGATGAAGTTTTTGATAGTAAGACTGTACAGCTGTTTGAAGATCCAGGTTTGTGGCCGAAAATATTGTCTTCAATGAATATTGAACTTCTGATAAAAAATGGTCCAACCTATTATAACAATTCAAATTGCGTTTTTCCGGAAGACAAGACTGGGCGATAATGTTCTGAATCATACTTCACTCGAATTTTGCCAAATAATGAAAAAATCAAGCGTGATTGGCTTCTGTACTCGGTATCGAAAAATTCAGTGTTTTGTTTTTGTTGCAGAATATTTAACCTTAACACCGCAAAAGCCCGATTGGCTGATGAAAATGGCTATAATGATTGGCAACATTTGAGTGAACATTTAAATATTCACGAAAAAAGTAAAATGCATTTCGAAAATCTTAAGACATGGTCTGACTGTTTAACTAGATTTAAAACAAACAATACGATTGATATAACTCATAAATATTTGTTAAATGCTGAAATTAAATATTGGCATGCAGTTATTGAGCGAGTATTCTATGTTATTCAGTTTTTAGCTAAACAAAATCTGGCCTTTCGCGGTCAAAATTTGAAATTTTTTCAAAATAATAATGGTAATTTTTCGAAATGTGTGGAAATGATTGCCAAATTCGATCCTATAATGGCTGAACATACTAAGAGGGTACAAATGCAAAGCACAAAATGAATCATTATATTGGCATCCACATTCAAAATGAAATAATTGAAATAATAGGCAATAATTTAAGAGAAAATATTTTATATATGATTAAAAATTCAAAATATTTTTCTATTATTCTTGATTGCACTCCGGACATGAGCCATCAAGAACAAATTTCTGTCAGTATCAGGTTCGTAAATTTAGAATTAACATCAGGGGAAATTGTGGTTGAGGAACGTTTCTTACATTTTGCTCCAATAGAAGACTCAACAGCTGAGGGCTTACAAAAATTTCTACTAAATGCTTTAGAAAAACATAATTTATATGATATGAGAGGCCAGGGATACGACAATGGTGCCAACATGCGAGGCAAGCATGCCGGTTTACAAAAAAAGATTCTAGATTTAAATCCAAAATCATTTTTCGTACCTTGTTGTAACCACAGTTAAAACTTGGTTGTAATTGATGCAGTTAAGGGAAACAACTCTAGCTGGCAATTATTTTCTACAGTTCAAGAACTTTACAAATTTTTTTCGGCTTCAACTAATCGTTGGATCGTTTTAAAAAAACATATTTCCAATTTAACTTTAAAACCACTTTCTGAAACTAGATGGTCGAGTAGAATTGATGCCATTACTCCTTTGAGGTATCAGCTTGGGGAAGTCTATGATGCTTTGTATAGTATATTTAGTGGAGTTTCTTCCGATAACAATACAATACAATACTTATATACAGTAAAGAAATGAATATGTATATCCTATGCTTGTATAGATCTCCATCTAGCGATGTAGTATTTTTAACTAGGCTAGAACTGCTTATGAACGAACTGTCCGTAAAAGCTTCCATTATCATAACTGGTGATTTCATCATCAATTTTGATGAACCCTCAGTAAATACTTTGTCGCTAAAAAATCTATTATTGTCCTTTGGCTTGGTTATGCACGTGGAAAATGCAACTCGCCACTCTAGTCACTCGGCGACAAAAATTGATTATGTTTGTAGCAACATGCAAGAGAAATGCTGTTCCTGCCTTGTTATCAGTGCAGGTCTATCTGACCATGAAGCAGTTTTAAGCACATTTGACATCTGTATTACTCAACAAAAAGATTTTAAGTATGGGCGGTTACACAGCAAAGCAAATTTTGATAAATTTAGAGAAGCGGCATGTCTCTCCGTGTGGAATAACATTCTAAATTCAGAGAAACCTTTTGAACATTTTCATGAACTTCTTGTAACACTATTTAATGAATCCTTTCCCTGTACAAAAACTTAGGGATAAACGGAAAACAAAACATTGGCTCACTGTGGGAATTAGAACATCATCAAAAAATTTAAGATGCCTGCATATTATAAGGAAATATACTAACGCAATTTTTTTCCATACATACTTCACTAAATATCGAAGGATCTACAGGACACTTATCAAAACCGCCAAGGAAAGCTACTACAAAAATAAAATTGATAGATCAGATAATAAATACAAAACCAGCTGGAGTATTATAAATGATCTGAGAGGAAAAAACCACATAAATAAACTAGAGACCACTATAACACCAAATGAACTGAATAATTACTTTTGCACTGCTGCTAGTATAATAACACAGGACTTATCAAAAAATATTGATCCCTTGGAACATATTGATCCCTTGGAACATCTCAGTCAATCTTATTTTATGATACAGATATTGTTGAGCTAAAAGAAGTACTGTTGTCAATTAAAAATAAAAATACGCATGGAATTGATGAGATTTCTATAAGAGTGCTTGAGAACCTACCAGAAGACGCTCTTCATACATTAACCACCCTAATTAATATGTCATTTCAGAGAGGTGTATTCCCAGACTTCTTAAAAACAGCTATTATAATTCCCTTACATAAAGGTATATATATGACAAAAAACCCTATTATTTTATTTTACATATTTCACATGTTTTACTATTGTATTTGTTTATTTATCTATATATGTAATTGACCTAGTTGTAGCTCATTACATTTTTTATAACTTAAGTTAGTGCTTTGTCCACAAGAATGTACGTTCTTCATGACAATAAAGTATATTGATTGATTGATTGATTGAAAAGCATATGGCTGAATCTTTAGCAAATAAATTAAAAAGTTACCGGTTTATATGTACATTAATATTGTGGTATAATGTTCTGTTTAGAGTCAATACTGTTAGCAAAATATTACAAACCAAAGATTTTAATATCTCGGAAGCATGTACCCAAATGAATAATTTGCTAAAGTTTTTCAATAGTTACCGCAGTGATAAAGGATTTGGAGGTGTGTTAGTTGATGCTTCTAAACTTGCAAAATCTCTAGATGTAGAGCCAACCCTCAAAACTGAAAATGTGTTTAGACCAAGGCGTGTTAAAAACAATTTAATTACGAGAATGACGATGAACCAATTACAGATGGAGAACGGGATTTTAAAATAAAAAATTTTTTCAGTATACTTGATATTGTTATAAGATCGATTAGTGAAAGGTTCGACTTATTGTCGTCCCATTCCGACCATTTTCAATTTTTATGGGATATTTCAAAATTTTTCAGATTTACCAGAAAAGGAACAACTGAATTGTTGTTTACAGCTCGAAGAAGTTTTAACAGACAAAAATCGTAATGAGCGTGACATAAATGGAACAGAATTGTTCCACAAGTTGCAATTTTAAAAACATCTTAGACTACAAAAACCGACACAAATGATAGACTACATTATAAATAATAATTTAACTCATTCTGTTCCAAATGCAAGCGTAGCTTTGCGAATTTTGTTGACATTGCCTGTATCGGTTGCTTCAGCGGAGAGAACTTTCTCAAAGTTAAAGTTAATCAAAAACTACTTAAGATCGTCAATGGGCCAACAGCGGCTCGATAATTTGGCAATCATATCGATTGAAAGTGATTTGTTGGACAATATTAATGTGACTGATCTTATTTCTGAATTTTCCAGAAATAAAGCGCGTAAAGCTACTTTTATTTAGTGGTTATTTAGTTTCATTTAGGTTATTTAGATTGGGTAACTATTTCTTATTCAAAAAATGTTTATTTTTTGTTTGGTAATAAAATGTTTATTTTTGCTTCACAGTTGTATTATTTAATAATTAGCGTCTAGCGATTATGTTGAATGTACATAACATAAAATCGTATAAAATTAAAAAAATATATGCACTAAAAAAAGGCGCTGTGATCACATTTGCACGACGATGCTCGACCAGGTTGGAACGGCCCAGCAAATAATGTTAAAAAATCTTTCGAAATCCTTTTATCGAAGAAAGGGTGAAAACAGACATGTTTCGATCTTTGCAGAGCCATATTCCGCTTTGTATGTATTATGGATTACGAAAAGTTTCTAAAGCGCCACACCACAGTTTATAGCTAAAGCTATAAACTGTGGCCACGCTTTGACTTGGGAATCGATTTGAAGGAAAAAAATGCGTATGAATATGAAAATTCTCAACATTTTAACACGAATTTGAAAATTTCAAGTCATAATGTTCAATTCGATTAGTTATAACATATTCACGTTGACATATCGAGGGCCAAAACGCAGTACCTCGTATGCGACAAACTGGTAATGTTACAGGAGCCACAAAAAACGATTTAAAACTTATTAACCAACTCTTTCAGAATGAAAATCTGAAGATTGTATAAAAATCATTTACTATACACGTACGTAATACAAAATTATTACTTTTTTTTTCATAAATCTCATGCTACTTATGTGGTGCTGCCTCTAATTTTGTGCCACTTACGTGCTCATGTTGTTGGACTTAAAATTACTGATTTAAACTATAAATGATACAAATAATGGTCTAAATAAACTTTTAATAGCTATAAACGGATTAGTAGGATTATAGTTATAAAAAAACAAATATAAGAACATAACATAAATTAACAAAAAACTGTTGTTAAAACTAAAGTAATACCATTAAGGGGCCAACTAAAGGTATCTTAATTTTTTTTTTATAAATATGGCAATTGTTCATAAAAAGACCAATAATCTTTTGGGATAACTATTTTTATTTCTTGTAGGTGGTCATATATTTTTTTAGAAATTGGTAGTTTTGAAGAAAACAATTTCGGAAATGTCACTGTTTTTAAATCAATTGTTGTATTTGGACGTATCGGCAAATCTTGGAAACTTATTTGGTTAAAGTTTAATTAATATTGAATCTTATTTTTAGAATTGCAAAACTCGCAGATCTGTTATTGTGGGGTCACCAGTCTTTTTCCCAGGTCTTATGGAGCTGTACTTCAGTAGAGATTTATCGCCGTAGTTAAAAAAAAATCAAAATCCATATTTTTGACAACATAGGGATCTTTTAATCTTGCATCTTTCGTCGTTCTGAAATAATCACTTGGTAGATGAATTTCCTTATTTTTTAGCCTTGTTTCTATAGTACTGTGTACCGAGTCACACTCCATTTGCGTGTGACCCTTTTCGAGAAATTTTTGCGTTATTACTACTTGGTATTTATCCGCGAGAAAAGTAATGCATTTGCCATGATACAGTTACGGTTTTGGGCTGTACAACCATCGGAATACATAATAATAGGAGTCTTATCTTCTTTTTTCAAGAAGTGTTCTTCTAAGTAGTCTACTACGAATGAAGCAAATGTTCCACCTTGGCCATCTGCCTCAGTTTCATTGTACCAGTATATAGCACGTGGCCTGATTATTTCTCAAGTTGTACATCGTGAAATTGTGGCAACACAATTTGGTTTTATAATATAATGCACTCGCCTCAATTTGTGGGGCCAATTTAACAGCTTGAACGTCCATGGTTATGACGTGACCTTCCCCTTTAATGGCTTTTTCTTTGTCCACAGCTTTTTCGTCTCTTGCCAAATTTTTCTTCTCAATGTGTTTGTTGTACTCATCTTCACTCAAATTATTATTTTTGTACTTGAAACAAGTATCGCACTGATCCTTGCGAGGATGAAATAATGCAATATTCATTTGGTTTGACAAATGAGTTAAAGTTGCAATGGACCTATTTATGCACCATGAGAAAACACTGTAATTAGAAAGTATATGTGCTAATATCACTTGGGTTTTTTTTTTTTTTTTCTGATGGGTAGTTTTTCCATAATCCGGGAAAAAGTGGGTTCGTGACGGCACGTTCACTAAAAGTTGATTTGGCATCGTTGTATGAGTTGCGAATCATGGAATTGTGACATTTGTTATTTGATACTTTGATAGGTTCGTTCGTTTGTTCCACGGAATAGAATATTATCAATCGTTTGTCTCTCTTCAGTCTCTTCAGCTCTTTTTCTTGCAAATATCCACAAAACACATACACATAGAAAAGACTCTCTATAGGACTGCCCCTGTTATAAATTCGAGGCAACCAACATTGCTCCAGATGTTTTGAACACCGGGTAGATGGAGGAAGTGACTGGTTGACGTTTGACGTTCAAGCAACCCTAATTACAAATTGGTTTTGCCTATTGCCTACTTAAATATGCAATTGACAGTTGAGTCGAGTAAATTATCTATTCAGAAATTGTATTTAACGAGATTGTGAGTTGTGTAATTAGTGCAAATGCATATTAAATATTATGCAAATTATTATTCGGTTCTTAATCTTTTACTGTCGTTAGTGTGAGTACTTACGAAGGCGTAGAAGTGCCACACTTTTTTTTATTTTACAATTCCGACTTGGGAATTCCGACTTTATCTCGGAATTCCGATTAATACGGAATTCCGACTTGTAAGTCGGAATTCCGACTTGTATCTCGGAATTCCGACTTATAAGTCGGAATTCCGACATACAAGTCGGAATTCCGACTTGTAAGTCTGAATTCCGACTTGTATCTCGGAATTCCGACTTGTAAGTCGGAATTCCGACTTATAAGTCGGAATTCCGAGATACAAGTCGGAATTCCGACATAGAGGTCATAACAATGGAAAAACATTAAAAAAATATATATATATATATATTATATATATATATTATATATATATATATATATATATATATATATATATATTATATATATATATATATATATATATATATATATATATATATATATATATATATATATATATATATATATATATATATATATATATATATATATATATATATATAACTATATGAATATTGAAAGTTCGGGTTGAACCGCGTCTAGATTTTCATTTCTTATTCATAATTTTGCTGAATAGCTCTTTCACCATACAGGGTTAACCAAGCTCGGGATCACTTTTTTCTCAGTTTTTTCAAATAGAGCCGCCTATAAATAAGGCTATACCAGAATACCACTATGTGTTTGCAGAAAAGTAGTGTTTGCCTACTTAATTTCCATCCCAAATGTATCTAATTCTTGAGGAAAGTATGAAAAAGTCATCATAACAGCAATAACGATTTTTTATTCAATGCTGACAAAAGAGGTAACAAAGGAAACTCAAATAATTTAAAAAAGCGTAAATTCACAGGAGATGTTCGAACAATCTCCCATTTTGAGCTATCTTCGGACATCAACTGAAGTTGATCTTGTAATAGAGCGAAAAATTTCTCTAATTCTATTCTTTATATCTTCTGGTGTCGTTGGTTTCTCGCGTTAGACCTCTCCTTTATCATATCCCCAGAGATAGGAATCTAGGGAAGTGAGGTCTGGGGACCTTGCTGATCACTGAATGGGTCTGTTTTTTGGTATCCGTTTATTTCTGCGCCATCTGTTTAGAAATCTTCTTATCCGATTTTGATTGTGGGGAGGCGCGCTATCATGGTAATATAACCTCTGTCTGGTGATCTAGGGAAGTGAGGTCTGGGGACCTTGCTGATCATTTCGAGAAAATATCTGTGAATTTTTTTATCAATATTCTGTTCACGGAAGTGTGACTCACATTTAGCTCTTTTGCAATGTTTCTCGTACTAACATGAGGATTCTCATCGGTTAAAAGCATCACCGCTAATTCAATTTCTTCTTTTGTGCAATTTAATTTACTTCTTATGGCCTGTGAATGTCCTCTATGTAGGAGATTTCAATAGTCACCATAATCTATGGGGATATGAGAATAATGTTGACAATGGGGAAGAGCTTGTAGACTGGGCCGAAGAAACCAACAACCTCCATTTAGTTTTCAGTGCCAAAGATAAGCCAACGTTTTTCTCAAGAAGGTGGCGTAAGGGCTACAATCCGGATCTCTGTTTTATATCAAGTAATTCACAATCACAACCTTTAGCTAACTCACGCACTGTACTAGCGGACTTCCCACATAGTCAGCATCGCCCCGTTGTGATTACAGTAGGAATCGAAATACCAATGGTCGACTCAGTTCCCAGGCCACGATGGAACTTCGACAAGGCGAAATGGACTACCTATGCAGCGGAACTCGATATGTGCATCCGCTTCATCCAACCAAAGGCTAAAACTACCACAAATTTATAGGCCTAATGATAGCTGTAGCCAAAACATATCCCCGAGGTTTCCGCAAGAAGTATATCCCTGATGGAGCGAAGAAAGCCAGTCTCTATACGAGGAATTCGAGGACTCAGGAAACCCGGAAACGCTGACCATCTACTAAGATCCCTTGACGCCAGCAGAATGGACAAATGGACTTCTGCTGTGGAACGCATGAACTTTGCACGTTCCAGTAGGAAAGCATGGGGTCTACTGCGGAAGCTTGGAGAATGTAACCGAAATGTCGTGGGAAATGCCTCAATAAACCCAAACCAAATAGCCAACCGCATAGTTGACGTTCCTCGTGCACCAACCGATGAAAACCACGCAAGAGACGTCAAAAAATCCCTAAGAGACCTCAAACGTTCCACGAGTTCTCGCACGACTTCTCTGCCGAGGAATTAGAACAGGGCCTCAAAGATACAAAAATTGGGAAAGCAGCAGGCTTCGACGGCATCTACCCCGAATTCCTGGTTAACTGTGGTAGGGCAACCCGAGTGGCTTGTGAAATTTTTCAATGACATCCTTAACACAGGCAGCCTACCACCAGAATTTAAGAGAACAAAGATTGTTGCTATTCTAAAACCTGGGAAACCACAGGAGCTACCCGAGAGCTACCGACCTATAGCTCTCCTCAGCTGCTGCTATAAGCTGTTAGAAAGACTACTCCATAACCGTATATGTCCTGCAGTTGATGTACTGATCCCCGTAGAACAGGCTGGGCTTAGGAGTGGCAGTAGCTGTACTGACCAAGTCTTATCCCTGACAACCCACATCGAAGCGGGGTTTGAAAGGGACTGAGAACATCCGTAGCGTTCATTGATCTTACTGCAGCATATGACACCGTATGGAGGGAAGGCCTAATATACAAATTACTCAGAGTCATACCATGCCTGGAAATGTGCCATTTAATTAACAACCTATTAACAAACAGACTATTCCAAGTCTTTGTTAGCGATGCTAAGAGCAGTACTAGGAAACTGAACAATGGCCTCCCGCAGGGTCGTTAACTCGACTGGTGACTCGCCTGTTAGTTTGTCCTATATAAGTCCTAGGGCATTCGGAATACAATATTTCATATATTGCTTGAGACTCATTAGGCATGTTATCTTTAGGAGACCTGAGAATATCAGAGATTCTATTATTTTCGGTGAAATAGGTTTTAATGTCGCGTTTCCCTAACATTCTGCCAGTTTTGATAAAAAAAATCTAGACGCGGTTCAACCCGAACTTTCAATATTCATATAGTTATATATATATATATATATATATATATATATATATATATAATATATATATATATATATATATATATCATATATATATATATATATATATATATATACATATATATATATATTTATTATATTTGTTTAATGTTTTTCCATTGTTATGACCTCTATGTCGGAATTCCGACTTTTATGTCGGAATTCCGATAGGAATTCCTAATCGGAATTCCGATAAAGTCGGAATTCCGACTACAAGTCGGAATTCCGACTTAAAGTCGGAATTCCGAGTAGGAATTCCGACTTCTATTTCGGAATTCCGACTTATAAATCGGAAGTGTGGCACTTCTACGCCTTCGTAAGTACTTGTGCCCTTCTGAGTGTTTTCGTGAAATTTTGAGTATTTTTCACGTTTTGTTATTATGGAAACCAATGTCCATCCGAAGAAATGTTGCGTTCCTAATTGTGAGGACACTTACAGCAAACGCCACAGATTCCCAAAATCGGATGAGAATCTCTGTAAATTTTGGATTGAGCAAGTAAATAATCCTGTGTTTGTGGAGAAATCATTAGAACAGATATACAAAACATATGTTGTGTGTGATACACACTTTCCTAATGAGTTCAAACTCAACTCCAAACGAGGATTGATTCCAAAAGCATACCCTACGTTATTTTTGCCAGGTAAGTTGAACTGGATTTTGTTTGTTTTCATGGTTTAATGGTAAACTATACATATACTAGCCTTCACCAAATCTTGATTTAAAAATTAATTAAATAGCTCATAACTCAGTTTGTCTACCAAAACGAAAACACAAATGGTAAAATATCCAATGTCTGCAATTCAGATACCACAGATGTAGTCACGATTTTAAGTCTGGTAGACTTATTAAGGTCCTTGAACCACAACTTCAATTAAAGATATACTTCTTTCTTGGTGAACAATCATGTACCTTTCTGAAGATAAATACAGGAATATTTTTCAAAGGGCCGGTTTTTCTAGAACTGATTTACTACTGAGATATTGACTTTTGTTATATGAAAATATAGGTAATTTGGGAATGCAGTAACTTATATTGTGATGAAGTAGTGGTTATTTCTTTACAAAAGTAAAGAGTTTATGCATCATACATTTTTCAGAGTCTTCCAAATCTATCATTGAAGAAAATGTCATCCCCTCCAAGAGAGTGACAAAGGTTTCAGTGGAAGGTAAGTCCAATTTACCTGAAAATGTTTTATATGACCGTACTTATTGAAAATGTAAATGAATTATAGACTCCAAAACTCCCTAATGGGGTTTCAGTAAATCACTAGCCCAAAAAATATTCATAAATTACACTTGGCCACACACATATTGGGTTGTCTTTTGATATTCAGCTCATTTCCTTCTCAAAATACCCTTTTTTGTACTGAACGTTAGAATTAGTATTTACTCATTTCCCAGATAAGCCCCAAAGTATAAGAAATGTTCCCCGTAAGATATTAGTGAATAATACCAAATGATTTCCAGACGGAAAGAACATAACTTACCAAGCATGAAAAATTCATATTTTTATTTGTTTTAATTTTCGGGATTTTTTCCCCCTGGAAGTAAAAAACAAATGATATCTCTTCTGAAAAGGCAAATGAATAAATTGGCCCCGAAATGTTACTGTATTTCACGATTTGGGTTATGAAGAATATACGAGAAACGAAAAATCCAATTTGTCAGGGACATATGATTATTATTCATTAATTTCTGGCAAAATTATTCTTCAAAAGAAAAATTTGTATTGACAGGGAGTTTCCTTCTCAAAATGCCTTTGATAAAAAAAAGGGGTATGAAAATAAGTATATACTCATTTCAGATGTACAAGCTGAAATATTTTCGGAGGAACCATGTTCGACAATCACTCCATTGACATCTGGAATTATGATGAACATTATTGAATCACCCAAGACACCACTGATGATGTCAGATGTTGATCACCAAGAGCTTGTCTCCAGAATATCTCCAAAGCATAAAAAGTGTTTATCCATTGGAGTAGGTGAGTAACAATAAATGATTGATATACAGTAATGTCTGCTTATAAGGAACCTCAAGGGATCGATAAAAACTGTTTTATTATAAGCGAACTACATAATTATGGATAAATGATATTATATATCAGGAATTGATTATTCTTATTAAGAAATTCATTCATTTTTCAAGTATGTTTACATGTCTGTATGAACATTTATAATATTTTTTAAGATTATTTCTTGAAAAATCGTTCATTGTAATTTTTTTTGGAAATGAAATGAAAAAAGCCATATGAATATCATTAATATTTGGTTAGTCGATCGAGTACACATTGAGTATTTTGTGCCAGTGAGCGCTCTTCCTCATGCACAGTCGAAAGATTTCAGGAGAAACCCTTGCTTTACTGAGTAATACCGTTTTGAGTTCGTTATAACAGATTTTTTTGTGAATATACCAAAAAGTTCGTTTTATCTGGAAGTCGTTATAAATGGGTTTGTTATTATCGAAAAAAACTAACACATGTTCAATAATACTTTAGTTCGTACCCTATAGATTGTTTCGCTATGAACAAAAGTTCAAAATAAACTGATTCCTTATAAGCAGACATTACTGTAACATACTACGTCATTGAGCATAAAACATTCATACTTCTATTTGTTTTCATTTCCTGGGTTTTCTCTTTCGGGAAAAATATCAAATCGGTTTTTACTTACACTGGGAGAGAAAACTCAGAAAATGAAAATAAATGTTTTTAGAAATGTTTTTTACCTTTCCAAAAGACATTTAGACTACTCAACCCCAACTTTGAAATTCTAAGAAATCAGTGTCACCTATGAGAGATATATCAAACAACAATTTATTGGATTTTAGTTTTGTTGAATCTTATTTAAATATTTGATTACACTTTGTAATTTGATTATTGGAGTAAATATGTTATAAATAAAGAAAAATAAATAAAACAAACAATGTCTTAGTTTGTTCAAGTGCTATAGAGCTTGTTGAATTTTACAAAGAGTCTGGATTTTTTCCACTGTAAAGTATTGAAAATGAAGAAAAATGTTTTCCACATTGTTCTTAAAGAATCAATAAAACAATTATTGTTAGTACTAGTCCTTTTATGAAATTATTTTATAAAAAAAAATTCTAGGAATCAAGAGGCGAAAGATGATTTTACAAGAAGTTAATGTCAGTAGACAAAATGAGTTGACACCAAAAGCCCGCAAGATGTATAGAAAAGTCATAGATTGGGGAAATAGAATGGCTCGTCTTCAAAGGAATGTGGAATCATACAAACTACGACTGGAATCGGCTGAGAAATTGACTTGTTGTCCAAACTTTGACAATCTACTACAGTATGTTAATAAACCAACATATAACTTCATCCAGTCCCAAATACGAAATCAAAAACATAAAGGCAAAGGAAGAAGATTCACCTTGGATGAGAAGGTACTAGCCTTATCACTCTTTAAAGCCAGTGGTAGAGGATATAGATTAATGTCCAAAATATTCGTTTTGCCTTAAAAAAAAACCTTGGTAAGACTGCTTATGAAAGTTCGATTACATCCTGGCTTGAATCAAATGTTATTTGATAATTTGAGAGAATCCATTTTGAAGATGTCAGAGGCTGAAAAATGTTGTATTCTGGTATTTGATGAAATGTCCATAGCATGTAATGTGCAGTATAATCAGAAGGATGATTGTATTGAAGGAATACAAGATGATGGCTTAAGACGTTCGCCTGACCTTGCTGACCATGTATTAGTTTTCATGCTGAGAGGTGTATACAAGCAGTGGAAGCAACCAATAAGCTTTTCTTTCACTAGTGGCCCTGTCAAATCACAGGTATTGAAGTCCCTCATCAAAGAAGCAATTATAGCTTGTCAGGATGCAGGTTTTAACATTGTTGCAACTTTGTGCGATCAAAGTGGTCCAAACTGCACTGCAATTAATGGTCTCATTAAGGACACTACAGAAGAGTATGCGAAAGGGGATTGAAAACCAATATTTAGGTTTCCTCATCAGTAATCGGGAAATAATTCCTCTCTATGACATACCGCATCTTTTTAAAGGCTTGAGGAATAATTTATTAACGAAAAACCTTCATTTCACTGTAGAAGGTCGAAAAATGGTTGCAAAATGGGAACACATTGAAAAGTGTATGTGTTTTGTGCATATATCTGATACGTGATACGAGACACGAGATATGCAGAAAACTGCTGCAAATGAACAAGCTCTCTATAAATGTTTGGTATTGAAAAATTTCGGAAATTATTTTCTAATTTTAATAACTATGAAAATGTCTAAAAAGTGCAATGTACCCGGTTGTCTGAACACCAGTGAAAGTGAATCAAACTTTTGTAAAAAGCGGAAATATATGCTTTTGTGCAGAACATTTCCAGGTGAGTACATCAAGGAACGATCTTTAATTTCACTCAATGCAAGTTTGCAAAATCATCGATCAGTACTGTATTTTATATCCAGTCCTATAAACATATTGTTCTTTGGTTCCAGCTGAAAGAGGATACTATGAATTGGGAATATGCTAGAACAACGGGATCCAAATTTATGTTCAAGAAAGATGTTGGTCCACATATCAACCTGAAACGACATTGGTCTGACAATGTTTCATCATAAGTACATGACCTACCAACGATGAAGAAACCCAAACCAAATGAAAACATCACTCCTTCAGCTAGTAAAACTGTATTGAGTGACATTACATCCATGGGAAATATTTACTCAAGAGTTTCGAATAGTTCTTCTCCTAGCAGTAGCCAAGCTAGTACATTATCCGATTCACCAAAATAACACCACCAAAAAAATTCTGAGTTTATTCCTAGTCAGTCTTCATCCAATCCTGATTGTGAAAATATCGAAGGACAGCAGCGCCAGCGCTTATCTATTGCACTTATAGAAAAGAAGAGTAATTTTATTTGGGGCTCCCTGAAAATGTTTACCACATTGTGAAATACATTACCAAAATTGAAGAAATTAAATATATGGATGTTCTGATAAGTTTAAAAAAGATACGGGTTGGGGATGTATACTCTCGATTGGCTGATGACTTTGATTGGAGTTAATCAAGTGTTCACAAGATTTTCACAAAAGCTGTGCCTATGATGGCAAATTGTTTACAAGAGCTTATATATTGGCCTGACATATCTGAAATTGAAAGAAATTTGCCGATTCCTTTCAGAGCTCGCTATAAGAAAGTTAATTCAATTATTAATTGTCTGGAAATTGAAAAACCCTCTGATCCTGTTCGTCTGTCCATGACTTGGTCAGAATAGAAAAAATGCAATACTGTAAATTTTTTGATATCTGCTACTCCAAATGGCACGATACAATTACATTTTATTTCAGGAGCATACGGTGGACGAAATCTTCAACAACTTTGTCGATAAGATTCATTTCTTCTATTTTGATTGATTGAAATTCAAAAATACTTTAAATAACTAGAATGTGCAGTATTATGTCAAAGTTTTCTAAGGTTTGTTGTCACATTCTCTTCATGAATGCCAATATCTTCAGATTATTTTTTTTTTCTATAGCTTTGTAACCATAGGGAAAATTTTTACCATAGAAAATGTAAGCCTGTATTTGTAAAAAATAGATGAGTTAACGTCTTTACCTTTGAATTAGTATCCCTCAACAAAGAATTGGTATGAAATAAGTAAATAATTTTAAAAAATTTATGAAATTTGTATGAACATATTTCAAGTCTATTCATTCTGAATTATTAATTATATTTTCAGTAGTTCAAACTTAATAAATATTTGACTCATCACATGAAGGAAACACTAACAGGTACCGAATATGAATTTATTTATATTATAATACAAACAGCCAAAGCCTACATATATATTCACAGTATAATGCATTTATGATTGATTATATCTAAACAATCACAGAAAAAATAATTCGGCGAATACCCCAATGGATGAAGGTAAGTTCAACAAAAGCTTAAATCCCCACTTCATTTTGAAGAATTCATCCATTGCTTGATCCATTCTGTGTAAATGTACAGATGCTAGATGAACATGAAACAAAAAAAATTAGAAAGCCTTCATTTTGAAGAATACCATAAATGGTCAAAGTAGTCCATGTCAGGTGGAGTTCTATTAATTAGTAGAAAAATTCGCTTCCAGTAAGAAGATTTATTTCTAGGAAGAAAATGAATGCATTTCGGCAAGTATTTTGCATTTCAGGCTCTCTAAAATATACATAGAAAAGATACAGGGAACATCGAAAATTGGTAGAAGATTTAGCACAAAATAAACATAACATCACCGACTTACACAAACATTGAATTTAAAATGTCAACTCATTAATTCAGTCGATAACCTATGTTATATTAATCAGTTGACATTTTTACTTCAATGTTTGTGTAAATCAGTGATGTTATGTTTATTTTTGTGGTAATTCTTCTATCAACTTTTACAATGGTCACTCTTGTATCTTTTTTATGTATATTTTAGAGAGCCTGAAGATGGCAAAATACTTTGCCGAAATGAATTGCTAATTTCTTCCCTAGAAATAAATGCTTTTTACTGTGGAGCAGACTTCATTTTTTCTACTAATGAAAAAAAAGCTTGATATTTTTTTCAAAAAATAAACAATAACTTTTTTAATGAAAAATCAAAGTGGTTTCAAATATAAATTAGAAAAAAAAAGCATTTTCACTTTATATTTCTTATGAAATAACCAGAGGTTGTGAAGTATCCCATGTTCAATTTTGATATACAGTATCATTTAACCAATATATTAGGAGTAATTTTGACAAACTTGAAATAACTAAATAAAATAATTCTCACCTTCATTGGTAAATGCTCCACTGGGCCAATCAAAGGAGCTTGCGATCTCAAGGATTACACAGTTCTTTGATATATTCTGTGCATGTGCTGAAACATGAAAACAAAATCAAATATTAATATATATATTTATATATAATGCCTGTGGCTTCCCGTTTCCCATTATCTCGTTTGGGTGCCATAATTGATTTTACAGCAAAAGTAATTTTCAAGTTAGGTTACACACGAATTATTAATTTGTAATAGAGAGCCAAAACACCAATGTTCATGACCGTAACTCAAAAACTAACCGAAACCCCATAAAAAAATGTAGCCCTCATTTGACCCCTGTAGGGTGTGAATTTCAAAATGAAAAGCTCAAATACCAGTTTTCAATATACACATACCTTCAGAGGCCGAACAGTCTAAACACGGACATTCTAGGACATTGCTTCTTCGTCTTCCTGCACCAAACAATTATTTAAAAAAATGTGGATTTTATGTTCCGGTGTGAGCTTTGCTTTCACATTGCAGACGTTTTCTTGGCGTTTCAACTGAATGTAGCCAACAGCATTATCACCACTGGAGTCACTGGTAGATCTGTAAAAAGATAACATGTGTTGGTTTACTTTTTTTATGCGAATAAGTCAGTTGAAAATGATCTCGATATTTATTTTTGCTATATACCTAACACAAATTGCTTACCGTTTTCACATATTTCATTTCAGCACTCTAAAAAGTCATGTTTGTTAAATAAAAATAGTAAATCATCTCATAATCCACCCTTGGCAAATTTTCCGAACCTGCTTTTACGAATCCTTGTTTCATTATAAACACACCAAATCGTTTATGATATTAAGAAATTAATAAGTTTATTTGGTTAACCTCAAATCTCAATATTATTTTATGGGAACTGTCTGTAACATTTGCGGTGTTGCCAATGATCGGTCTTCATCAAAAGGAAGGCCCGTTCAGAAACTTTGAATGTTTTAAATAAAGAAACCCGTTGTTGAAATGAGATTTTTTTTTATGAGTCTATCAATAAACAGAGTTCAATTATATGGTGTATATCAAGCAGTGAGCTATATTTTTGACGAGAACAGTAATGCGTGTTTCTGAACGTGGATTATGGAGGGGGTAGTTTTCGATGAACGTGACGTCACGGGTACTCTTTCAACCGCAATATCTTTTCGAAATAAAAAATATATGATGGCATTCTAAGTCAATTGGACGTTTCAAATGAAATACAATCGACCTATAAAAGTTTTGGATTTTTTTTTTCCTAAATGGAAAGGTCCATTGACAAGGGACTTTTATTATTCTCCTGGCACTCAGCCTCATAAACTCGATGGAGGTGTGCATAAGATTGAAAGCACTGTTCGAGGTACATTTTCTTAGTGTCCTTCCTGCAATAATGTGCTGGTAGTTCGTGCAAGTTTTCCAAGAATTCTCTAAGAAACTGTCTTGATTCTTCATGAATATCTTTCCTTTTCTGTCTCTTTGAAACATTATTTTTGGAACTGTTGCTCATACCATTGATACTTTCAGATGCCCAGTTCCTAACTGACCATTCTCCAAGGCATAGAGTATTTAGCTACATCTTTTTGCAAATACGTATTGCTTTGTTATTAACATTCACTTCATATTGCAAAGTTCCAGTACGGCGTGATGCCTCATTACTTATTCTCGGTCTTTTTGGACTAATACGTTTTACAGAATTAGCCACATAGATTTTTCTTTGGTCCCAGTTCAGTTCTGTCCAAAATTGGTTGAAAATCGTCTGTCTACTTGTTTCACTCAAGGCTGAACAACTCAGCGTCTTTGATTTACTATTACAGTCACATCGGTTTCCTAATTTTCTGTCTGGTCGGTTTTTGTTGTGAAATGTATTTTTCTGTGCGCGTGGTTTAGTAAATCCCAAATATTCTCCACCTTGCATTCTCAGCTGTTTATTAATAGTACGTTTATTGATGCCTTCAATTTTCTTTAGCTTCTTTTGTTTTTCAGTGGACTCAATAGTATTATTCAGTTTTGCATTTTCATCTACATCATTCAATCCACTATCATCTTGATTGTCAGTAAAAACAACAGTTTGGCCACTTTCTTCATTTTCTTCTGATGAATACCACTCACTGTCGAAGTGTTCATTTTCTGACGTCGTTTCAGCAGAAAAATCTGGATCCGCCTCCATTGAGCTTAAGAGGATTGTACCATTTTTGGAGCAAAAGGAAGTTGATACATTAGGGTCTGTAAGTTCGTTAGTTATATTATTGAAACCATAGCCTCGATGGAGCACAATCTCCCCAAAATTATTATTATCACCCAAATGTTTCACCCTGGGAATATTCAATAAATCTTCATTATCAAACACAATTTCAGCCTGGTCGATAAGCTTACTGAAATCTTCTGGACTAAGTTCATTATTCAGTATAATATGATCCAAAGAATTACTGTTGTTTTGAGTGATATCATTTATTGGACTGATGTTCTCTTTATTACACTGGTCCTCTTCGCATGTCTGCTGTTTACGACATGCCTCCCTTGCTAATTCCATAATTTTTTTGGTCCTGGACGCCATGGTGCAGAGAAATAATAGCCAATTCAAGTACAACCCAAGTGCAATACCTATGTAACTAACTGTACACTGTTTTGAATCATAAACGCAGTAGCTCGTAAGTGACAACCTAAAATAAAATAAGATTCTTCAATTATGACTGATTCTATAAATGTTGCCAACATGGATTTACAACTAATACTGAATAAAACAAACTATTATAAATATTCATATTAAATTATATTTTTACCTTGAATACTAGATGCTCAACGTGGTTGTGCTTAGAGCTGACAGCATTGCAATGGCTGACTATGTACTATACGAGTTACTGCGTTTAAAATTTTGCAATTTCAGTTACGAGGAACTGTTTATTGGTAATAACAGATTTCTATTCAGATTATCAAGAATGGTCTTTTCAGTGATAGATGGAGCCAGCAATTTCAAATTTAATGGTATTAATTTCTCATTTTCGACAATATTGTTACATATGAGGTACTGCGTTTTGGCCCTCGATATCTGATCTTGAATGTATATTGGACCACTCTGTATGTTACGTGGGCCACCTGTACTCATGTCCATGTACGTCACTATGATGCGTTAATGCTACAAGATTCTGATTGGTTAGAGCTTATTAGTGCCTCCTAGTCAGTTCATTTATACCAACCGAGAAAACATTGTCGTGTGTCCGAAATGTCGAGTTGAAGGATTCAGATGGGAGTCGGGGGACAATGTTCGACTCGATCACTTCAGATAGAGTCCACATTGTGAGTTTTTCAAAGAAGAAGATGCGGCCACTCTGTTGAGACGTTTGCGGCTCTTAGACTGTATTTTACCCAGAGACGAGGTAACAACGAACAAACCTACCAACAGAACAGCAGTATCCAAGAAGAGACATCTCTATCCTCATCGCCATCGTCAATGTGCAAAATATATTTGGAAAATATGAACGTGGTTTTCATGCCGTGCAGACACTTGCCCTTCTGTGCGGAATGCTCGATGAAATTGGACAATTGTGCTATGTGCAGAGTCCCAATCCAATACTATTTGAAAGTTTTTGTATCTTATACATAGACCTTATAACTGATGGACTGGCCGTCACGTGACTTAAACACACAGTTCCTGGCGGACTATATATGAGAGAGAAATGTTGTGAAGGATAGAAATACGACAAGGCAGAAGATACAAATTGGCTATGGCATTACATTGGAAAAACCTATTTCTTGTTATTTTTTCAAGGGAAATATTGACTACTTTGAATGAGATGAGTTTTGAAAAAGTTCAAGGAATCACAGTGAGGAACTTTATGCGACATATTTTCATGATATCTTTCAGAAACAAAAGAATTCCATTGAGCCTCCATCTGAATGAAAATGATTTTTATATCTCTTCCAAAGGTTTCAGAAAGTTCAGGAATGAAAAATATTATTGATAATTAAATTTATATTCGATATCAAGAAGTTAGAAGTGCAATTGAACTAAATTGGAAACTCCGGCGATTTCAGAATTTGTTATCAATAATACCTACATAAAAAAAGTTTATGTAATCTATAGAATTTCGTGTCTGTAGAAAAAATGGCCCAATTAATTTCGGGAAATACTGAGGAAAATAGTACGTGTTATTGGGAATGAGAGTAATATTTTTTCTATCGAGCGTGACGGAGGTCGACGGACAATCCGTAGGGAAGTCTATTCCAGCCTGGCGCTGTAAAAGAAAATCTTTACTTCGGCGGAGTAAAAGTATGCCGTTAGTCCAACGGAGTAAAATTTCCATGTATATTTGAAACGTTTGAAGAACACATTCTTCTATTTAAAAACATATATATGTGCGTTTGTTCTCGGAAAAAAAGGAAAATTTTGGGAATAACTAAATCACATTATACTTTCATAAATATTATTAACCAACATTAGTTTAAGCAATTGCTCGGGAAAAACATCAAATTCCACCCCGAATCAAACAAAATCCTACCAACCCACCTATGATACTAATAATAAATCTATTAACTTCATCTACAATATAAATAGAGGCACAAAAATAAAACAAAGTTATATAGGGTAAACAAGAGAAGTCACGTAAAATGTTACCAGTTTGTGCATGACTGAGAAATTAAATTAAAATTTTCTCATGAGTGCGGAAACCTGTGAAAATGTGTTAAAGAAATCCACAAATCACTACCTACCCTCATCCATGCTTACTCACCTATGAAATTTCACATCCAGCCCTTTTTTGTATCTAACTACACAATTGTAGGCTGCACACGAAGAAGGCATAGATATTTAAGAATGTTTATTACTTGTCAAACAGTTCAGAAACACTGGATAAATTTATAAAAAACTTTCAAAACACCACACGAAAACACATATAAACAATATACGAAACCAATGTTATGCCTGAACTCATTCTGTCCTTTTTCACAGGTTCTGATATCAATGGTCTCTTTCTCACAACCAGTCCATATTATTATAATGTCTATGATCTTAAAAAAATTCCTTTCCTTTGGGTTATGTTTCAAATTAAGGTTGGAATCCCCACCCTTAAAATTAATTAATTCCAAAGTCAGGGTTATATATATATATATATATATATATATATATATATATATATATATATATATATATATATATACTTACAGGGTTACGGCATAAAACAGCTTTAGGAGAGTTCGGGTGATCAGACGTAGGGTGAGGAAAGTGTGCCACTGCTGTCAACATATACTAATTATTTAGGTTTTTATTGTATTTCTTGAATGTTCATCCTTGTTACTCTTCGAAATTTAAAAATAAGTTCTATAAAGTTGGCGATTCTGGCACACATCAGACGTCATCAAAATGGATGTTTCGCCGTAACCCTGTCAGTATTATATATATAATAACTCTGTTCCAAAGTGAGGTTATATCACACCCCCCAAAAAACGCTGATGTTTGAGTGAGACTGAATGACGTCATCGTTTTTATAGGTTATGTTTCCTCAAAGTGAGGTGAGATCTGAACTTTGTGTGAGACTGGATGACGTCATCGTTTTTTTATTTGTTCAGCCAAGTCTGAACTTGTCAAGACTGGTCTTCATTCAGGACAACATCGAATGAAGTAATGGCACAGAGCCATTACTTCATTCGAAGTTTTTCTGTGAGGAATAAAAATTAACGTACTGCCAGAGTTTTCGGAGTTTCCTCACCTGACAACAAAAATGAAATCAGTAAGAATTGCATTTATGAAGTTCCATGTGAATGCGGAGATTCCTACATTGGAGAGACAAAGAGGCCGTTATCGGTAAGATTGGATGAGCACAAGAAATGGACTCAACGTGGAGAAACGTCAAAATCGGGAATCGCTGACCACGACTGGACTGAGCACCATCGAGTTCTATGGGACGACGCAAGTGTTCTACAAAGAGAGGAGCATTCCCAAGTAGCACACAGAGGTCATAATTCGGTTGTACAGACGTCTACTAGACCTTTCGCAAAAGTCCGTGACTTATGTCTTGTAATATGCTGAGACGTCGCTATGTATGCCAATACGACAAAAAGGCACACTCTTGCGACGTCACATCGACGAGTAGTGGTAATGACTTGTTAATATAGACTTATATAAGCCAGTCGCAAAAGGGTTGGATTGAATATTATTATTACGTCGTTCTGTGGTCTTAGTTATGTCATTATGCATTAAGGTCTTTCTAATATAGTATTACAATATGTACAACATATCAAAAGATTTTATATAATATTAATATAATATATAATTCAGTCTTCCTTTACATGTTCATGATACTCTGTGGTAATGTCCTATATCTAACTAACAACAAATGGCCGTGATAGTTATCGTGATAAAAATTATTTTCATTTATGTGTCTTTAAGAATTGTTCTGAAACTTTAGTGACCAAGCAAATCCATTTTTACGATCAAAATCCAATTCTACTCACTTAAAATTCATGCGCCTCGAAAATGAAGAGAGATAAATATTTATTTTCATTTCAGAAAAAATATACTTCATCAATTTTTCTCATTAATCGTTGAAATATGTACACCATATTACGAAATATACTTGATTAGCACATCTCCAATGATTTTTAAATTGATATAACACCCAGGGTCCCATATTTTTGTTCCAATATGGCTACCAGAATGATGTATTAATCAATCGAAAAACATGGATGCCGTCCTACTAGTGTCGAAAAGTTGTAATTACTCCGGTATGTACTATCATAGAATAGTTTACGAGTGTCTCAAAGACATCGCAATATCTTACATAAAAAAGTTGTAATGTAGTCGCTGTGACCACAAGTATCATGTTTTGTTGTACTAACGTCGTAACGCTATCACAACAGAAAAAGATAAACACCGAGTGCATAAGCATTCCGCTAGTTCCGCCTAATGGAAACGCTAGAATAACTGACATTTACGATAGAGGTTATGTTGATGTTAAACAAATATTTTTTATTTATCACTCATCAGATCATTCAATGTAGTGTGTGGAATTTTATGAACTAATGCCCAGTTCCTCAATTTTTCTTTGTGTTCTTCATCACCCTCATCCATACTTTCTCATTCAAAAGCACTTTCCACAGTGGATACTCTCTGTGGTTGGTTCTGAACTTGTTCCAGGTACATTTTCATCTGGGACTGGATGAACTTCATTTTTTTTGCAGTGTCCCGATAGGCTGATTAATTATTTCAGATGTTAATTTTGGGGTAGGCACTCCTTCCTCTTTATATTTTTCTAAACATTTTCTATACACTCCAGTTCTCTTGTAAGCAGATTGGATTTTTGTTTTGGCATTTTAATTATTCATACGGAACTGAATATTCTACATACATAACACAATATACCTAACCAACAAAAATAATCTAACTATAGATACATAATGTAATCATTACGACCGAAGTTCATCAGTTGATAAAATTACATTACATGAGTATAATATGTAGTCGTAGAAACGTTTCAAAAATCTCTTCATTAGAACCACATATGTTCATTGTCATAATAACCGCACAGCAACTGCTCTTAAGTTCTCCTTAACGACTCATACAATTTATTTACTTACAAACCACAGTACAACTTCATCTCGAGAATTCTTTATTGTACTCTCGTTATATCTACTACACGACGTCATAGCAACGCCTAAAGGTTATAAAACGCACATTAACTTTTTGGTTCTAAAACATTACAAATACGTGGTCTTTAAGACGGTATAAGAAGTCATTATGTTGATTTTATGACTCTGCGTGCTACTTGGGTTGGTCCAAACGAAAGTTCAAAGAGGCCGCCTACATCGAAGCCAATAACGCCTTTAGTCAACCAAGCGTTGAGATCAAGAACGTATGGAAAGCACTGATTGCTCTTTCTGGCGGGCTGCAGAGGCGCGAAACTTCACGCACCCCCACACCGCGCGAAATTACACGCACCACTGCACATGGCGGAATTACACGCATCATTGCACCGGCAGTCATATAAATTGGTAATAAGCACCTAAACTTGTCAGTATTCACCTGAAGACAATTGCAGATACAAGCATTCGAAACGTCGTAAAAACATTTTGAATCCATTAAGACGATGGACGTCCGAATCGAGAGTAATCAAGTTACCACATCGTCTACAACTTTCAAACAACATTTTTAACAGTAGATAAAAATAAAATAATTCTCACTCATAAAGACTAGACATAAAACTAAAAAGTTTCAAAACCAACAGACAACTTTAGGTAGCCTCTTAAATATTTTTCTGGTGCTTCCAATTTTCCTACTATATGATCAAATGAGAATTCTTTTAATTCTTGGATGGCAGGAAATATATCCCGCGTTATTTTTAGTGTCGTCCTTTTCTCTAAGAAAATTGCCTATAAAATTTGAAATTGTTGCTCGATCCAGCTTTTTTTTTCGGTTGGAAATCCCACTGATTCCGCTGTATGGAAGAACATTAACAGTTGGTATTGCTGTAGCATCAATTGCTTCTGGCATATCCTCATCATATGCATTATCGGAGTTTTCTGAAAATTCATTCGAGATGTGAACTTCGTCCTCTGATGAACTTAAATTAGGAACTTGTTCGTGGACTGAATCTTCGTCGATTTCTGAAACCTCGTCGTACTGTACACTTTTTCCTGCTTCCACTGCAATTTTTTTCCAGTTTTTTTTTCTTGAGCTGGTTGTCTCCATATCTCATTTTTCTTAGAAGGGCACAAAAGGAGTTTTCTACATTTGATTGAATTTCCTTATCTTCGGTAGGTTCCTTAGGAATCATTCCTAATACTTGATTTATATTAATAGGGATAAGTCCAGATTTAAAAAATCCTGATTTAACATTTTTAGAAGAATTGATATCAATTTCTTTTATTCATTTTTCCAAAAGCCTGTGAAACAAACTTCCACACCTGGACCCCGTTTCCACTCTAGGAGAATTTTACGCCAAGCTGCCTTCAGTGGTCTAAAGAAAGGAAGGTCCAAAGGCTTTGTTAGGTGTGTATCGTGACAAAAAAACGAATTTAATACTGTGTTTATTACAAAGGGATAAATTAAACGATTAAAACTTTCACACCATCAAATTTTGACAAATAGGGGGCAGCAACTATTTGGACCCAATCTGTAAAAATTGAATTGTCAAATCAGCCTCTCTCAGTGGCGTTGAATCGGGTCCCCTTGAATCCACTTAGATCCAGCAGGTAGCATATACCTACATGTTTAGCTTTATACACTACGTAGCAGGGTAACATTTCACCATTACCAGCAACTGCAAACATAAGTGATACGGCCGCTTTAGTCTGATTTATTACCCTCTCGAGATATTTGCAACCTCTTTTTGTTATGATTTTGCTCCTACCTGGATCATTGCTCAAATTGGTCTCATCATAGTTAACAATATGCGACGCAGGAATATCCCAGACAGCACTGGATATTCCGTGAATATTCATAGAATATTATTTTTGGGATATTGGAATATTCTTAAATGTGCCAGGGATATACATATCTTTTTTGGAATATTCCTAGAATGTGCTGGCGGGGAAAATTTTAGATATTCCTTGAATATTCCATGAGGAATATTTCCGGAATATCCAGAATATTATCAGAATATTCCAGAAAGAATATCCTCTGGGAATATTCCTTGTATATCCAGAATATACCTACAATATTCCAGAAAGGATAATCCTAGAATATTCCATGAACATATTGTAAATGAGTATCCTCAAATATAAAATCTTGAATGGCACTTTTACATCAATAATATGAACTTCTACAATTAGCCTGACAATTCAAGCAATAATTTGCTTACAAAAAAACTTCATTTCAAAAATTATGTAGTAGTGCAATACGTAATTGTTTTCCTCAGAGTATTTGTGGATTGGAATTGCAGGTTCCACTCAGAAAAAAAACCATTTGATTTCCGCAGACTTCGCACCCCTTCCCTACAATGAAATAAAACAACATGAATTTGAACAGGTCTATTTCTATATAGTTATAATAATAATAACACATATTTTATCAACCCGTTTCTTCTGTCACTACAGGATATCTCTGAAAAACAAGAATTGAAGATCGAACTACTGCTATATCTGAATCAGAAAAACTTGAATCCATTCTATCACTAATAGTTTCAACTTGATTACTTAACTCTCCTTTTGCATACCGTGACGGAGTTTGGGTAATACTTGCATCAAAAATATTTTCAGTTTCCTGGTGTACTTCCTTATACCAAGCACTGCTTCTTTTTCTTTTAGACATTTTATAGAAAACGCCTTGAAAATGAAATGATCAGTGATATACAAATGAAATGTTTATGGAATGAAATGAATGGTAACATAAAAGTGTACTTACCACACTGTGGTGAATGTTAAGAATATTTGCTAAACAATTCCAAACACAGTATAGTTTCATATACAAATATGCAAAAGAAACCCATACCAGTAAAAAAAAACAAAATATGTCAATTTAAAATGCATTCAACTTTACAGCTCTGCCATCTGGTTAAGCTACGACTACCGGATGAACGACAGGCGCTGACGCTCGCGGAATGGTTTTGATTAGTCGTGAAAGTGCACCTCGATATTTTCCGACCAGTTATAATTTGGTCACCACAGTAGTGTATTTTTGTCAGCTTGTTTGAACTAAAACTCTGTTTGCAAATCAAATACATCTATTCCCACTTTTTCTCATACTTTTCCCATATTTTGAACTCAAAAATTGTTATTGGTGTTCATTCCATATAAATAACGGAGAATATTCCATAAATATACAATACTGAATATTCAATTTTGATTATACTATGAATATTCATACATGATTATTCTATGAATATTCACATAGGAATATTCTATGAATATTCATACAGGAATATTCTCACGAGAATATTCGTGGTACATTCTCGCGAAAATATTCCAGGAATATGCATATTGGAATATTCCTGGAATATGCTAGAGGCATGTGAATTTTCTAGGAATATTCCATGTATATTCGGAATATTTTTCGGATATTTAGAGAATATTCTAGGAATATTCCGTGTCGTCTGGGATATTTCAAGGTTTCTTCGAGATTATTAAAATACTCGTTAATTATATCAGGAGACACTTGAGCTCTTGCACGTTTGATATTTTGACAAAGTTGCCTTTATGTCGGCTCATGAAACCAATGGCAAAATCCCTACCATGTAGATTCTTTGAATTTTAACACGGTTCTGCCTTGTCTGTCTAAATATCCCTTTATTATTAATCTCAAACATACGAGTCCAAAGGATATCCCCGATTCCGCACACACCTGAAGTTCCTCTACCAATAATGATTCTTCATGTAGCACTATAAAAAAAATTCTAAAAAAAAATTGTTTAATTTCTGTTCATTTTTGCTACCCTGCTCCGACTAGTCATTTGTAAGATAAAGCTTCAATGGATGTGGGTAAGGATTTTTTTAAAATTTATTATTCAATATGAATCTCTAAGTTTAGATAGCAATTTCGATAGAATTCAGATGTTATGTGGGCGCCCCTGGAAGTTTAATTACTTGAGTTCCAAATTGAACTGAAACTATCCTCTTCCAGTAGGACATGGATATGTTTCTGAAAAAAGGATTGGTGATTTTATGTTAATATAATGACCCAATAGAACATTTGGAAGGTTTGTATATAAATTCAATATATGAAAATTCAATCAACGTTCACAAATTCGAATGTCACAGGACCTTGAGTTTATTTTAAAAAGAAATTAACAAAGGTTGAAAAGCTTTCAAAGCCTATTTATGCTGTTATTTTAGGCTGATAATTTCAAAATACTGTTAGGACAATGCATTGCTTGAACATTACAGATGATTATGAGTAATCTAACTCAATAAGTAACTATATAAAAATCTGACGGTGATTTCAAATTAGATAGCCTTTTTCGAATGTTGCCAAAATGAATATATGCAGCAATTTTTCATCATACATTGCCAATTCGAAGGTTTTTCTATAAGTGTTATTTCTCACGTTCTCGGGTCTACTACACCTTTGTTCTTTTGGATATGTGTCCTCCTGGTATACCTGTTGAAGTGGTATAGCGTGCTGATTAATAACGGTAGGAGAATCCAAATACGATATACTCCGAAGCAGAAAGTCTTATATTCCTTTCTTTATTTATCTCTAATAACTTCTTCAATGCGTTGAGTCTGAACGTCAATGATACAGAACATGATTTATTGCAAGGTGAATCGTTTTCTAACAAAGGGGGGTTCCATAAAAAAAACAGCAGACTATACACGCAAAGAGAGAACACATTATAGCATACTCCATAAAATATCGCGCTCGTAGAAAAGCTTTTGATTCTATTTGCCATGGAATCTGTCTTTGATTAGAAGTTTGATCTGACTTTTATCAATCAGTGTAATACAAAACTAAGATGTCTAAAAACCCTGGTGCTTGCACTTATACCTGTAGAAGTTTGGGATCGACTTGGCGACACTTGGCCTACTTGATAATAGAGATTACTATCGTGTCAGATGGCGCCAATTTCGTTTTAGTTTCAATTCAGTAACAGGGTATATTTATATCCTCAGTTTTTTTCTGAGACGAACTGTTCGCGGGATCTAATTCTAGCTTCGCTATTGGTTGAAAAGATACATCTGTCAAACTCCACCAATAGCAAAGCTAGAATTAGAAGCCCCCGAACATTGTACAAAGAAAGCACTGTCATGTTGTTTTTCGTATTGTTTACCATTTGAATTTGAGGTTAGGTTGGAAATGAAATTGTCATTAAATTGCAGAAAATATGGAAAAATCATTATTAGTAAATTCGTCAAGATTTGTACTTGCTTTTGGTACTGAATACAGGTAAATATTCGAATCTGTCCTCACAAAATACAAATGTGGCCCATTCTACAAAAAGTATCCTCACACACTACACTACCTGAAAATAAACAATTCCTTGCGCACTAATGAACTGATGAACGAGTAATTTTTTAAAGAACAAACTCATGAATAAGCTAAGCAAGATTTCAAATCAAAGAGATGGAAAACGCATAGATACCGACAAAACACTGAAAATAATTTCATATAAGATGCCGCAGATGTCAGAAATTGAGTTCTGACATTAAGCGAGAATATAAACAAACATTTTTGGACGGCGCCATCTACCATAGACTACCAGAGAGAGAAGCTCTGTTGAAGTAACAGGTGGTGTCCCCTCGAAAATCTAAACAATATCGAATCAGTTCATTCACCAGGGTTTTTAGACATCTTATACAAAACATATACGCACCGTGTAGATGTATGATTTTTGCTCTGAATGTTCAGATCCTCTATTAAAGCATAAATTCAGATTATGTGCCTCCGATTTCGACTGATTATATAGATTTTCTTGATAAAATTATCTCAATGAATATTTTTTTATATCGCACACACGATTCAATAGATGGCCGCGTCATATGCTAAATACACCTAACCAACCTTAAAAATACGAAAGTAATTTCTATTAGATGAAAAAAGAATCGGAAATGATCTTTTTTATATTTTATATGGTTTAATTGTTATTTTAATTTTGACATATTATTGTGAGTAATGTCAGTATCTTTCTGACTTCACACCTAATTCCTTCCTTTTTTGAACAGTTGAGTAAAAATAAAGTAGGTGGACTCTTAAGATATTCATGTCACAGTGACATTCGAAAGTTCTTAATTGTGAAAACATGCCACCTGGGCTTGCACCAAATCCAAAACTTCACATGAATTGAATACAAAAATGTAGCGGGACGAACGGAGGGCTACATTCATTTTGACTCAGAACAGTCTCTCAGTAAAAAAAAATTATTACCTCAGATGTTTCAGAAATGTACTCTCTGATGCATGAAACATTGCACTCAAAGTTGCCTAAATGTTTCAGAAACATCTGTGAAACTAGACAGACGTTTCATTGGGATGTTTCATAAATAACGTTTCAAATTCATATATAGAAATATTCCGGGGACATTTCTGCAATATTCCTCATACAAATGAAATTATTCGTTATATAGCGAAGGCGAGTTTTAACGATTGGTCAAAATAGTTTTAAAGTATTTTCGTTACAACACGAATGATTTATAACGAAACGAGTGGTGGAAAATCAGACCCCTGGGAGCTTGTTGTCCGAGGCTGTTTGCAACACCCTTTATTTTTGAACCCCAGATTTTAAATTATATGATTCAAATTTAAGAAGGTGAAATCACTTTGCCGATAGGCTGCTCAGATGGATACGGTTAGGCCGTGAGTAAGGTTCAATTGATGACTTTTCCTAGTTTATCAAATTGGGCCACTAAAAAAATTATACATCAATTAACTTGACTAGTTCAAGAGTTGGGCGCCAGACTTGCTGAAGACAAAAGCCAAAGATAAATAAAATTAAATAAATGTCACCTAGCTTGTTTGGGAAGGCAAATAAATATGCAAGAAATCAACTTAACACATTTATTCCAGACTGAATTGTAAATGGACTGGACAAGATATGAAAAAATAAATGTTGATAATTATACTAGAAGAGTATTGAACTTCTCTTAAAAAAAATTGAAAAATTACATAAAAAAAAAACAAATATTTTTGACTCTGATCAAACTCTGAACATTTACAAAATATGATTCCTCTAGTCGTTGGTGATACTGATATACCTTCGGAGATCTTCAAGGGAGAGAGATGAAGGCTGGTTTCTTCGAAGCTGGTCTCAGCGGTACTATAAGGAACTTGGTTTCAGTGGTTACGACGAAGCTGGTCGTGGGTGGTTCTATATTTGGTTTTAGACCCCCTTACTGGCGTGAATTTGGTTGATCTTCACGGACCAGTGCTGAATTGGATGTGCTGTATGACCTCCCAGGGTACCAGTCCTTCTGTCTCCGTAGATAGCTTTCCTCCGTGGTATATATCATGCGAAGAAGATGATAGGAATCAAAATATCTACAAAAAGGGGAGAACGAAGGATATCCTTTGAACCTCAAGTTTTATGAATCAAATTCTAATCTAGAGTCAAAAGATAGATGCAAATGATAGCATACAATAAAAATCTCAGTCTATATAAAAGACTGGAAGATTACAGTGAAAGAACAAAGATAATAAATAGCAATCCAATCTGCTATTCTGGATTTAAATTTCCAAGTTAATTTTAATAATTTACAAAAATTATTAACAATGAGCAAAATTCAAAACCAAACAAACAAACCTCACCCAAAACGTTCTTTTAAAATTCAGTTAAATTTTGAAATAAAATTTAATTTGGTGTACCAGAAGGTAAAAAAATTGAATGAGTAAATGTATTCAAAAAGAAATATAAAAATTTCCTTAAAATTTTACCAGAGAAAAAAGATAGTATTTTAAAGCAAAATACTCTAAAGTTGCCAGAGGAAAAGTATACTATTTTAAAGCAAAATATTTAAATGTTGCCAGTGCAAAAATATACTATTTTAAAGCAAGTGCCAAAGGAAAATATAGCGTTATAACCAAAATACTCTAGAAAGCTACAAAATAATGTGGTTCATGAACCAAGATAATAGTCAGAGCAAAAGTATACTCTTCAGCTAAGATAAGAAGAGAGAGACACACGTCTTTCAGTGAGCACGACTCTCTTAGATAAAGATAAAGTTAAATAATTCTTTTTATAGAAGAATTTTTAAAGATAAACTGAAGAGAGAGACCTCACGTCTTTCAGTGGGCACAAACTCTTTTAGATGAAGATAATGTAACGTAAATAGACTTAGCTTGGTTTTACTAATTTATTTCACACTTAAATTTACAACTAATTTATATTACTAACTACGCCACTGTATCGCTCGATGCTATCGGCTGCTGAGACTGAGACCCTGAGACTGCCTGTGCCATCTTGAGGGCTGCCTATTTATCTCCGTTACAGAATTCCCGATCTTTCCAATTCTGGCGGTTGGCGACCAGCATGTTCCAGTTGTTTCCAATATTGACCGTTGTTATCCGCGGCGGCGCGACTGGATTGTTCTCGAATATCTCCGAGGATGACATCATCGTTGTCGATGGCAACGAATGAGGCGACAGGTCCGGCCTAGGTTCGTTACATTGCCCCCTTCTTAAAGACATTTCGTCCCGAAATGTCATCCTTGGAGTGTGACGATATCTGCATGACTCCCCATATCTGCACCGTGAAGTTCGATGGAAGTAACACTCCACGGTCTTCATGATCGGTCGTGAAAGAGGGTTACAGCAAACCAAAATCTTGACGCCGCTGGATCTGAATATCGCCTCCAGCATACTTTTTATGACTGTCCAGTCCAATCCATCAATACCACAGGACAATTTTGGGATTGCTAGATCCACCAGATTCTGGTCCACCATAGTATCTCTTAGTTTGGTGAGACTCTTCCAGACATCTTCATAGGACGGTTTATCTTAGGAATGCCTCTTGGTAACTAGGTAGTAGATGTTTCTCTGGCCTTTCTTCAACTGTAGCACCCCACCAACTTCTGGATTCTGCTCCCACAGTGTTTGGAGTTGACCAAATTTCATGGAGAACACTACGGCAATGCCCCTGGACATTCGAAGATCTTCTGCCACACAGTGCGCTAGTGCGTAGTCAGCAGGCACCTCGAAAAGGTCTCGTGACTCCTCTCTAGTAACCCCATGTAGAACTTTCTGCCCGTTTGAATACAAGGACATAAACTTCTCGAACGTCATATCATCCTCCGGTGGCCTGAGAGTGCGAACTTGGTCATGGTTTCCAGCGTAAGGGGCCAACCTGTTGAAATGGATGACCCTTGGTTTCCCTCGGGGTGGCTTATGGATTCGGTACACAAGGTCGTTTATCCTTTTCACGATTTTATACGTCCTTCCCACGAGTTCCGCAACTTTGGTGATAGTCCACGACGACGTTTGGGGTTGTACAGCCAAACCAGGTCATCAACCTTAAATCCTCCAGCGTCGGCCTTGATGTCATAGGTCTTCTTCATTTTATCGCTGGCACTCTGGATGTTCAACCGGACTCGTTCGTGGATGTCGTCCATTCTCTGCCGAAGTTTGCTGACGTAGTCCTCTCCGCAGTGTCTTGTCCTGGCGGTATCCCAAACTTCAGGTCACAAGGCAGTCGCAGTTCTCGGCCCATTATAATACTAGCAGGAGTTTGACCGGTTGACTCGTGTACTGCGGATCGATAGGCCATCAGGAACAAATGAAGATACTGGTCCCAGTCTCTTTGATGGTCAGAGACAACCTTGGACAAGTGGCGGTTGATCGTCCGGTTCATCCGTTCCACCATTCCATCGGACTGCGGATGTAGGGCCGTGGTTCTTGTCTTGCGTATGTTCAGCAGTAGACATATTTCTTGGAACAGGTTGGATTCGAAATTTCTGCCTTGATCCGAGTGCAGCTCCATTGGAATACCGAATCGACATATCCACTCTTTCACCAAGACGTCGGCGACGCGACGGTGATGGCTTCCTGGTTGGGCAGGGCATAGGCTTCCGCCCACTTACTGAAGTAGTCCATTGCCACAAGGATGTATTTATTCCCGTGGTCGGATACGGGAAACGTGCCGGCGATGTCAATGGCGATTCTCTCGAACGGGCTGCCTACGTTGTACTGACGCATCGGGGCCTTGGGTCGTATTCGAGGTCCATTGCTAGCAGCGCATACAGCGCACTTTCTGCACCAGTCCTGGACGTCAGCTTGACAATTGGCCCAGTAAAACCGTTGCCTCACTTTCTGCAGGGTCTTCGTCACTCCCAGATGTCCTCCAGCGACTCCATCATGGATTTCCCGCAGCACTTCCTCTCTTCTGTTCCTGGGAACAATTATTTGGCGTCTGTCTTCCCCACCAATCTCGGCCTCCAACAGACGTTTCAGGATCCCATTGTCCAGAATAAGAGAGTTCCATTGTGCCCAATAGGACTTAACAGCCGGCGAGTAACCTGCGACTTCCTGCCATGATGGTCTTCGATTGCCCTTCTTCCAGCTGACGACTAAGCCAAGGTCGGGGTCTTTCTCTTGGTCTTTCTGGATCTTGCTGTCATTCCAGTTGTCATCCATTGCCGTGGTTCTACAAAGTGTTGCTTCTTTCTCTTCTGCTCGTCGGCAATGAGATCTGTACATGGTCTTCGCGACAAGGCATCTGCATTCTTATGGCTAGTTCCGGCTCGATGTTCGATCTCGAAATCAAATTCTTGGAGTCTCTCGATCCAACGTGCTACTTGACCCTCAGGATTTTTGAACTGTAAGCCATTTGAGAGCTGCATGGTCAGTTCTCAACAGGAATCTTCTTCCATACACGTACTTGTAGAAGTGCTCCACTCCCTTTACAACAGCTAACAGCTCACGCCTGGTGACACAGTAATTGCGCTCTGGTTTGCTGAGCGTCTTGCTGAAATAACCAATGACCTTCTCCTGTCCCTCCTGGATCTCCAAGTCCCACGTTGCTGGCGTCCGTATCCAAAATGAACTTCCCGTTGGGTAAGGGATAGCTCAGAACAGGTGCGTTAATCAAAGCTCCCTTCAGCTTCCTGAACGAGTCTTGGCATTCTTCGGACCACTGGAACTTTGTTTGACCTTCCGTGAGCCTGGTCAGTGGTTTAGCGATGTTTGCGAACCCCAGCACATATCGGCGATAGTATGTGCACAAACCAAGGAAACTTCGAAGTTGGTGAATGTCTTTTGGGATGGGCCAATCCTTAACAGCTTTGATCTTCTGGTCATCCACTGCTACTCTTCCCCAGAGACAACGTGGCCGAGGTATCTTACTTCTTTTGTGAACAGATGGCATTTCTTAGGGCTCAGCTTCAATCCGGAGTTCCTCAGTCGCAGGAATACTTCCTCCAAGTTTTTCACGTGGTCCTCGAACGATCTGCCGACCACAATTATGTCGTCGAGATACACTAGACACGTGTTCCATGAGAGTCCCTTCAGCACTGTCTCCATCAATCTTCCGAATGTGGCGGGAGCATTACAGAGCCCGAATGGCATAACGGTGAACTGCCACAATCCTGAGCCGATGGTAAAAGCAGTCTTTTCTCGATCTTCCTGAGCCAGTTCTACTTGCCAGTATCCACTCTTCAGATCAAGGGTCGAGAAAATCGTGGAACCAGCCAACGTGTCTAGGGTGTCATCTATTCTCGGGAGAGGGTAACTGTCCTTCTTCGTGACATTATTAAGTTGGTGATAGTCTACACAAAAGCGTGTCGATCCATCCTTTTTCTTCACCAGTACAACTGGAGAGGACCAGGGACTGTCAGATGGTTCAATAACTCCTTCTTTTCCCACATCGCTGACTATTTTGTCAGCCTCTTCCTTCTTGGCAAAGGAAGTCTTCTTGCTGATTGCCGGATCGGTCGGCACCCCAGTATCAATCTTGTGCTGGACCACATTAGTTCGACCCCCTTTTCCTTGTCCGGTATCGAAGATGTCTTGGTACTTTTTGACTAAATCTCTTAGTTTGGGCTGTTGAGCTGGTTTTATGTCTTTGGAAGAGATGGCAACTAATTTTTCTAGTTCTGTGGGCAAGTTGTTGGCTTGGCTAATCGTACCTCGTACACTCCGGATCACTGAGGAAACTGACGAGCAGTGCCCCAAAATTGTTCCTTTCTTCAAGGTCACTGGAAAATAATTGACATTCATGACCCTTACCGGCACAAATTTGTCAGCACGCAACAAGGTCTTCCTTAGTGCAATCCCTCGTCCAATTTTCTCATCAAGAAGTTTGGGCTCGAACATCACCACGTCTCCACTGCTCGCACTCCCGTCCAGGCGAGGCTCCAGAATGGTCTCAGCCCTCTCAGGTACGCTTACATCTTCAGCCAACAGGACACGGATCATCTTTTCACTTTTCCCATGAAGCACCAGCTCTTCTCCGTTGACACGTAGGACACCGTCTTTGAAATTCAACTCAAACCCTCTGGAGTTCATGATGTTCATTCCAATGATTGCATCGTCTTCGATGTCCGCTACTAGTGCCTGATGTTTCACTTTAGTGCTGCCCAAAATCATTTCGATCGGTAGCTCACCATATACAGTAGCTGGCTCCCCTGTTGCTGTGCGTAGCTTCCGAATTGTCGGTTCAATTCGTGCCGGTGTTCTGACAAAGGAAGGCCCAAGAATTGCCCTAGTCGCACCTGTATCTAGCAGCATGGTGCAAGGCTCATTATTGATGAGACCGTCTACGAAGACACCTTTGTTCTGTCGTTGAAGGATAGCGACATATGCGTTGTTAACCGGGGCTTGCCGGACACATGCCGACGATTGCCCCTTCTCGTCGACCTTCTTCAGTTTTCCTGCATCGGAGTCGATGAATGTTGGACATTTGCTACGCACATGTCCAATTTTGCCACAATTCCAGCATCTTATCTGTCTTTTCTCAGGCAACACTTCCTTCATCACTTTTCTTATGGCAGCTTCCAAGTTAGCAGGCTCCTGTGAGTCTTCCTCCATCGTTTGAACTTCACTTTGGCTTTTGCAGCATTGTTTTGCTGCTTCAAATTCCAAAGCACGTGCCAGTGCGTCTACGAGGTGTGTTGGACGAACTAATATCAACGCTTGTCTGGTTTCTTGGTCACGGAGTTCATCCAGGAATGCCTGAACCGCTAATCGCTCCATTACATTTTCCGGTATGGCTGGATATGCGAGACGAACCAAGCGTGCAATGCCAGTTTCAAATTCTTGTAAGGATTCGCCCGATTTCTGACAGCGATTTTTCAGCTGGGAGTGGTATACGTGTTCCAAATGGGTGTGGCCATATCGTAATTCTAGATGTTTAATCAGCTGATCATAGTCCTCCTGTTCTTGGACGGTGAGAGTTCGTAGAATATTCGTCGCTTCTCCACGTAATGCAAGTGTTAGTGCTACAGCTCTTTCCCCTGCATTCCATCCATTTGCTTTGGCCGCTGCTTCAAACTGCCGGCGGTAATTTGCCCATGGAGTTTTTCCGTCGAACTGAGGCGGCTTCATGGAAAGCTTCCCTATTTCAGAACTGATCCTGACATCTTGTATGCCCTTTTGAACTTCATCCAAAGTTCAAACTCAGGTCCAGCATTGAACTTCGAATAAAAATGCTTCGGGGTCCTCACCTTCTTGTATAAGTCCTTCTGCAAGTCTTTCCTGGAGTACTTGCTTTTTACCCGTCGTTTCCAGTTCCCTTTCCTCCAATTCCTGTTTCAATTCCGCCACCTTCAAATCCGCAAGCGCACTTTTCTTGAACACATTTTGTCTTTGACGAGGTATCAGTCTGTTTACACGAAAAGTTTATCAGTTTGTTAAAAATTCACTTCGCGAATTCTTTCCACGGGCCACCAGTCTATTGTCTGTTTCACGCGAACAGTGTATCAGTTTATATTCCCACGCACAATTGTCCAGTTCGCGAAAACTGGGTCACTGTCTATTTTGGGCGTAAAAAAAGGTCTATCAATTTATTTTTTCTGACTATCCACTCCACGATCACTTATTTATTTTCAAAATCCCACTTCTGACACCAATTGTTACGTAAATAAACTTAACTTGGTTTTACTAATTTATTTCACACTTAAATTTACAACTAATTTATATTACTAACTACGCCACTGTATCGCTCGATGCTATCGGCTGTTGAGACTGAGACCCTGAGACTGCCTGTGCCATCTTGAGGGCTGCCTATTTATCTCCGTTACAGAATTCCTGATCTTTCCAATTCTGGCGGTTGGCGACCAGCATGTTCCAGTTGTTTCCAATTTTGACCGTTGTTATCCGCGGCGGGGGCGACTGGATTGTTCTCGAATATCTCCGGGATGACATCATCGTTGTCGATGGCAACGAATGAGGCGACAGGTCCGGCCTAGGTTCGTTACAATAATTTCAAAATAGGGCGGCAATTCCCTTTTCAAATCGATAAAACAGGTAATTCTAAAAAATTTGAATGAACCTCCCCTGCTCTTGGCGACAAGGTAGCAACTGAAATGAATTGATTCTGCAATGATCAAAAATCAAATAACCCCCACTGAGAATTGAATGGAGTAATGGATATAAGGAACTTATTAAACGGAAATCAAATTTACGCTTGGGGCATATATTGAATCGAGTGTTCTGAGACCAGTTAGGCCAGAGGTACAACTCTCTCCATAAGCAATTCTTTCTCAAGAGAAAGAGAAATTACTCTCATAAACATGTAGTTATGAAATAAAGAAAATTGCTTACCGGAGAGCCGTCCTATTGGTCACGCCAAACTGTCCCAGAACAGTCGAATACACCCTTCAATCGGAATCCTTGGAACAATCCACTGGTCGTGTGAGGTAAGTAAGCGCTAGTCCACTCGACATTACCAATTACCTGGTACCTAAAAATGAAAAAAAGCGTAGGACTGATTTCCAAGAAAAAATTAGTTCCCAATACTCGGAACAAATGTTAGGTTACCCACAACAAATGCTTTTCCAAAATGGCCGAAATATTTATACTTAACCTTCAAAATGACCATGAGGTATATCCAAAATTCTAATATTACAATCATATCAAAAACAAAAAAAATGATAATCAACTACAACATTAATTGCAAGATAAAGAGGATAATATTACTCCACTAAACTCCAACAGCGATACTCATTCAACTCATAGATCGTACATACCAAAATCAATCCACCCAGCACACCTGCCTATCTCGACGTTCAATTCAAGAAGAGAGGCGATCATCCTTTCGGTTCGACGAAATCATAGTTCATCTTTTTTTTTCATTCTGGGTTTTTTCCTATTATAAAACACTTATAAAAAGAAACAACTGCCAGGGCCGATCCTAGCAGGTGTGCAGCGCGTGACCACGCGGGCGGCCAAACAAGGGGCGGCCGCGGCCTTTCAGTTATAAAATCAGCTATTTTTTGAAAGAAAAATGAAACGTTAGTGCTCAGTTGTGTTGTGTGTTGGTCTATTGTCCATTAGTATCTTCTCCTACTCTCATCTACACATTCTTCATTTGAGAGCAAAATTCATGGCGAGCCGGCAATGCAGCATAAAAATTGAAATTTCCAAAAAAAAACCCAAGGGCCATATTTTGACACGACTAACATGTTTGGTTCCTGTGTGCGGCGCGGCGGTTTATTTATGTACGTATAGTCTTTACGATGTCAGTTGGAACGGCGAAATTTTTTTAAAGGAGGTACCTGCGGCGAAGACTTTGAAAAAAACGTGCTGCTGTTCGCCGGGCGGTTTTTTTCAAAGGTTTCGCCACTGCGGCCTCCTTTGAATTTTTCGCCGTGCCAACTTACTTGTAAAGACTATATATATCACAGTCGGCACCGGCTCCGGTCAATGGTCAAAAGAAACTTTATTTTAGCGGTTTTCTTCATAGATAAGAAAAAGGATTGTTTTCGACAAAGTTAAAGGATGCGCATCGGAATTTTTTTGCTACTTCACCACTATATTAACCATTTTGATTTCAAAATGTTCATTTAATTTGAATCAACATACAATAAGACTGGTCATAAACACAATCAAGTGCAAGTGTAAAATTAATATTTGGAAATTAGTGACAAGGTGTTGCTGTTGATTTTCGTTTAAATATTTAAATCAGAACTGTGGTAAAATACCCAAAACTCTTAACTAGATTTATTAACGAATGAAATGTTGTACAGGGTGTTTTCTAATTAGATAAAAAAAAATGGGCATATTTTAAACTAATTTTGTCGCGATGATTCGTTTTGAAAAAAAAGTACAGAATGTTTGAAAATTCAAAATTTATTTTCAATTCTTTTCAAAATTGTTAGCACAAAATATAATTTTTACAAAATTATAGGTTACCAACCGGGGGGTTTATGAAAATTTAATTTTACCCAGATTTTGAAAGAGGTTAGAATCATTATTTATTTTAAATAATTTGATCTAACTTTTTTAACAGGAAGGAATTTCTTATGAATACCCATATTCTTACACTTTAAGTAAAAAAAAGTATTAACAATGGTAGGTACTTTTGAGGCCATTTCGATGAATTTCAAAATTTCTGAAGAATTCTATTCATTTTATCTGCATCTGAGCATGATATACTTATCGTTCTTCTTACCTTTTACCTTTGATGTCGTCCTCGTCCACAAACAGAAACAAAAAGAGTCAGCTGCCAATAGAAAAGAATAAAGAATAGAAAAAATCCAAAACAAAGCGGGAGCATTTTAAAGTATTTTGGAAAAACCCGGGTAAATGAGCCCGAACAAAGGTTTAATCAAATCGCAGTTATTATCAACCACCATCCACCAGTACTATGAAACAAACAATAAATCATGATTTCACACCCGATAAGGTGATAAAGCTGCAAGATCATCATCAAGCAGTCCATTCCCAGTGAACCGAATGTGAAGATGAGAGCAAAGGAGGGCTCTGCTCAAGTAGCACTAGATGATCAGGTACTTGGCCAACATTTTACTAAAAATATATTGTTTTTTGGTAGAACACGGTCCCAAACAAGTTGCAGATTTCAAATTTCCGATTGATGGGGTGGCAGAAAATTTAGCTGTTCATATTATAACAAAACTTTAGTGAACGGGGGAAAATAAATCGCGCGTGGCTCTGCTATTCCATAAAACTAAATTGTATTTTTTTGTTTTGCATGTAAATTGTTTAGTAGAGATAGTTCAACACAACTTAGTACTGGCTTTTCTGATTGGCGTCATTGTTTGGATTACCTCAATAAGCATGAAAATACTCTAAAACACGTTAACTCTATAAGATCGTGGTGCGAAATAAAGACGAGGAGGAAAAAAAAATTGTACTATTGACGGGGAACAATAAAATGTTTACAATAGAGAAAAAGCTATCATTAAAAGAATGATTGCTGTAGTAAAATTTTTAGCCAGTCAAAATTTAGCATTCAGAGGAACTGTACGGAGTTAAAAATCGAATTAAAGGGTTTTTTTTCCATAAAGTTCAAATAAAATTGAACCCAAAAAATGGTAGATCTCAGGTAAAAAAACAACTACTTTCCTGGCAAATCCCACGCAGAACGTTGAATGATATTCACCTGAAACCTTTTAGTAGGGTTGTATCATGAGAAATGGTAATTTTTAAAGGCAGTAGAGAGGGGCCAAATTTGATCCATTTTTTCAGAACCAAATTATTAGTAAATACAAAAAAAAAAAACACGTTTCCAACTACTTGGACTGTTTTTTTCGATATCAATCCTGAGCATTATCGTGCCGGGGCCCTCATACCTTAAACCTGCTTTAAAGTGCCAGCCCCAGTGGTGAAATTTCTGGTTTTTTTGATATGGTAAAAGGGTTAAAATTTTTTTCGCCCCCATATCGATGGGTTTTAAAAAAAAATACTAAAAAAGTCAATTTGGGAAACCCTTAATGACGGTGGGGCTATCAAGCTATTGACCCAAAGAAAACCTCAAAACATAATTACCGCATTAAATGCCTTAATTGAAGATTCCACCAAAAAGGGAAAAAAAAAAATGGTTCAAATCAATAATTAAAATCTTGAATCATTCAAATTTTTGTGTTAAATTTTTGGTTTTGGGCAGATTTATCATCAAAATTAATGTTCTGAGTAAAATGCTTCAAAACCCTAAATTAAACACCCGGGAATGCATTGAAGGCTTAGAAAATTTTAAAAAAAAATATTTTTTTTCCAAAATGACGATAAGTTTAAAATATTTGTCGAATCACCCACAACCTTGCAGAGATTTAGGTATTGATCCCAATTTCCAAGCTCGAGGCTCGGGAAAAATCCGTTTATTTGATTAGGGGGCAGTGAAACCCTTTGAACCCCTTCCGCAATTCAAGACTTCTTTCTTTTTTGCAATTCTTGATCCGCGATCTTTTCGGAAATGAAAGATTTCTTATTATCTGAGTGTTTTCAATATTCTGCTTTTTGTATGAGTTTCACAACATTTCTAGTGATGATCTCCTTTTAAAACCTGTGGATTGATATTGTTTGGGGACAGGGGGAAGGAACGTGAAAAAAATAGACGGTATACAACTGTTTAATGAAATAACTTCATTCAAAGATATTTTCCCGGTAAGAAACACCAATTGAGGTTTTGAAATCATAGTCAAAAATGATCTCATTTCCCGTTTTCCTAATTTTGCTCTAACAATAAGAATTTTTTTTTAAACCCTTTCCTGTTTCTGTGGCTTGGAGAAAAAATTTTAACAAATTAAAAATGATTAAAAAAATTGAGAAATAATATGAAAAGAAAGGCTTTTAGATTTCCTCATCTCTATTTAATCCGAAATCGGGAAAAAAAGATTTTTCGGAAATTATTGATAAATTTGCCACTAAAAACCAGAAAAGGGTTTTTTTATAATTAGGTAATTATAAGATTAGGGACCTGTCTGTAGACTGTAGAACAACGTTTATATACTTTTCGTTGGTATACCCCTAGTATTCCCAAAAACGTTGTGTGTGGAATAGACGTTATACAGGTAGATGAGTTTAAAAGTTTATAACGTCAACGTTAAATATTAGTCAAAATAAGAAAAAATCTCTAGAGGGGCGGGACATCTGGTATTTAAAATACCCCAGGGTCCCCTGACAACTGCTCGACAACATGAATACAACTGTCATAATACCATTTCAAGGGGGGCGATAATAAACAGCGGGAGTTCTGTCGATACCGTGGTACTGATAGGGCGTGCATACGACGACAGTGAAAATAGTTAGCGCTAACTTCCTAGTGAAAACTTGGTGGTTTACTAACTAACCCTCTGTATAATCACCTTCCTTCTCGATAATATATTTATAATTGGTAGTTGAAAAAATTTAAATTTTAAGTGTATTCCACACATTGGGAAAAAGACAAGTAATCATGTTTGCCCCACTGGGGAGGGGCTTCCTCCCCCCGACGATATAGAAAAAAAAAAACATACCCCGAACAGTTGATGGATATCTTGGGAAAAACAAAACCAATAGTAAAACCCAAGGTCAACCTAAAGCACACATGATACAAGTGAAACAGTGACAAGTCAACAAAAAGACCAACTTTTTTTATACAAAGCTGAAGATAATGGGCCTTTTTTAGTCCACATGGAATCTACTAAAAAAATCTGGCAATCATATAGGTAAGTACAATCATTTGAACATTCAAAGGAAATCTTTGATTTAAAACTGACTGATGTTGGGAAAATTAGAAACAAGGGAAAAATAGAATAGGCATTGAGTTCACAACAAATATCTGCCAACAATGTTGTCAATAATGAGGTGTTAAAACAAAGGATATAATATATATATATATATATATATATATATATATATATATATATATATTTTGTTATATGCAAGATAACCATCCCATCCCGGGATATCATTACCTTCCGGAAATGCTGATTTGCTATCACCCCAGGGTCTCACGTCCGTTCCGAGACTGACTACAGGATAATATTTCGCTGATCTAAGCAGCGTCACCATTTTCTAATATTATAAATACCCCTGCGAGGATCATTAACTACTATTGTTTTCAGACACTCAGTCGAGTAGTTTGTTTATTATTATATTTTCCAAATAAAGCCCAAGGGGGTCTACTATATTTTTTAAAGTAGTAATTGTTTTAAAAGTTTTCGGGAAAAGTAAATATAAAAATTTCCCAGTCGCTGTAGGATCCTTAACTCCTGCGGAACACGGAAAACCTAACCGAAGGAGGTGGACCCCAATCCTTAAAAGGGAAAAAAAAGAACCACGAAGCTCATTGGGACACTTAAAACAACAAACAACCCCAAAAAGGACCAGGGAAGGACGGTCTCTTCAACGAAAAGAAGAACACGCGAACGCTAACTTCCTTCAAAAGCAACGTTTGGGGGTTGCATCCTCCGCATGGACATTCTTTGGTAAGAAAATATAGAATCATCTCGTTTATTTTCAATATTCAATTGATTTCAATTGAACCAGTTCTATTATAAATCATCCACTATCCTACAACGCCTCCAAATACCACAACTGAAGTTGAACCCAAAGATTAAATGAAATATTTTCAATTATTCCGAAGTATGACGGTGATAAAAATATTTTTAAATACTTTCATCCATGCGTGTAACACTGCTTACCCGATGGCCATACAAGATCAAGAACATTGAATACTTGAAATAAAGAATAAATTAAAAGGGAAAAGCGGCAGAATTAAAAAAGTTCTCGAAATCCCCAAACCTGGGATGAAATTAGAGTTACTGTTAAATCAATACTTTGGTGATACTCTTGATTTAACCTCATTGATCCCAAGATCTCCAAAATTCACCAACTACCTGGCAATCCTCGGGCTTTCATAAATAGATTAAAAACACATAATGCAAAATGCACGCTACAATTCAGAAACAAAATCTCACTCCCGATAAAAAAACATCTAAAAGGGTTCCTCATTGAAACCATGACATTGAATAGTCTTGCTGGTTTAGAACCTCAAATTGGACAACTTATTAGAGCAGGTAACCCTACGGACATACTGAAACAAAAGAGAGTACGAAAGGAAATGCAATTGAATTTTTTTTCAACAGCAAAATCTACATTGAATAGAAACCCAAATACGCTTTCCCTAACCAACCGAGAAAATGAATTCAAATCCCAATCAACAAAAAAAATTTTTTCCCCAACCCAAAAAACGAACTTCCAACCCAAAAACCCCGATTCATCAAAACTTCAGACCTAATCAACCAAATCAATCAAATCAACCAAATCAATCAAATCAACCAAATCAATCAAACAATCAGAATCAATCCCAATTCAGACCACCAATAAATTGGCCAAATCCTAATTTCAATCAAAAGGCCTTCAGCCATCAACAAAACCCCAATTTTAACAAATTCAGTTCTCAGCGAACTCACCACCTGAATACACGAAACCCCAGTGCGATAATTATACCGATAATTATCCCAAAGGGAAAATCCAATATTCCACAAACGATAATTACACAGATGATTATCAAGATTCTCAAAATTTTGGTGCTGAAAGTTATACCGATAATTATCAGGAACACCAGTCAAATATTTCCGATCATACTAATGATCAATTTTGATTTTGGATATTCGGAAGCTCAACCCAATCAATGAAAATTTTCAGGATTTTCCCAAAAGGTAATATCTTTCCATCCCCCCGATCAATCAATCGATAGATCCCCTTCAGAGCTCCCAAACCCAAGTGCAAGCCCTGAATATATCAGACAATCTCAACCCAAACTTGAATTCCCCGAACAAATGTTCCTATAACTCAATTACTCACAATCAATTCTAAAAAATTGTATTATATCATGGACGCAACCAATACCTATAAAATACTTATCGTTTCCGGGGCTGGTCTATCAATCTTCAACCAAAAACAGTCCAAAATTATTCTAATAGATCCATGAAAATGTGGTGATACAAGGTATCTGAAACAAAAATCATCATTTCTGAATCAGTAATGATACCTTTTTGTATAGGTAATCCTCATAAAGTATTCATTTACAATTTAGATATAGATTTCGATGGTCTTCTAGGATCCGATTTTTTTGGAACACTATCATTGTATTGTCGATTTGAAAATAAGCAACTTATAACCGACTTCAAAACGTTCCCCTGATCAAAGTAACGGACTCTAGAACCCTTCAAGAAAAAGTAGTTGAAACGTCCAAGACAACATACCGAATACAATTTCTTTGAACCCCGTATGGAACAGATTTTTTAAACTAAAATGAACCTTCTGAAACCGAAGCTATCTGTTGGAATGAAGAAAATGTAGATTACCCAATGCATTGGTAAAAATAATCATAGGAGTTTTCCCACCTCTGTGATTAATGCTAATGCAATGTAAAAAACTATAAATTTTTTTCCGATATAAAAATCGAACCAATTCAAAATTACTCTATTAATTTCAAAAAAATGAAAATTCTGACACACAGACAAAAAAAAATTTTTAAAATTCAAAATCAACTTCGTTTGGAACATCTGAACGAAGAAGAAACTGAACTCATTACAAACGTTTTCTTGGGATATTCGGTTTATATTTTTTTTTTTTTAGAAATTCGATTGACGTTCAAATAAAAATTCTATTGATACTAAAGCCCAAAACCCGTGTTCACAAAAATCGTCCTTTTATCCTCAGATTCATAAAGAGGTAAAAAAAAGACAGATGAGAAAAATGCTGAAGATGGCATCATACCCCCTTCTATCTCCCCATGGTCGTCCCCTGTGTGGGTCGCCCCCAAAAAAATCGACGCTTCTGGTAACAAAATGGCAGTTTTTCGATTACCGGAAGTTGAATGAACTTACCGAACGACAAATACCCACTACCGATGATAGCGCCTCCTTGACCAACGGCAAATCCCAATATTTCCATTTGGATCAAATTGGTTTACCAGATAGAAAAAATTTAAAAAGACATTTCGAAAACTGCTTTCACAGTCGAGAATGGTCACAATGAATTTATTCGTTGCCATTCTGACTGAAGAACGCTCATCTCCCTTTCCCAAAGAGTAATGGATAATATCTTACTCGGAATCAGAATGGCGATGTCTAGTCTATATGGACGACATCATCATTTATTCCCCACGATTCATGAACATATCTCGTTTTGAACAGAAGTCAAAGACTCAGACAAGCAAATCTAAGATAAAAAGGACAAGTGTGAATTCCTCGGGAAGATAGCCTATCTTGGTCATCTATTCCCAAAAGATGATGAAACCAAACCCGGGAAAAACAAAGTCGACTGTATAATGAATTTCCCTAAACCCAAAAAATCAAAAAGAGATTAAATCCTTTCTTGGATTGGCTGGTTATTATAGACCTTTATCCCAAATTTGCTAAGATTTAAAAGCATACGGAAATTACTCCAAAGGGATACCCCATTCATTTTGGAAACAATCCAAAATTCCTTCAAAATTGAAACAAACCTCATTTCGGCCATTCTCATATACCTAATTTCGAAGATACATTTCTGTTTGACAGATGCGAGTGCATTTGCCATTGGCGCGTCTCTCAGGCCCGTTGGTAGACTTCAATCGCATATCCCTCAGGACCTCTTTTTCGCGTCAATATTCCACAATAGAACGGAATTTTTTTTAGCCATAGTATGGGCTGTCGAACTTTTCAGGCCATACCTTTTTTGGGTAAAAGTTCAAGCTAATCACTGATCATGGGCCCCCTCCTGGCTATTTTCTATCAGGACCCTGTGAGACTTGCCGTAGCGCCTCAAACTTGAGATACATTACGAAATCATTTATAAACCAGGAAAAGATAAAAAAAAATGCCGTACTTTCAGGATCAATTAACCCACCGAAAAGATGTTTCATTCTAAATTCAAAATTTTCTCCCTGTACATTGATATTTCCCGCAAACGAAGACTCTGACTAAAAAAATTGGCGACAGTGGGAAAAACAGCACGAACCTAAACCAGAACTGAAGAAGAACCACCTGACACAGAAAATATTTCTGAAACAGAGAAAAAGGGAAAAACAACAAGAAACATTTTCTCTGAAACATCGAACAAAATTCGAACTTTCGTAGAATTTATATCAAACGAAATCACTCCTTGACTACTCGAAAGTTCAATACTCGAACTGCCAATTACTTGACAAGAAAACAAACTTTTAATATTCCCACAACAAAGAACCTCAAAAATTTTCATTACAAAATCTTCGACGATATATTCGAAAAATTATGACTTTAGAATTTAAAATCAATTTTTATCCCAGTAAAAAAGATCAAAATCGAAAATACTATATTGTCCCTCTACCATTTACGTTGATACAAAAAACATTTATTTCTAACCCTGTATAGACATCAAAACGAAATCGATCTCTCGAACACCTATTGCGTTGAGAATAACTTAGAAATCCGATTCTTGAGATACTTTGTTTCATTTTTCCCGAAAAAAAAAAATTAAATTCAGGTATGCTTTTATAACTAATCCAAACCCAGACCAAATTCCCAAAAATAATCGACCAAAAACAATGGAAAAACAACCTCCCTAGAGGAATCAATGAAACCATTCGAAGAATTAAAGAAAAAAAACAATTGGCCCCGGGCTCACGAAAAATATTGAGAAATTTTATAAAACATGCCCAAAATTTTCCAAAAAACTAAAATATATGAAAAACCTCGACAACCCCTTGTCATAACCGAAACCCTAAGAACACCATTCAGAAAGTCAACATGAAAATAGTAGAAATTCCCAAAGAAAAAAAATTTCGCACTGAGCATACCCGGAAGAAAGCAAAATTCACGGTTACTTAGATGACAAACCCAAGTATAGTCAATACCCTACTTTATACTTCCAACATTTTGGAACACCTCGAAATTCCTCGACTACGGGAGAAATTTGACAATACCACCATAGAGACCTTTGTGTTCTCGCATTAAACTCACATATTCCGGGCCCTCACCCACAATCAAACAAATTCATCCCAACGATTTCACCCAACCCTTCTCGAAATGATTCGGATACATATGGCCGGGAAATCAACGAACATCCATTCAAATATCCTCCCATACGCAGTTTTTCTATAATAACTCTGTAGATAAAACACGGGGTTTTCTCCCCACGAACTAGTCTTTGGTCACACAGCCAGTGACCACCCGAAACTCTACAATCAAGAACAGTTGATCACCAAGTATACGAGACCCAAATAATAAAATTTCTCACTTCTATAAAATTGCCCCGAAAGTACCCTAAAACAAAGAAAGCCAAAGTCCGTTTTGATCCAACATAAAAGGGAAACCCCGAATATAAAGTCATGAAGTATATGTCAAAGGAATCCCAAATAAAGAATAAATTACACAACAAATTCAATGGTCCCTTTTATAATATAACAATTCTTCTAAATTCGCGATACTTCTGAATCCTCAACAATCAAAGATCAAAAATTAACTTCGTGCATGAGTATACTGAATTAATTTATTTTCGGGTTTGCTTTCTGCTGGTCGGATCAATGAAATCTCAATACCCAAATCAAACCAATAAATAATACTATTGGCGTATATTACCATGAAAATGGAAATATCGTACTCACTAACGATAAATGGACTATAATTGTAAATAAAGACATTTCCGTATTCAAAATGCGTACGAAAATAACCGTAGAATTCTAGAAACTCTCATAAACACAATACAATTCAGGACATAGAATGAACGAATTTCGATCCGAGGTAAAACCCATATAGCCTTCTCACCCAAATTTCAAATTCTATTGAACAGAAATTGGGAGAAACTATTTCAGATACTAAACGATATAAAAGAGGCCTGATCGACGGTATAGGAGTATATTCAAAACAATCACTGGCAATTTAGATGCCGCTGACGGCGAATACTATACCAACTGTATTAACAGGTTGAATAACGATGAACACCAATTGGAGAACTTATTAAAGAACCAAATTTCAGTAACCACATCGTTATCCATAATTTCAATACCACCATTCCTAAATTGCAAGTCGATGAGAGACTTTCAATGACGATATTAAAATTATAGAAAATACTATCAATCGATGGAGCGATAGAATTACTCACGTTGAAACAAAACTGAAATTTATAAATATCTGCGAAAACTAATGGAAAGCTTTCTATTCCTCGAAGAAAATATTGATGATATGTTAGATTCAATTACTTTTGCACGTTTGAATATAATTCATTCTTCAATCATTACACCCGACCATTTGATTACCGTCTTACAGGAAATTTCTCAAAACCTACGGAAAAACAATCTTCCACTCCAACCAAAACTTTCCAAAATAGCACAATACCTTGAAATCATAGAATTAGAAGCGTTCCAAACCAATTCGAACTTAGTCTTTATCCTAAAAATTCCTCTTACAGAACCACAAATTTACACCCTGTACCAACTGTACCCAATTCCAATATATGATAATGAACTGGCCTCCATCACATTCTCTCGATTTCTCAAAATTCATCGCGAAAGATGATGATTCTTTAATGTTCATACCTGACAGACTTGAAAACGTGTAAACCGCTTTTCATAGAACTGAATTGTGCACCGATATGTTCGCATATCCAATAGACTATAACTCCATTAGTGAAGCCCAAATTTTCAAAGTTTCAAAACATTCCCAGAAACTGTCAAAGTTCTTTGATTTTTAGCAAGGTTATAACATTCAAAACTCGAAACCAATCTATGGCTAGTGATCCTTTCTGAACCTTTACAAGTGACCGTGAATTGTCCCAATATGAACACTAAGAGTGAAATTATTTATAAAATTCAATCGTGAAACTCAGATTGAATGTAGTGCGTTTATTGGAATAACAAAGATCAGGCAAGTTCCCAAGGATCGAAAACATCGAACGTCACCCACGGCACACATCCAGTTGTAATACCATACCAGTGTTGTGTGGATATTCCAGAAAAATCGAAACTGCCGAAACTGAAGCCCCTCAAATTGAACGATCTGAATATTGATGACTTGGACGTTTGCCAAACACAAGCTGGACTCATATTCAAAAGCCTAGATGACCTGATTCAACAACCTTTCGTCGAGAAGAACATATCATGGTTCACCTTCTTCACCATCTCACTCGTCTTATCCTGTTGGCACTCTACCTATTCTGCAAGTGTAGAAAGAGAACGACAAGACTGGCTCTGACAGGACCTGACGATTCACCGCCTCCACCGCACAGACCATTCAAACCATTGAGAAGAATCTCCAGCATTTTCCCAAGAAGACCAATCCTTCGTGAAGAAATGCAGGAAGAATCCATCGATCTGGAAGGCGACGCATGATCACCTCACAACCCTAAAAGTTGCTGCATGGCATCAACTTTTTCTTTATGGAGGAGCTGTTATATGCAAGATAACCAGTGGCCATCCAGGAGTATCAGGTTACCTTCCAGGAAACTGCTGACTTGCTATCATCCAGGGTCATCACGTCCGTTCTCAGAGACTGACTACAGGATAATATTTCGCTGATCTAAGCAGCGTCACCATTTTCTAATATTATAAATAGCCCTGCGAGTATCATTAACTACTAGTTGTTTTCAGACACTCAGTCGAGTAGTTTAAGTTGTATTATTATATTTTCCAAATAAAGTCCAAAGGAGTCTACTATACTCCTTTTGAAGTAGTAATTGTTTTAAAAGTCTTCAGTGAAAAGTGAGATATAACATATATATATATATATCCCTTATACCAAGTCACAAGTAAAGGAATTGTAGAGACATATCAACCCATTATTTAGTGTCGAACAAATAAAGTCCATATATTCGGGAGATGCCGCAATCATTGATCTGAAAAGATTAAATCGTAAAGTTGTAACAGATGACAAGGTCGAATATGTACCCACAGGTACCGTCCTGTTCACATTTGAGGGAAAAATATTACCGCGTTATGTTAATTTGTATTCAATGCCCATGCCAGTCATCCCATATGTGTCACCAGTCACACAATGTTTCTCTTGCTTATTATTCGGTCATACTAAAACCCAATGTAGGGGAAAAATTAAGTGTTATAATTGTGGATCAGAACATGAAGATACTGAGGATAGAGAAAAGGAAGTCAACTGTCAAATTAAATGCATTCATTGTAAAAGTAGTGATCATAAGTCCACATCTAAAACATGTGAAGAATACAAAAGACAAAAAGCAATCAAGCATCTAATGGCATATGAAAATATAACATATTTTGAGGCAAGTGAATTATGCCCCAAAACTTATACAAATGATGTTGAATTCGTGTTCCATCCTCAGGATTTTCCACAACTGAAAACCACACAAAAAATAGACAATAGAATAACGGTAGGACAAAGAAGGCTAGTAGCTAACATAGAAAATACAAACAAAACCAAACGTACATACCAACAAGCAATTAGTAACACACCAAGGAAAAGGTTGAACATTCAACCACAAGGTTACGATAGAGAAAGCCACAATAGTCAGTTATTATACCCTAATGGAAGACCTCCAAAGCAAAGTTCTCAAGAGAGAACAAAATACCGCGCCTACTTGTGCCCTTCAAAAAGAAAACGAAACAGATATTGTACAGACTATATTTAATCAATTCACCAGAATATCAGACTCATATTAATGAAAATTGAAAAAAAAAAAAAAAAAACAAATACAAACAAAAACAAAAAATGCAAAATCTAAAAAATACTGCAATGGAATATTAGAAGCATAAATGCAAATAGATGCAATCTAATAACACTAATCAGAGAACATAACCCAGATATTTTAATTTTAAACGAAACATGGTTGAAACCACACTATCAGATGAGAATTTTAAATTAAGACATTATACGAAAAGATCGGAATGATGGGTATGGGGGAGTAGCAACAATGATCAAGAAGGATATCAAATACACAGAAATACAATCAAATGTCAACCTACAAAATAATAAATTTCAATTCATATTGGTAAAAATCAAGGACATTAACATAGTCAATATATACTCGCCCCCACAACACAAAATAACACCCAACATAATGAAAACAATATTAGAACCGCTCGAAGGACAAATCATTTTGATGGGGGACCTGAATGCGCATCATCAGGTATGGGGTAGCTTTGCGAATAACTCAAACGGAGAAACTATTATGCAAATAATAGACGAATTCGAACTAGTAGTACAAAATGATGGAACACCGACAAGATTGACACCTCCAAATGAAAATCCCAGCCCAGTAGACATTACATTGGTCAGCCCACGATTGGCAGCATATACAGAATGGAAAGTGATTCAAGACTGTGGAAACAGTGACCACTACCCAACCCTTTGCGTAATCAATCCCAACCCATATAATAATAACTACAAAATTAATATAGAATATACTCAGCGTAGAAATTTCAGAAAAGACAACTTTATATACAAATAAAATATCAGAAGGTATCAATCCCAGAGATGTAGATTATGACACCTTCATCTCTACAATAGAGAATGCAGCACAGGAATCAATACCGATAAAAACTATTAATAACAACTCCAAACCTAGAAGTCCCTGGTGGGACCAAGAATGTACGCAGCAAATATTGCAAAGAAAGTCCGCCCTAGATAACTTCCAAACACACCCCACATTAGAGAATTACTTATTGGCTAAACGCATGATCGCAATCACCAGGCAGTTTTTGAAAAATAAGAAAAAAACGAAATTCAAAATGTTTTGCTCCACCTTAAATAGAAATTCCAACCCAACTTATATCTGGAATACTGTAAAAAAATTCTCTAATCCAAAATTCACAAATTTCAGGAAAAATTTACCCGACACTCCTCTAGCCATTAATATACTTGATCAGATTACACCATGTAATATACAACCAGATTTTACATTAGCACAACCAAGACGTGAAATAAAACTTTTTAATATAACAGAATTAAAAAATAGCCTTTTAGGGAAAAAAGATACAGCAACAGGGATAGGCCATTAATATACTTGATCAGATTACACCATGATTACTCAACATATATAACAAATGCTTAATGGGTGAAAGGCTTCCGAATCAATGGAAACAACAGACGGTACTAGCCATTTTAAAAAACAACCGCGACCCATCACTGTCAGATAATTATAGAATCCTGGTACTGGAGTCATGTGTTTGTAAGATTTTGGAATCTATGATAAAAAATAGGATTGAGTGGATAACTGAGAACAAAAAAATATTTTCCTTTTTTCAGACAGGGTTTAGACGTGGAATGGGAATAAACGATAACGTAGCATATATAACGTCATATGTTCAACTAGCCTTCAGCCAAAACCTGTATGTAATTGCAGTATTTTTAGATATAAGAGCTGCATATGACCATGTTAACATATACATTCTATATAAATACTTAATACAACTCGAAATACCCATAGAAATATGTAACCTCATTATAAGAATCCTGGAAAACAGGAACATTTTCATTAAAGACCAAAATGGACAAACACATGGACCAAAAAACACTAATACAGGACTACCACAAGGGTCACCATTAAGTCCTTTATTATTTAATATATATTTAACAGCGCTATTTGAACAGATCCCAAAGGATAACATTTTATTAGGATATGCCGATGATTTATGTATATTAATTCGTGGAAAAAATCTAGAACAAATGACTAATAAAATTAACATCACATTAGAGTTAATGAAACAATGGAGCATGGTTTCAGTCTGTCCTTGGACAAATGTGAAGCAATGTGTAAAAGACAAATGAAAAATAATCCGCCAAAAATTTACATTGACAACAAAATCATTCCGCACAAAAACCAGTTAAAGTACTTGGGGGTAACTATCACAAAACATCTAAAATAGGATAACCATATTCAGAATATTTCAACAGGAGCAACCAAAGGAATAAATACCATAAAAACATTCAGTAGGGTTTGGTGGGGAGCTGATCCACTAACGTTACACATGGCTTTTAACGGCATAGTCAAATCACATTTCGATTTCGGATCCATATTTATAAAACCGACCAGCCAAAAAAACTTGAAGAAACTAGATAGAATACACTTTCAAGATTTACGCTTAATCACGGGATGTATGAAATCAACCCCGACAAATGCACTTTTGGGAGAAACAGCCGACACAAGCTTAGAGTTTAGACGTAAATGGCTAGCAACCAAATTTTTAACAAAAATAATGGCATTTAAGAATCACTCCATAACATCATTGGTAGAAACAATGGAAAATTATTGCAATTTAGACAAGGGCTACTGGCATGGGAAACAAACTCCATATTTAGTAGAAGCTTTCAAATATATACAACCATACATGACAATAATAAAGACTAGTGAAACCTTACCTTGCTTTGAATTTGATTACGAAATACAAACTCGACAACTGAATATAATGAAGCTATCATTAAAAAAAAAAACAACAAATAATGAAAAAGAATTTTTATTAGCAACAGAAAATTACAAAAGTAATCACACATTTATATACACTGACGCATCCAAAAGCAATAACAGGACGGGTCTTGGGGTACATATCCCGGAAATAGAATGTAACTACACAACAAGGCTCCCTGACATATTAGATATCTGTAGCTCTGAAATAATAGCGATAAATAAAGGGTGCTCGATATGTCTTGAAAGAAACCTAAGCAATATTATAATTTTCACAGATTCACTAAGTGCATTGAATAAACTATGTAAAACCAGAATTGAAGCAAAAAATGATTGTACTTGCCTAATGACAAAAAGACTTTTATTGGAAATGAATGATAACAACACAAACATATCCCTCGCTTGGATACCAAGCCATTCGAAAATACCAGGAAATGAACAAGCAGATCTATTGCCTAATGTTGGTAGAAACTTAAACATTCCCCTGAATATCAAAATTGATAAACAAAATATACTAACAATTCTGAAAACTAAAATCAAAGGTGAGCACAAAGCAAAATGGGAAAACATAGGTAAACACAAAGGCAAATGGTACATGGATATACGAAGTCAATTCCCGGATAAACCTTGGTACTCCAAATTTCCCTTTATAGACCGAAGACACATTACAACAATCATCCGGATAAGAACGGGACACTGCTTAACAGCAGAAGATTTACACAAAATAGGAGTAAAAGATGATGAAAAATGCGAATGTGGACAAATCGAAAATTTAGATCATGTATTTTTTCAATGTCCCTTAAACCAAATTATACAGATAGATTTTCATGAAATTAGAAAAAACGGCATGTGTACACCATTCAATATGAAAATGGTTCTTGCCAACCTTAACTCAAATATTATTGAGTTAATTAACAAATTCATCAACTACAACAAAATCAACTTATAATCTCTAATATGTTTATTTACAGATCCTATCTTTCAACACCCTGGGTTTCCTTTTTCCGAGGCAACATTCCGGTTGTGTAATGCTCCTCCGTTGCCCGGGAGCGAGAAGAGTCTAAATATATCCTCTGTTGTGATCTTTGTTTACTAATACCTTACCCCCACACCTTTTACAGCAAACACAATTTTATAATAGAAGGTATGAGTTTATCTCAGATACACAGTGGCCCTCAAAAAAATATAACCGGGAGAAGAGCTGGCCAATTCCTCAAGGAGAACAGGCCATAATTATTTAAGAAGAAGAAGAAGATAATAAACAGCGCAGTCTTCACGACCTGAGCAGTGACTACTGACCCGTACTACCGTGAAGATAACCGGAAAAGTTATGAAAAATTGGTTATGTATAAGGAAGTAACAAAAAGTTCGTTACAAGTTTTAGGGTGTGAAATGCTTCGCTGCTGCCCCGAATCGAGAAGAGTTGTATTCCTTTGTTGTGTAACTTTGTATAACTAACCTTTTAGCACAAAAAAAAATATATAAGAGAAAGAAGAATATTAAAAAAAAACGAGAGTATACTCGGCGCGCCAAACCAATAGAGCAATGAAACGGCATGATCAATGCATGTTCAGGGCGACCAGAGAGAGAGATCACTCTATCTGTTCGGCGCGCCGACTATAGAAAAGTGGAAGATACAAGGGCTACGAAATTATGGAAATTAGACCAAGTAGTAGCCCCACGAAATGACCTGGCTGAATGCACCAAGAGGGAGCAAGGGCCATGAAATCAAGAAGAAGAAGAAATATCTCAATCGGATTACATCCTTTACCGTTAGGCAATTTACGCAGCATCTTTCTATTACGCAACAATGTTACGTAGCTACGGAACTTCGTCAGCCGGATGCGTAAATCTCGCTCTTGGCGATACTGCATCCAAAATCATTTCACTATATGTTCTACAAACAGTTCTCATCGATTGGAATGCACGATTCACGGCAATGATAAAGTGGATACGGGATTCCTCTCTCCGACAAATCCGTTGTCATCCGGCCTGGTTACCGGCGTAGAGACCGAGAGGTCTATAGAACTTCACAAACATTTAATTAGTTTCACAACTATTTGAATATTTAATGCACATATGATATGGCACACCTTCACTTGAACCTGACTTTCGACCACGAGGACGCCGCTAGTCCTCAACCACGGTCAGAAGGCGAATCTTGGCTGGAAGTTTCACAAGTGACATGTCCGTATTCCGCATCAGTGTGCTGGTTGCCTAAGGCTGTCGAATGCATTTTGTAATAGGGGAACAGATTCAATGCGTGGAAATGTCAATTTGTACAAAATCTAAACAAAAGCGAATCAGTGCATACACCAGGGTTTCTAGGCATCTCAGTTTGGAATATATATCTCTGACATTAATTTTTCATTTTCATGTAGAGTACACGATATAACTAATATTCGTAATGCCGAAATGCAATGGAAATACAAACGAAAAGAAATTTCATATTTACGGATTAAAAAAGTGCCCTTGACAAAATAACAAGTAAAGCAATTTCATCACATGCAGACCTCATCACAATGTCCATCAAACAAATGTCATATTTGGCAAGGATGAATGATACAAGTTTCAAATTCGCATTGATACCTGGGAACTCAAATATTGAAGAAAATGAAAGAGCTGATGAATTGGCAAATATGGGCACAGTACTAAATGTTCCACTGGGCATTAAGTTGAATAAACATTGTATTTTACAAATCAAGAGGGAATTTCAGTGTCAGTGGTATCATGATATAATACAGAAGGGTAGGTCTTATTTCAATATTGACCTCGAGTTTCCAAAAGATATTCTGAATTTCTGTTGATAAATCGCAGACACATCACCACAATTATTAAGATGAAGACTGGACACTGTTGTAGTAAAAATTATTCATGCAGGATAGGTGTAGTGGATAGCCCGTATTGTGAATGTGGGGGATTGGAGGATCTCAACCATATATTTCTGGAATGTCCTATCAACGTTGTTCCTAATCGGGACATCTATGTTGAACTCATCAACCACGGTATACAGGCACTATTCAATTTTATTGAAGTTTTACGAAATTTGAATTGACCCTTTATTAAATTAATTATAAGATTTTTGGACCACAATCACATTAAAATATAAGGACAATAGATATCAGATATCTTCGAACATCCTCACCTATTCTGTGCTATATTTCCTACTAACCCCCTTTCAGCACAAGTAGCAAACGACATTCAAACACTGGAAATAGAATTCACTCATAGAAGTACGGAAGGAAAAATGAAAAGTTATGAAACAAAATAAAATAGGAGATTAACTGAAATAATAGGGGCTGCAAAATGATTACCAAATCAGACCAATTTGCAACCACTCGTATTGAGCTAGTCAAATGTGCCATTTGGGAAACAACGACAAAGAAATATGAAAGAAGAAGAAGAAGAGAGAGATTTGGGTTATGTCGGTGCCATAACCAATCATATTACAAATTGCAACATTATAATTTCCTTATATTATTATCCTTGACCAACGTAGAGAAGTTTGGTGTCGGTTCTAACTGAAGTGTGAGGAAAAAATATGGAATTTGTTATCGATATAGTTGGTGATACTATCGAATATAAAACTGCAAACTATTCAAATGGTAAGTATATATGTGAAGGTCAAGTATAGAATAGAATTTATTCATCATTAAAAACAATGTATACACATGTGATTACATAGAGAAATAATAGTATATTAAAGTATAAGTGGATAAAAAGGGCTTTAAAACACGCGCGATTTTTCGAGCACGACGGCGCAGCCGGAGTGCTCGAAATAGAGCAAGTGTTTTTAAGACCAGTTATCCACGAATACTTTACGTTATTTTTTTTTGTTGGTGCACTTTGAAATCATATATACTGGTATTATTACTACAAAAAATGGAAATAAGAACTAATAATGCAAGAAGGTTGAATTCGTGATGTGACATCGGTATACCTTTCGTTGTCATGGAAATGAGAAAAACATTCATTTGCAATTTGTTACCAAAGATCAATATTTGTTGTCACCAGAGCTCAAAAATGAATGATTCTAATATCGATTTTTTGAATAGTGAGGCAGAATCGCGGTTAATACCGCGAAAATCCAGTGATATATATATATATAAAAAAGAATATGAAAAGTTCATCAAATGGATGGAGGAGCACATATAAATGAACGAATTGTGAGTAATATATTATTTGACGTTACAAGGTACTCCTGTCAGATCAATAATCAAAAATTTGTCATTTAGACTTCACGTTTCTCGATTTGTTGATGTTGTCATGGTTACCTTTAAAAAACGCGCGTTTTTTAAAGTTCGATTTAAACACGCTGAGGCGTGCTTTAAATGGGTAAAAAGGGGCACCAATAAAAAAAAAACTTTTATTTGATGGCATGTCATAATGACAACGTTATGTCACTCAATTTTGATGACATAAGGAAGCTCATTATGGTATGGTACTTACAGATCTATTCCGTAACCCATAACGATGTCGTTATCCAACTATTATCGTTATATTAACGATATTTGTGTCAAATCGTATTCCGTAAAAATATAAAGTCGTTACGATATCGGTAGTGAACGACAGAGTCTATCGTTCGCTAACGGGAATAGAATGGGTGCCGTTTGTTAACGACTTGAACTAGTTTTGTGGAAATTGTGGATTTATATTTTGATATGGCAGGTTTAATCAACATTTTAGGTGGAGAATTGTATAGAAGGCAAGTTGTATTGATATTTTTCATATGCAATTTAATCAATTCTGAAGAAAAATAAATACATTTATTCGTTCGAAAGTGTTTATTATTTTCGAGGGTTACTAAATACAACATATATTGCGTTCTGGTGGTTTTCGAAGAACGTTTTCTTTTAACTTTGGTATTTTTCATGATTTTTTAATAAAATCCAAACTACCCGGATCTTCGAATACCTGATCATAGACAAGACTTCTATATTCTATACTGACATTTGATTATGAAATAACAGTTGTTAAGTTAGCAACATTCAGCACGGATCGAAAAATTATCATTAACCATCCTGAAAACATTCATTGGATCTCTTTACTGAAATTGCCAAGGTCATTTCTAGCGACACCTTTTAAGGAATAAGTATTTTTGACATATCGTTCACACGCATCGTTATGAGCCGGCTACCGACAGTCGTTTGATAACGGATCATTCAATAACGGCTTTTTACGGAATAGACCTGTTAGTCCCATAATGAATTCATTATGGTACTAAGTACCACAATGAAATTCTATATGAAAAACATAATACGACCAGAGAGAAGATGGTTTTCTTTCCTTAGATAAGCATTCAAAGTAAGCCAACAATACTTTTTCATGAGTGATATTCTTGATTTTCTTAGTAGAACACCATTCTTCGTACCGATTAAACGCTATTTCATATACACTCCGTCATTTTTCCGGCAAAAGGGAGTCCACGATATTTCGCGTCATTTCTTCCAAATCAGAAGGTAAAGTACCAGTTTCAGAATCACTCATTATTATTTAAATTACATTCAATTCTACGTGACAATTGTGTTTGACAGCAGATAAATAAATATTGCCGTAACAACCTGACGTTGTCAAGGAAATGGCAAAGCACAGCACACTAACCTACTAATATTTGAAACTACACATATACTTCTTTAAAAATAGTTGTTATTGTGCCATGTCAAAAATGCAGTTTTAATTTTTCGAAAATGTATTAATATAAATGCCATCAGATAAAATTTTGTATGTAATACGAATCATAAACAATCATGGCACACGTCGTGTTATCGGACTCGGATACGCCTCGCCCAATAACATTCACGACTTGTACCATAATGATCGTCTTTATGATCCTTATTACATAAATAACTATTATCAGACTAATCAGACGTACAGGTACAAACTTATGTTAAACCTACAAGTAAATCTAAAGTGTTTATATTAAAAAAAAAATGTTTCCAACAGGATGAGAAATTACATGAAAAATTTCAAGAGAATAGCATTTATATTAATAATCGGAACTATATAGAGAACAATTTATATGAGAATGACATTTGTGATTTTTAGAACTATATACAACACAATACACTATATATAATACAATACATAAGTAAAATAATTATGATTATGAGTTATTACTTAATCATGTAGGAATTCTTCGACTGAGTAAAATGCATTTTTTAACAAATGATCAAGTAGAAATGTTTTAAATTTACTGGGGTTACATATATTCCCAAATAACTGAGCTGCTCTATTGTAGCAGATGATACCCTGATAACTTGAGGAATCCTGACCAAGAGCCAATCGAGAGTAAGGTAGTCGCAGTTCATTACTCCTCCGTGTATTATACTCATGGATCATTTTGTTTTTCAAGTAGTTTGATTCATTTTGTTTTATATTCATTGTAACTAAATAGATATACAATGAGGGTAATTTTAAAAGTGATAGCTCACTAAAGGTACTTTTACAAGATTCTTTATGATGCAAACCTGCCATACATCTTATTATCTTCTTTTGCATCCTGAATACTTTTATCATATGAGCTGAATTTCCCCAGAAGGCCAATCCGTAAGACATTGTAGATTGTACAAGTCCGAAATAAGTTAGTTTGAGCACGTGTGATGAGACAGTTCCGCGTAATTCATTGATTACGAAGCACAAGCTACTCATTTTTGAAATAATATTTTTTGTGTGCATTTCCCAGGTAAGCTTTTGGTCGATTGTCAGTCCAAGGTACTTGACATGACTTACTTGTTTTATAGATTTATGGTCAATTTCTATGAGGGGGCAGTAATCATATGCGATATTTTTTTGTTGGAAAACCATGAATACTGTTTTATTTATATTAACTATTAGACCATTATTTATGTACCAGTTTGAGAATTCCTCAGTAATTGTGTTTGCGGCTTCTATCGAGTGTACAAGTCTATATGGGGCCAGCACGGATTTTCACAGGTGCTTTTAAACATGATAAAAACAGCACAGCTATCGAAAGTTTGTCGTGAAAAATAGAATTTTAGGAGATATGGTCTCTGAAAGGTTCATAAAGGGTGGTGTTGGTGTTTTATTTCCCTCAATAGTTTCCGAACTGTTTCAAGATTTTCAGTTGAAAGGAGAAGAAACAATAGAAATTATTATGATTGATTTGTCAAAACGAATGAATTGTCATTATCTCAAAGTTATATAGAAAAAGCAGTTGAATATATAATTTTTCAACTCAACAAAGTGTCCACCAAACACAAACATTGGTCCAACGAGCCGATATTGATTGCAAATTTTCGTGAATCTAAAAAAGTACTTCCAAAAATTCACGAAGATCCAAAGTGCAACTGGATACCAATCGATAAAACGCATTAGGCAGTGCATTGAGCTCCAAAGATTCCTGCTGAAAATAGGAAATTGGTATATCATCAAGACATCGCAACTGACTAATTTTCTTTCCTTAGAAGCAAAAGAAAAGTACAATGTTGTAGCGCAAAGGGGTGAGTCCGTTCCAATTTCCTTTCCGATTTCCATCCAAGACAATTGCTTTCACTGGATTCAATTCTAGTTTTATCTCTGATATTTGAACTTTACTCAAATAATTCCCACCTAAAATGTCCGAAGAAGAAAGAAAATATCTCGGCAGACAGCGAGGTGATGTGAAGTCCAAGCTAACATTGTTTTCAAATCATCTAAAAACTTTGGAGGGCAAATCTTTATCAGAGGCAAACATAATCAATCTAGAAGAAAGGATTTCAAAGGCAGACACTATTTTTACAGACTTTGATAATTTACAAAAGCAGATTCAAAATTTGGTATCTGAGTCTGAAATCGAGGCTCAACATCAGGAGCGTGCTGTCTTTGAAGACACTTTCTTTGCTGCAATTGCAAGCGCCAAACAAATGGTTTTAAAGTACAAAAGAGAACATGAACAGCAAATTAGTGCAAGTACTGATGTTTCATCTAATCATGACGAAAATAATGTACAAGTTTTGAAAGGTGTCAAATTCCCCGTCATTAGCTTGACAAAATTCGACGGTGACATGGATAGCTGGTTAGATTTCAGGGACACCTTCCAAAGCTTGATACATGACAACGTGCTAATAAATAATATACAGAAATATCACTATCTAAGAGCATGCCTTGAGAATGGGGCTGCCCAAGTTATAAGGTCAATAGAACTGTCAGCCTCTAATTATCCAGTGGCGTGGGAAACATTGTGTGACATATACAATAATAATCAATTGCTCGTGCATATTCATACCAAAGCGTTGTTTAATTTGGAGCCAATTCAAAGGGAATGTGCATAAAAAATTAGAAATCTTTTAGATAATATTTCCAAACATCTCAGATCATTACAGCAGCTAGGCGAACCCACTGATCAATGGGACACTTTGATAAACTACTTAGTAACAACAAAGCTTGACAACAAAAATACCAGAGAATGGGAACAGCACAAAATAGGTAAAGAACTTACAACTTTGGACGATTTAAAGACATTTCCAAAGGGTAGGTCTGACATGTTAGAAACTGTCGAAGTAAAAAATGTAGATAAATTGCCAACAAAAAATTATCGACGAGATTCAAGCACAACAAAAACCTTTCATATCAATGCAAGTTCGAAATGTTCATACTGCAAAAAGGATCATCTCATTTACGCATGTGTTGATTTCTTAAATCTAACGATTGGTGATAGGATAAATTTCATTTCTAAATCCAGATTATGCACTAATTGTCTAAAGAGTGGTCATTTCGAAAAAACATGCAAATTTGGTTCTTGCAAGCAATGTAACAAACGTCATAATACCTTATTGCATCTGAATACCGCAAGTTCAAGTGAACAAACAACTAATGAATCTGTCGATACTACAGTTGGACATCAAATCACCTCTCATACGAGTGATATAGGCAGTACTATTGTCAACGGTATGCGTACAAGTTCTCGACAAATTTAAAAACCCGGTTATAGTCAGGGCACTTTTAGATTGCGGAAGTCAATCTAGTTTCATTACCTTCAATTTACTAAAACTTCTAGATTTAGAAAAGCGTAAAATAGATATAACCGTAACGGGGTTAAATCAAACTCTTTCTAGGGCACAATATAAATGTGATATTTCTCTACAATCTTATGATGGCAAATTCAATACAATTCTAAGTTGTTTAGTAATCCCAAAAATCACAAGTGATTTGCCAAACACAAAAATCAATAAATGCGATTTAAATATACCAAAGAATATAGGTAGATTGGCTGAATATAGGTCATAATAAACCTATAATGCAAAAAACCCGATTTGGCTGGGTCATTTCCGGAGCGTATGGAAAAACTCAATCTAATGTAAGATGTCATTTTAGCACAAACCATGACTTACAAAAACAACTAACAACATTCTGGGAAATAGAAGAATGTTTACAAAAAAATCCTTTTCCACAAAAGGAAAATGAGTGTGAATTGCATTTTTTGAATAACACCACAAGACATAATGAGGGTAGATTTGTTGTATCATTTCCACTAAAGAGATCATTAAATGATCTTGGCGATTCTAAGGATCAAGCCATTGACCCATCAGACACTAAATCCGAAACATATTATATGCCCCATTACGGTGTAATCAAGGCAGATAGTCTCACCACTAAATTGAGAGTGCACCCAGTACTACTGGTATTTCTCTAGATGATGTTCAGATGGTGGGTCCATAGAACTCATAGAACTAGAAGGCCAATACCGTTTTGCTGGAACGAGCCCTACAGTACCGCATGGTACACACATGGGCATGCGCATGCGCATGAAAGGGGGGGTTTCAGTGAAATTTATAACCTCTATTAACTGAAACATACTGACTTTTACCATGAGAACTTTCTGAAGATGGGTGTACTCGAGATCGAATTGAATAGTGGAGTGCAACTGAAATTATGAGGAATTTCTGAACCCAATTTCCGTAAGATTTCGGGAAGAAAGGCTTATTTAAAAGAATAATTTTTAGTGGCTATTGTGAAGTTCACTTCCCCATTCTCTGAATTATTTATTTGACATGAACTAAATTGTATGCAGTATTTCACATGATAAAATATTTTATTTCAAAGATGATTTGGTTTTATTCTTTGATTATCATTTCAAGAGAATGGGTAGGTATGATGGAGACAATCACAATTCACTTCTCCCTTGCAGCTTTGAAGTTGAAGTAACAAACAATTTACAAGTATTTAGTGCCTAAAACATATTTCGAAAAGAAAAGAAATGTTAAGTTTTTCGTTAGTGGAGAAAATCGGTTTTTTAGAAAAGTCATCAAGAAACTTTGCTCGTGCGGGCGGTAGTGCGAAACTAATATCCGTGGGATTATGCCTGAATGCCTCTAAGGTCCTTTCTTGTCATAGCTTTTGATATTGGAACTTGGTCGGAGTTGTCTGTAGACGAGAGTCGCGTACCTGGCGAAGTGTTGCACCTGGTAGAGCTGTTTCCATGCTGCAATCTATTGAGACTCAGCCCTTAGCTTGAAGATTCGTCTTGTCAGTTAGACAAGATTCCTAAATTCATTAACCACGCGCGCGCAATTATAAAAAACCATTGGGAATATTTAATTGTCATCCAATGTACAACTCAGATTTAGAATATCAGAGGTATACTAATGAAGTTGATTTTTCATCAATTTTTAAGTTACTAGTACTTTTTGATACCCCCTATAAATAAAAAAAAGATTTAACATAATTTATTGGTATAATATTACTGATATGAAAAAAAGTATAATTTTTGATAGCTTCTTCCTATTCAGTTCTTTCCTTACATTTTCTGCTTTCAACCAAGCAACAAACACTATGGTAAGTATTTTTCCGTAAATTTGTATAATAAATTTTATCACTTTCAATTTGGGCTACATCTCGTGTATAGCTATATCAAAAACATGCTTACCTAATTTAGAAAACAATGTTTTTATCTTCGAAAAAAGTTCCCAAAATAGTTCTACAAAAACATCTATACTTTTCTTCCACCATTATTTGCTTGATTTTTCTCTCTGTAAACATACACCACTTCACAACATCTGCAAAAGTATTGATTAATCCAGAAAAAGCAGCAGTTCTGTATTCTATATGTAATAATTTGAAGTAATCAAGATCTGCACTTGCTTTTCTTTCTTCTTCCAGTACGGAAAGGAACACCTTACACTTTATTACTTTTTTATGCTCTTCACTACAAAACCTGCAATGTATCATTTTCTGTCAAGTTGGATAATGTAGGAAGGAATTGAATCTTCCTTGAAATTCTTCATTGTCAATGATCCTATCATTAATATCTAAATTATATTTTTTAATTAAAGGCATTTAATGCACTGTAATTTCAGGTAGGATTTTTTTCTGGGAATTTGTTCAAATGGAAGTATTTCCATAAACATTTTCTATATCGTGTTGCAACATCAGCGTCGGTCTAATAAAACTGAAATTCTGTTGGGTTTTTATTCCAACCATTTCTTTCCCTGAAAAGTTAATACTACATAACAATGTAGTGGAAATCTAATTCTTTCTTTATCACCAAAAACATAAATTATCGTAAGTTACATGCCATGTACCATTTTGTAATAGGTCTAAAATATCATTCAATTTCAACAATTTCTTGTATTCATAACTGAAGATGGGCGCATATACGCCCGAAACATGTCTTATTAATCCCTGTGTGGGAATAAATTGTGAAGACGACTTGGATTTTCTTTTCTCAAAAAACAATTAATCATTATTATTGTAAAATACATAAGTACTTATAATGTTAAGTTAATATGTATTTCAATATGCTAATGTTTGCCAATGTACTCTTCACATATTCCAATAATTGAATTTATTCCAAAATTGGAGTCCACCATCAGTAGTTTGAGACTTTTCAAGTATCCTAAAGCATTTTCAAAAAAAAGATTCCAGAAATCTTTGTTGCCTTCCTTTATTGGAACCTTGTAGAACTTGCCCAATGGATTTCTAGAATTCAGTGGATCAAATATCCTATCAAGAACACAAATTAACAACAGACGCAAGACCGGCTCTGAATAAAAATGTCGTCAGACTAAATAACAGGTGTTGATGTAAACAGCGTTGCCAAATGAGTTTGTAGGAAATCATAATTCGTGTTACGATTCCATCAGTTGTTACGTGCTCCACTTTACTTGTATATTATCTTCTGAATACATATGACGAAAGAACTTGAGGATCCTGAGTAATCGATAGTCGAGTAGATTCGGATCTTTTAATGGGAATAAATACATTACATCATAATGCCATTATATTAAATTCTCGTACAACTACATGAACTGGCAATGTTGTTGATGATATGCGCATGATTACGTATGTCCCATCTATACATGTGGTTATGAATCATATCAATTCCTTCCATTTATTTTAGCCTTCTAGTTCTATGAGTTCTGTGGGTGGGTCCCACAATTCAAAATGATCTTTTTTCAATTATTCTCAGATTCAGAGTGCATTATTACGTCATATCCGCGGATATACACAAAATGTATTGCATGGTTTTAGTAAATCCAAATCAACACTCATTGCAACACATCGTTTGGCGGGATGATCCTGTAAAACCACTTCAATCTTACAATTTAAAAACTATTACATACGGACAAGCTGCATCTTCTTTCTTGGCCATACGATGTCTTTTTGCTCTAGCCAATGAACATAATAACAACAAATATATTTCTGATATAATAAAGAACGATTTCTACGTGGATGACCTTTTAACAGGATCTAATACTATTGAAGGTGCATCTCATATTTGTGAAACAATTTCAAATATATTAAAACTTGGTTGTTTTCAACTTCGAAAATGGACGTCAAATGAACCACAAGTTTTGCGAAGTGTTAATTCTTCTGAATTATCACATACCATTTTAGATTTCGGAAAAGATCAAAATGCAAAAACATTGGGAATCATTTGGAACTGTTCTTCTGATAGATTGATGTACAAAATAGACACCTCCTCTAAATTCAAAGGTATAACAGAGAGACGAATCCTTTCTCACATATCTCAAATTTTTGATCCGCTGGGTCTGTTATCTCCCTGCACTATTATCGCGAAAATAACCATACAAAAACTATGGCTTGAAAAACTTTCATGGGACGACTCACTTCCGACCAGTTTACATTCCTCTTGGCTTAGTCTGGAACGAGATCTACCTAATTTAAATTCTTTAGATATTCCTCGTTTAGTTTTGTGTGGTAATTATAGCGCCATAGAGATTCATGGATTCTCAGATGCATCTCAAAATGCCTATGGAGGTTGTATTTTCATTCGAAGCAATAACAATGAAGGCGAAGTATCTGTCAATTTGTTATGTGCAAAATCCAAAGTTGCGCCAATAAAAACTCAAACATTGCCACGTTTGGAGCTGTGTGGTGCACTCGTGCTATCTCGGCTACTACAAAAGATTTTATCCGCCTTATGTCCAACAGTAAGTTTATCTAGGTGTATATTATGGACTGATTCGACTATTGTCCTTGGTTGGATAGGAACAAGCCCTCATTTTTTGAAAAATTTCACGGGCAATCGTGTCTCTGAAATTCAAGGTATTACCAAAAAATTCGAGTGGCGCCATGTTCCAACCAAGGATAACCCAGCTGACATGCTATCGCAAGGGGTATACCCAAGTCAATTAAAAAATGCGTCCTTGTGGTGGCAAGGACCGAGCTGGCTCAAGAGAGACGAATCATTTTGGCCAGAAAATAACACCATAAATAAAAATGAACTGCCCGAAATGTGTGATAAAAAACAAACGTGCATGTTAACCCAAAATAAGGACGATTTTCCTTTCAAAAGGTATTCAAGTCTTTCAAGATTAATTAGAATAACAGCTTTCATACTAAGATTCAAGCATAACTGCTCAAAATCTAAGGATCAACGCGAAGTTGAATTGCATATAACACAATCGGAGGCTAATGAATCCCTTTTGCTTCTAGTCAAACTATCCCAACAAGAAGCATTTCCTTTAGAGTATGCGTCATTAAAAAAAACAGTTCATTTGAAGAGCAAAGTCTTAATCCATTTATGGATCACAATGACTTAATCCGAGTAGGTGGAAGACTTAATAATTCCAGTTTCAGTTTTGATAAAAAACATCCATTACTTTTGTCTCATAAGCACCCCCTTACCATTTCAATATTTACCAGTGAGCATGAGAGGTTACTTCATGCAGGACCTCAATGTTTACTATCGGCAATAAGGGATAGATTTTGGCCAATTGGCTGTCGTAATTTAGCAAAAAAGACCATTAGAAATTGCGTACGTTGCCAAGAGACCGTTTGATTTGATATTCCTTTTACTATTACAGGTGTAGATTATGCCGGTCCCTTCATAATAAGAGACCGTAAGAGTCGTGGGTCAAAATTGTCAAAATGTTACGTTTGCTTATTCATACGTTTTGCAACGAAGGCTATTCATATAGAACTCGTGTCTGATTTAACTAGTGAAGCATTTGTACTTGCATTGCGCAGGGTTTCCAGTCGCCGCGGTACACCCTCTAAGATTTATTCTGATAATGTGTCGAGTTTTGTTCGTGCCAATAAAGATTTGATCGAATTAGGTAGATTTTTAATTTCCAAGAATGATCAACTTGAAGATACCTTCTCTCATGAGGGGATCAATTGGAAATTCATTCCTGTGAACTCACCGAACTTCGGAGGTCTGTGGGAAGCGGGTGTAAAAGGTATAAAGCATCATCTTCGTAGAATCATGGGTAATGCGAACCTTACATTTGAGGAATTTTACTCCGTTTTAGTTCAAGTGGAGGCAATTGTTAATTCCCGACCTCTGCATCCCATTGTGCATCCCCTGTGATCCAAATGACCTAAATCCCTTAACCCCGGCGCATTTTTTGGTGGGAAAACCTTTAACACGTGTACCTGATCCAAACGTTCTACATATCCCTGATAATCGCTTGTCAATTTATCAAAGAATACAACAATTACGGCAGCAATTTTGGGATCGCTGGAGTAAAGATTATTTATCCGAACTTCAACAGAGGAGTAAATGGCGCCATAATCAGCAGAACATCGAAGAAAACACTCTAGTATAAATGAAAGACGATAATTTGCCGCCTATGAAATGGTGCCTCGGGCACGTTGTGCGCTTGCATCCCGGAAAAGACAATGTTAGTCGTGTGGTTTCGGTGAAAACAGCTACTGGTGAAATCAAAAGAGCTGTATCAAGAATTTGTCCTTTACCAATAGCCTAGCAGCCAATGTTATTTGAAGCATGTTCCTTCAAGGCTGGCAGGATTTATGTTGGTGTTTTATTTCCCTCAATAGTTTCCGAACTATATTTCAAGATTTTCAGTTGAAAGGAGAAGAAACAAGAGAAATTATTATGATTGATTTGTCAAAACGAATGAATTGTCTTTATCTCAAAGTTATATAGAAAAAGCAGTTGAATATATAATTTTTTTTATTGGTGCCCCTTTTTACCCATTTAAAGCACGCCTCAGCGTGTTTGAATCGAACTTTAAAAAACGCGCGTTTTTTAAAGGTAACCATGACAACATCAACAAATCGAGAAACGTGAAGTCTAAATGACAAATTTTTGATTATTGATCTGACAGGAGTACCTTGTAACGTCAGATAAAATATTACTAACAATTCGTTCATTTATATGTGCTCCTCCATCCATTTGATGAACTTTTCATATTCTTTTTTATATATATCACTGGATTTTCGCGGTATTAACCGCGATTCTGCCTCACTATTAAAAAAATCGATATTAGAATCATTCATTTTTGAGCTCTGGTGACAACAAATATTGATCTTTGGTAACAAATTGCAAATGAATGTTTTTCTCATTTCCATGACAACGAAAGGTATACTGATGTCACATCACGAATTCAACCTTCTTGCATTATTAGTTCTTATTTCTATTTTTTGTAGTAATAATACCAGTATATATGATTTCAAAGTGCACCAATAAAAAAAAATAACGTAAAGTATTCGTGGATAACTGGTCTTAAAAACACTTGCTCTATTTCGAGCACTCCGGCTGCGCCGTCGTGCTCGAAAAATCGCGCGTGTTTTAAAGCCCTTTTTATCCACTTATACTTTAATATACTATTTCAACTCAACAAAGTGTTACAGTCCACCAAACACAAACAGGTGGTTTTGTAAAGTCACTCCAGGCGACTGTAATGGTGCATCTACAATAGGCAGTTGGTCGTTGGCAGTCGGATGGCCCATCCACAATCTGTCATCAGCGACTGCAGTCGAAGTGCAGAAACATTTTGCCCTGTTGCTCGAAATTTTGTAATTTGTTCATGACCTAACGAGATGTGCTCTGATTGGTCAGAATCGTGCAGTGGGCCATCGAAGATGGATTTTGTGAACTGCCAACTACAAGCGACCGACTGCAAACGGCCGACTGTCAACTACTGACTGCAATTGGACATAGCCGCATAAAGATTCATGAAGCCCATCTTTTACTACTGACTGCTAACGACCGACGGCTTATTGTGGATGGACCATAAATGGCTATAGATGATAGAACTCGTCCAATATTGAAACGACCGTTTGGTAGGTAGAGAGGGAGAAAACACGAGTGGACACGATTTACTGTGGCAGCTTATGCTTCGGCGAATCTACACCAGTGTCTTGGCATGCAGCTTTTGAAAGGTTAGGTTTGTTTGATTAATAAATAGGTAGTGCAGTTATTATCTTGAATTCATGAATTTTGACAAAAAATTCATAATACCCGACTCCAAAAACCTCCACATAACAATTTTGAATCGAATCGGACCATAATAAAAAAACTCGTCCGTCAAAAACTTTAGGTCTTCCATGTATTTGGGGGTTGTTGTTTTTCCTCCCCTCAGCCTTGATATATATGTTTTATTCAAAATTTTCGATAATGTCTTGAAAAAATAGTAATTACCTATTTTGTCATATGAAAAATATCAGACTAAGTACAAACGTTTTTTTCAAATGTCGAGAACCAGAAATTCTAACATGCAGAATAGAACAAGAATTAAAAAGACCCTTGACATTGGGTTTCACCACACAAAGGCCATGTAGGACCAAAATAATTACATTTTAATATTTTTTTCGTTAACCATCTTCCCTATCTGGTGAGTAAGCTTCTTCCATCTTGGATGTCAATTCAATGAAAACGTAATACCTTTTCAGCTTGTACAAACTGAACTACTGAAGATGGAACTTTTATAGTTCTGAAATACATTTAGTTTAATCAACTTCAAGTTGTTTTATTTTCGTGGATAACGACTTCGAGACCTTTCCATAACCTCATCATCATAATATCCACTTTGAGAAAATGGACCATTTCCGCCAATTACTTTTTATTTAATTTTTCATAATAAATGTAAAAAATAAAAAATTACGTCTTGTGCAGAAAATGTGAAGACTTATTCCACCCTGCATAATACAAGCAAGAAGCAAGTCAACATAAAAATGCACAGTGTCATCATGAACAAGAAGTGGCATTGGATGAAATAAACAATGTGCACCTAAGAAAAGAAGTCAAAGTACTAAGAAATGAAGTCAAAGTATCATTAGCTGAAAATACTCTATTAAGACGAATAATACGTGAAATGGAATCCAAAAATCTAATTATGGAAGAAAATTGTGAACTACTGAAAGAAAAAGTCGCTAACCTCTAACAAAAACTTAAGGAAAATATTGTAAGAACCGATGGTACAAAAAGCTCCGAATTCGAAAAGAAGCTCGTTGTGAATTAAATAGTGTGAATAAAACCTATACAAGAAATCATAAATTATGACCTCTACAACAACATTGGAGAAATCACTCTGGAATCGGGAGTGACTACGCGCCCGGCCGTTATAATAGAAAACAAACAGCCGATCGAAAAATAAAAAATATTTTCTATTCTGCACAAGTGAGTTCTGCAATTCTACAAACTAGAACCCGCAGTGTAATGGAGAACTTACAAGAATTAGGACATTTGACTGAGCATAATAGCAATGAAAACGATGGCTGGTCCACACAAAAGCATAAACGACGGAAATTCCTAGTTAGAGACAATTCTCAATACTCAATATCCGGAGCTGCAGACAATTCCTCAACTTGTGGAACTTCATGTAACCCGATTAGACCCAAGTACAAAACCAGAAGATATTAAAATTATCTAGACAAATTATTCCCGATACAGACAATCTGTGAGTCTCCCACATCGAAACGTCCGTAGATATACAATGAAAGTCACCTTGAAACTTCAGCATCTTAAGAAAGCATGGAATCGCCAAATCTGGCCCAGTGGTGCCCTAGTCTCGTTTTTTCAGAAGAGGATTCCAGCAAAATAGAGGGACCCTCAGTCGCAAATTATGTCACCAGTAAACCCCCAGAATTGAATCCCACAAATCATCCCAATCTAACCGATTGTATAAATCGCTCTGTAAATTTTGAAAATTCAAATGACTTTAATGATTGTAATAGTTCAAATGCTTAAAACAACTTAAACCTAGGACATAATACTAGAAGAAGTATTACAAGAAGTACCTGTGTTACCGATAACTCGCATGTACAGGAGGGGGTAAGTCAAGCAAAAAATAAGAATCAAGATACTCCTAACATCTTTTATATCAACATACTGTGTTTAAGAAATAAAGTAAACATACTAGAACTATTTACATCTAAACATGACATTCACATACTTGCACTTTCTGAGACTTGGCTTCAACAAGATAGTAAGTAAGTAATTTTATTCTGTTAATATGACAGGGTCACAATAGAAAGTAATCAGTTATAAATATATTCGATTATAAGTGTAATATCAATTATGAATATAATGTAGCAGCTAGAGATACAAATTTATAGAGAAGGAGATGCCACCTGGCAGACTGTTCTCGTTCTCATGTATATCTGTACAAATTGATTCATATTTGTTAAAAAAGACCAGCTCAAAGCAGATCCTCTAATTCCATATGACCAAAGCATGTCAAGTAGCCTATCATGTGGAACACAATCGAAAGCCTTACTTAGATCACAGTATATGCCTATAGGTCTTTTTTTGCATCTAATTCATTGAGAATTATTATATGTATCTATTGTTGCCGTAGATGTTGATTCAGCCTCTCCAGCATACATTATTTAAAAATTTAGAAAAACTAATGTTATTGATTGGGTCTGTAGTTGTTCTTTTTATTCTGTTTTTTGTGAAGTGGAATTACTTTCGCTATTTTGAGGGCATCGGGGAATGTGCCTCTTTCCAGTTAAAAGTTTATTATATGAGTTATGGGTTTCGCCAGTTCATGTTTAAATTATTTTATAATATTTGTGGGTAATTCATCAAGTCCAGAGTTTTGAGAAAATTGTAAGCATTTCTTCCTCAGTGAAAGGAATTATAACTATCGAAGTAAGAGTGGTGTTGAGGCTAAGTTCAAAATTCTAGTAGTGGTAATTTATTGAAATAGATAAATCTAATTTACAAACAAACAGTCACATAATCATTAAAGATACAGATAATCTAATAATTCTAAAATAAATAATAATAGTAATAAAATATTACACAGTTTCACTTTGAATGATAATGGAAAATGGCATATTTGTAAACACTTAGTGAAAAGAACATTGCAACTGATCTCGCAAACAAATCGAAAATCTCAACGAAGAATGAAAGAAACAACCCACAGGACAACACAGATCATCAAGGATAGACCAATACGCAATGAGCCCAGAGTGAGTGATAGAAAACAAAATTTTTTAGACCCAACAAGGACCCAGAGAAACAAACAGTAGAAACAACTTTGAATAAGGGGTTAGATTTTGATGTTAATTCTGTCACACATATATTTTATGTTAACTGTCAGAGTTTATTGAAAAATTTAGATAACGTAGTGTTCTGTGTTCATCGGTATAACCCATGGCTCATTTGTTTATCTGAAACTCATATAACCAATGAAATTGATGGTCATGAAATCAACATTGACAGTTATAACTTAATTTTAGCTAATTCGAATAGTAGACATACTGGGGGAGTGACAATTTACATAAAGAAGGGGTTGCAATATAGACAACTTCTCAATAGATCATATAATATGAATCTATGGATATTAGGAATCAAAGTGAAATTAGTAGAAAACTGGATTACTGTATGTGTTCTATATCATTCTCCAAACTCTTCGCATGCACAGTTTATAGAATACTTAGAAGAAATTATTGAAGACTTGGTATCTGATAAGTCAACTGTCAATATTGTTGGGGATTTTAATATTAACCTCAATTTAGATTCTACATACAGCAGAAAAATTATAAGATTAACACAATCATTAGGATTAAGTCAATTAATAAAACAAAACACAAGGCAAACAAATGATTCAGCTACACTTATAGATTACCTGTTAAGTAATGATAATAACGTTGACCATGAAATTACAGATTTCCCAAGTGTATCTGATCATTCTAACTTGTTGATTACATTAAAGAACAAAGATAATACAAGTCTTAAATGTAAAAATTCAGTGACTATTAAAAGAAACTATAAGCAATTTGATGAATTGCAATTCCAGATGGGTTTGTTGAATGGAACATCCACCGTTGACGTAGACTATATGTCAATGTATTAGTGGATATCATTGTCAATAACCTGAATATATATGCACCCTTCAAAGAATATAAAATATTCAACAATTTCAAATTGAATGTTTGGTTTTTTGAGGAAGCTATAAAAAAAAACAAAGAAAGAGATATCCTATACAAAATAGCAAAACAAACCAGATTGGATCATGACTGGGTAGAATATAATAAAATTCGAAACATTGTGAACAATGTGATAAGAACAGAAAAAAGAAAATATTATGAAAAAGTAATTGATGAAAATAAATATGATAATAAGGCCATGTGGAAATCATTGAAAGAACTACTGAAAGGAAAAAAACAAGATAGTCCGGCAAGTATCAATTTTGATGGTGTTGTGATTGAAAAAGACATTAATATAGCAAAGTCTTTCAATGACTTCTTTGTCCATAGCATACAAAAAATTGTTCACAATATAAAACCACTTAACGACTTCAATAATGTTATATTTCATATTCAACCAGTACATGCTAGATTTGATACATTTGAAATGGTCAATATAATAGATTTGAAAAAAATGCTGGAGTTAATGAAGAAAAATAGTCCTGATAATAATGGAATTGATCTTCGTATAGTTAGGATAGCTTTTCAGGCAGTTGGAAACTACTTCTTGGATGTTATTAACACATCGTTAAGGACTGGTACTTTTCCAGGTGCCTGGAAACTATCAACAGTTATACCAATTCAAAAAGTGACCAATACTACAAACTGTAGCGAATTTCGACCCATAAATACCCTTCCTATATATGAAAAACTATTGGAAACCGTGGTCAAAGAGCAGCTGCTCAAATTTATTGGAAGCAACGATATAATCATCAAACAACAATCAGGATTTCGACAATCGTACTCATGTGAGACATCACTACAATTTTTAATAACCCAGTGGAAAACAAGTATCAGCAAAAACCATGCAATAGGCGTTGTTTTTTTGGACTTTAAGCGTGCGTTTGAAACTGTTAACATAGATTTAGTTAACATAGATTTATTGTTATTAAAACTAAATAGGTATGGTATAACGGGCAATGTATTAAACTGGTTCAATAGTTATTTACGTCATAGAACACAGAAGGTGAAGTATAACAATGAATTTTCACATGAATTAGAAAATCAGTATGGAGTTCCTAAAGGTTCCATTTTGGGGCCAATATTATTTAGCTTGTTTATAAATGATATTATTAATCTAGTGAAAAAATGCCAACTAAAATTATTCGCTGATGATACATTGATTTACTTCGCTGGTGAACCAGAGGAAATAGAATCCTCTTTGAATGAGGACTTAAAACATATTTCCACATGGTTGTGTGATAATGGACTAATGTTGAATCTTGAAAAGACCAAATGTATGTGGATAGGGAACAGAAGCAAACTTAAAAGGTTGAAGGATAAGGATTTTAAAATGACTTCGTTAATTAATGACAGTAATATTGAGAAGGTGAAAACAATCAAGTACCTAGGAGTAATGATAGATGAAGAATTGAATATGAAAGCGCACTGTGATTATATAAAAAGGAAGGTCGCACAAAAAGTTCATTTCTTGTACAGGCTTACTGGTAAAGTTTCTTTGTTTTCCATGTTGACTATTTACAAATCAATAATAGCACCTCATCTTGATTACTGTGGAACCCTTTTATTTTTTCTCAATAGTGACCAGTTGAATACTATTCAAAAAACTCAAAATCGAGCCATGAGAGCTATACTCATGTGTAACAGACGTACTTCAATTAAGAACATGCTAGAGATATTATCGTTAATGTCGGTAAAACAAAGAATACACTATAATATGTTGGTATTTGTGTTCAAGCTCAAACACGATATGTTACCGACATACCTCAGTGACGAATTAAAGTATATAAGTAATGTACACACTCATAACACTAGAGCTCGAACAGTAAATGATTTTTATGTAAAAACTGAAAACACAGTGTGTGACACAATATTCAATAGGGGTCTAATACTTTTCAATAGTTTACCAATTGAGATCAAAAACATCACCTCCTTGAACCAATTAAAAAAACAATGTAGTGAATATGTATTAGAACAATTTTAAACTCGAAATCCCTGTGATAATTTTTAATATGTTGTATTATTGTTAATGACTTGTAATTGGTAGTAGATATTTTTAATATGTTGCTTGCGCCAGAAATCACAAACCTACTAGCTTGTATGAACTTTTAATACTAATAGTATTTAAATGAATATTTTATTGTGTAATCTTCTTCTTTTAACTGATGGAGTATTGTATGGTATGTTTAATTTTAGTTTTATTCGTAGTCATAAGTGTATTATATTCATATAAAGAGCAAATGGTGTGCTAATAAAGAGTTATATAGTAATACATCACAAATCTTGTTCTAAAAAAGCCAATAGACTTTTCTTAAAACTCACAACAGTATTGGACTCTTTCAAGTGTATGGGGAGTTTATTGAATTCATTCAAACCTTTGAAAAATAAGTTATTCATGCATCGTCTCGAACTAGTTCTATTAATGTGGAAGTCATTATATAAAAAGAGCATTTTTGATATTTTCTTAATAATATACTCAGCGTGGTTATTTAATGTCAAAGTACTATCAATAATAAAACCAAGATATTTAATTTCGGATACAATTTCGATATTTTCTCCATTTATATTTATGTTGATAGTATTCTAATTACCCAAGTTACGCAGCTCATATTCAGATGCTATGATCGTTGCTTTCGTTTTGTTGACATTTAGTTTTAGTTTATTCACTTTTAGGTATTTTTCGATATTTTTCAGTGAGTTGTTTATATTTATGATTGCATTCTCAAGATTTTTATCAGACTCAAACACTAAGGTATCATCAGCAAAAAGATTCAAAGAGTGTGAACCTGGTGTGTAGTGTATGTCATTTAAATATATGATAAATAAAAGTGGTCCCAAAACGCTTCCTTGGGGAACTCCCATATCATTTAGAATTTTGTCAGATTGAACATTGTTTATCTTGGTCTGTTGAAAACGATAACTTAGGTAATTTCTAAACCAGTTCAACACATTGCCAGATATGCCATAATATTTTAATTTTTCCAATAGAATGTTTCGATCTATCGTTTCAAAAGCTCTACGCAAATCCAAAAAAATAGCCACAGTATACTTATTAACATCTACAGCCCTTTTCCAGGTTGATATGGTATATTGAAGAGATGTTTCACACGAATGATTTTTACGGAAGCCAGACTGAGCACCAATAAAGAGTTCGTTGATATTGAAATAGTTTTCGATCTGTTCGTAGACCGCTATTTCAATAACTTTTTCAAGTGATGGCAATGTGTTGATGGGTCTGAAATCACAAGAATCTATAGAGTTATTAACTTTATGAATAGGAATAATGGTGCTAATTTTAAACTGATCTGGGAATATACCTTTTTCAAGAATTTACTGTTGAGAATTTCGTCTTTGCTTATTTTGTTGTCCAATGAGAATATGATTTTACGGAGATGGCTCATACTTAGCAATGTGAATTCACTCAATGACTCATTGATATGGGGATAGTTTTGGCTCGACCATATTTCTTCATATTCAATACTGTTAGCAATTTGAAGAATACTTGCTGCAAAATATTGGTTGAAATTTTCAGCAATCTCTAAGCTATCAGTATTATAATGGGGTTGAATATCATCAGTAAATCTTATTTTATTATAACAAAGATCATTTTTAGGACTTATCAGAGATTTCAAGTTTTTCCACATCAGTTTAGAGTTATTTCTATTTAAATCTATTTGTTGTTCATAGTAATCCAGTTTTTTCTGTCTAAGAAGGTTAACATACAGGTTTCTCAAATTTTTGAAGTTCTCCCACATTTGGTCTTTTAGATGAATACTACTATTTTTGAAATTTTTATAGGCAGAATACCTTTTTTTTGCTTTGTTCCTTAATTCATTATCGTAGTACGGAAGTTGGTTTTCTTTGATTAAAACTGAATGTTCAGGAGCAAGTTTGTTAACAATATTTGAAGTTTTTGTAGTAATGTCATCCAAAATAATATCCACATCAATTGAATTTAGTAGCCAGTTTTGAGAAAGCAATGCCATATTGATGTTCTTGTAAGTTTCATCTGTATATTTCCTTGTTTTTATTATTTTTGCATTATTTTTTAGTTTGGAGTTGAAACAACTTACTGTAATAACAGAATGATAAGTGATTTTAGGAGTACCATTAACATAGGCATTTATATTAAGGCTATTTGTTACAACGTAATCTACTAGAGTTCTACTGGTATTTGTTATCCTAGTATAATCAGTTACAATTTGTTCAAAACCATACATATTGAATAAATTCATAATTTTTTTCGTATAAATGTCTTTGAAGTCAATATTAAAATCACCTCTTCTATTATTTTGATTGGAAAAACCTTCTCATTATCCACCTGTGGGATCTCATCTATGACTTGTTTTGGAGCATCTATAAAAAAGTTATTGAAGAGATTTGCGATGTCCTCAGGACAGGAAAAATCTTTATTTTCATGGATGTTTTTGTGTTTTTATTATTTTTCATTTTATTGATAACTGTCCAAGAGGTTTTACTTTTATTCTCAGAGGATTGAATTATTTGGTCATAATGATTGATTTTACTGGATTCTATAAGGCTATTGTGTTTTCGTTTTTGCACCTGATATTGACCTTTCTGCATGGGGTATTTTTTTTAAGATTATGTAGGTCTTTCAGTTGGACGCTAGACCTTTTTACTTCTTCTGTAACCCAAGATTTGGAATCCTTTTTTATTTTCATTTTCTTCATCGGGAAGGCCCTAAAGAAGTGACTTAGTAATGTGTTTGAGAATATAAGAGATACCAGCAATTTTACCTAAACTTTTTTTTTAGGGACTGATTTTTTATCTGAACTCTTCATTGATTGGGAAGGGCCTCCCAAAGAAAAATCAAAACCAACCACAACCAAAGAAAATAGTTTACTCAAGGAAATACTAGATGATTTGAAGAGGCCAGAAAAAAGATCTAAAAAGAAAAAGTCCGAAGTAAAATTAGCTGATTTGAAGGAATTAGATAAAAAAGAAGTTGAAAAAGCACTCAAAAAAGCAGTTTTGACTCCAGAATTTGATAAATTGCATATTGTTCCTCCATATGATATATCTGAGAAAAAGTTGAGAGAACAGAGAAGGGTAAGATTTATATATATATATACAGTGAAATCTTCCTTGGGCGGACACCAACGGGACCGACTGAAAGTGTCCATTTATACTTTTTTTAAGGTGTTGGAAGTTTGAACAATATACACTTTATTACAGATGTTTTCATTACATGGGATTTGGTATGCAGTGTGTTTTTTTACATTTTTTGGAATATCGGTTTTTAATTTAGAAAAAGTAATTTTGTTTGGGGTGTTATAACTTTTGAGTCCGATATGTAAGTTGTAGGGTTTTATGGTTTTTGATAGTTTTTCAGAGAGACCTTTTATGTTAGTAAGTAAGTAGCATTTTTTTTCTTTAATACATTGTATAAGAATGAAATGAAATGAAATCTTTATTTGAAGTAGGAAGTCCTACTATACAAAATAGATAGTAAAGAAATATACACAGTGCATGATAGTAAACACATAAATCAAGTTTACGAATATCTACACATACATACACACTATATATATATATATATATATACTATCTTTAGCGCCTCAGATAACATGCATCCACCATACATTAAGGCTTCGAGCAAATTGGGGCGTCAGTATACCTGACGTCTTAATGTCAACCTTCTATTCTTCTCCTGACTTAAAGTTATTTTGGCGCAATCGAGAATAAATTGAATAGGTTGGTCAAGGTTGAATTTATAAAGTACAATAGACAGTGTTGCTATATGGAAGTAAATACAATTTTTCATGAGGCGGTAATGTTACTAAATTAGTTCAAGTAGCATGATTCTGCCGTTTGAGGCGCTCCTGTAATATACTTTATATGTATATTTAATCCGAATAAAGCATATTGTGAACTCAAACGATATGGCAACATTGCAACATGTAATATATTGCTATTACGATGCTTCATAGCCTCTTTGGCAAACAGTAAGTGAACCTATCTAAAAAAATATATCGAGGAAAATGTATATAGTTTTATGTTATTAGAAATGAATTGAGTGTATATGCTTCAGTTCACAGCTCAAGTTTCACAGGTCTAAATATCAGGATTTATTCAATCATTTCAATATATTTTCATTTTAACAAGCTTTTTTTTAACTTGCTTCGTTCCTATGTCTTTCTGTCATTCTTTCCGGTTCAAAATTTGTAATGCATTTTTGGAGTTGCCGACATCCGATTAAACTTAAATTTGACAGGTGTTCATAATTCCGGTGCAATGCATTATGAAATTTTTGTTAGAGAAAAAACCAAAATGGCGACTCCAAGATGGCGGACGAGTGATTATGGTACGATTCGATTCAAAATTGGTTTGTGGGGGTGTTCGGGGTCAGAGACTATGAATTTTTTGTCAAAATTTATAAATTCAAGATGCGGCCCAAAATGGCGGAAGAAATATGTGATTATGGTCCGATTCTATTCAAAATTTGTAGGTGGGGGTTTTTGGAGACGGAGATTTTGAATTTTTTGTCATAATTCAAGATGGCGAACAAGTTTTGTGATTATGTCGATTCGATTCAAAATTGGTGTGGGGTTTTCGGGGTCGAAAATATGAATTTTTTGTCAAAATTTATAAATTCAAGATGGCGGCTCCAAAATGCTAAAGGAGTTTCGTGATCATGGTCCGATTCTATTCAAAATTTGTATGAGGGGTTTTTTGGAGTCGGACATTATGATTTTTCTGTCAAAATGTATGGAATTGAAATGGCGGCTCATGGAATTTTTGTTAGAGATAAAAACAAAATGGCGCTACAAGATTGTGGACAAGATTCAGGTTTATGGTCCGATTCGATTCAAAATTGGTATTTGGGGGTTTTTAGGGTCGATAATTATGAATTTTGAAAATTCATAAAATCAAAATAGCGGCTCTAAGATGGCCGATGATCTCTTTGTTAAAGGTACGATTCTATTCAAAATTGGTATGTGGGGGTTTTCGGGGTCGGATATTATGGATTTTTCATGATAATTCCGAAATTCAAGATGGCGGACGAGTTTTGTAATTATTGCTCGATTCGATTCAAAATTGGTATGTCGGGGTTTTTGGGTCGAAGATTATGAATTTAGTCGAGGATTATTGATTTTCAGTTAAAATTCATAAATTGAAGATGGCAACTCCAAGATGGCGGATAAGTCAATATCTAGATGGTCTCCAGGAAAAAAAAGGCTAATAATAACGATGCTTCAACAAAAATACATAGATAGAGATGCTTTTGTATTCGAACTGAAAACTTTGCGCGACAAGCTTTTGAATTTATAACTTACGGAATAACCTACGTCACACATCCAAAGCAATTATTTTTCACTTTTTAGTGCATTTGAATAAAAGCTCGTCTTTGAATGATTTTTTATCAATTATTTTATATTTTTAGTGTGAGCATAAGTGAACCCTAAACTCAAAAATGCTATTCAAGCATCAAAGAGGCCAATGATTAAAATGGTAACCGGTAGGGCATGTTAATTAAGAGCAGTGGTTGCATGATAATATAATATAATAATAAAAAACTGGAAAGAAACTATGTGAAAATGAAAACAAATAAAATGAAATAATAAAAAAAAATTGATCATCATCGTTTGATAATTTTTCCTTTGTATATGCATTTTGGATGAATACTTTCATTCTTAACCAAGTAACGAAGAAATACTTGTTATACATAACTCAAATAATAAATGCTCATTGATGAATCGGAGGTGTAATAGACCAATTATTTGTACTTTCAGAATCAGTATGACTATGACTCACTTGACAGTTTTATTCTGAATATGGTACTGAGAGTTACAGTTATGATTCAAGTAATTAGATGGTTCTAGTAACTGGCCGTAAGATCAATGAACTCGCACCCTTAGGTTTTTTCCTGGAGCTATCTTGAGCAATGGCTTAACAAAACAACTCTGAGAGATATTCAAGAACTCAAGAATAGAATACAGGAAAATATCAAAATTATAAACGAAAATGTCATATGCGGAATGACTTGTTAGATGTGTGAGATGGGCAGGAAAATATATTAAACGAATGGACAATAGACGATTAAAAATTAGAATAATATCTCTGTTGTTGAGAATTCCACCGTTTTTGCAATTGAATGTTCAAACTTTTTTTGGTATTTTTTTAATACAGTAGGTGAATAAACTAGCTGGAATGTATTTTTCATATTCCATATATCTAAGTCTTTTTTCGTATCGCTTCATCTAGCCTAGCTGTATTTTAGTCATAGAAAATATTACATCGTTGAACTCGCAATGAAGACGTCTATCCAAATTTATTAAAAACATACTGGTAGCTGGTAGCACTTTCTGGGACACCAGGTATATTCAGATTTTTTTTGATTGAAATTTGTTATACGGTATATGTCCGTGTGAAAATTCCAAATAAACTAACGGTACTCTCACACAAACTTTCAACCCTCTTTTTAAACACTTAAGGGTTGAATAGTCGAAAACCACGAAATATATGTTTGTTTGAGAAGAGAAGCCCAAAAACCAATTTCCATGACTCTTACCTTCAAAACTGACGGTACTTTCATCTAGTTTTTTCATTTAATTGTGAAACTGATTCGGATTTTCAATGTATGGACGTTAATAAGTCAGTACAGTGGACCCCCGATAATCCGGCCCCTGTCTAATCCGGCGCCCCCTGTAATCCGACATGACTTAGTCACAACTCGTACGCCGCGCCACCGCTATTGTGCTCGACGCGTATGCATTGTTTTACATACATACTTAGTTTGAATTTGACTACTAGTGATAGCGGTACGGCCTAGCGTGCGTTCATTGTTTACTATTTATTCATTGTGTATTAGGTGTAGTACCTAGTAATGTCGTCACAAACCCAGAAGCGAAAGCACAAAACGTTGACAATTAAAGAAAAATGTGATATTTTAGATCGCTTAAATCGCAATGAAACTTTCAGTAGTTTAGCAAGTGAATACGGCGTAGGCCGATCTACAATTTATGACGTTAAAAAAAAACACGAGAAGATTAAAATTAAAGAACAATGAAATTCGGACACTGTGACTAGAAGCTTTGTACATGTGGTTTCTTCAGGAAAGAAACAGGCATGCACCAATTTCGGGACCCATGTTGGCGATGAAAGCTAAGTTTTTTTATAAGGAAATAACAAAAAAAGATGATTTTGTGGCCAGCAAAGGATGGCTAGAACGTTTTAAAAGTCGTCATGGCATACGTTTAATGACTATTACAGGAGAGAAACTTTCTAACGATGCCACCTGCATAGAGCCCTTTAAATTAAGATTTTGCAAAAGTAACGATTTAAATCTTGACGCACAGTGTCAATGCAGACGAATCAGGGCTTTTTGGCGGTGATGCCTAACAAAACTTTCGTTTCTTGTAACGAAAAGACGTACCTGGACTGAAAAGTGAGTAAAGAGCGTGTAACCATACTACCATGTGCTAATGCTGCAGGTACACACGCGCTTAAGATGGTGGTCATTGGGAAATCTAATAAACCAAGGGCATTCAAAAACATTGATTTACCTGTACACTATTACGGACAAAAAAGTGCATGGATGACAAAAGACCTTTTCAAAAAGTGGTTTGATGAATGCTTCGTACCTGAAGTTAGAAAATGGTTAAAAGATCATAATTTTCCTCAAAAGCGTTGTTGCTTCTTGATAACGCTCCCGGTCATCCGTCTGAAAAGAACTGACAACTGAGGATAAATGCATCACTCGCGATGTTTCTTCCGCCAAATTGCACTGCACTGATTCAACCAATGGACCAGAACATCATTCAGTTTGTTAAGCAAGACTATAAAAAAAACTACTTTTGAGAGCCGTATCAAAAGACCAACCAATAGAAAAAACTTTAAAAGAATTTAATATGAAAGACTTGGTTTTGCTCTTAGTCAGTCGTGGAGGCGTTACGTCATCAACTATTATATCGTCTTGGAAAAGTTATGGCCAGATATAATCACCACTCTAGCAACGATCCACAAATCAGTGTAACTTCGGAAGTTATAGAACAAGTCGCTACTGAAACACAGATAAGTCCGGAAGATTTGTAAGTCTGGTGCCGTGGAATGGATCAAGAAGAACATGTTTGTCTTGAAATGTCTGACGAAGATATTATAAAAGAGGTTTCTAATAATACAACAAACGATCAGGAAGATAACGACGACGTGATTGCAACTGCTCCACAAGTCACAGATCAAGACGCAGTTAACGCTTTTGAGCTAGGTTTACAATGGGCTGAAGAGAATGGTACATCCTACAACGAACTTTTACTTTTGAGAAGACTGAGGGACAAAGCTCTGATCTCGCGTTATAACAACCTTAAACAAAAAAAAATTGATGAATATTTCACTACATGATTTTGATTAATAATTCTTGATTATTTTGGTAGATATGTATGTGCATTTATGCTTAATTTTATAATAAAACGTAAGCTCTCAATTGTTATTTAATTTACTAAATTCGACTTACATAAATTAAGTCTGATTTGTACTTCAAAGTACATACATATGTACGTATAATATATAGATTCTTGTCATTAGATATGTATGTGCATTTATGCTTAATTTTATAATAAAACGTAAGCTCTCAATTGTTATTTAATTTACTAAATTCGACTTACATAAATTAAGTCTGATTTGTACTTCAAAGTACATACATACATATGTACGTATAATATACATATAGATTCTTGTCATTAGATATGTAATTTGTCGGATTACAAGGTACTCTTTCGTAAAAAAATCCGGACTATAGGGGTCTTAGGCAGTGCTCTATAATCCGACAAATTCGATAGTCCGACACTGCCCTGCATAATGTTTGCCGGATTACCGGGGGTCCACTGTAATCGAATAAACGAATTTCTCTTCATTCTTATTACACTCGTATTTCTTTTTTAAATAGATTTTTATCCAGTTTGATTATTTTTCTGACCAATAATTAAGTTACAAACAAACCCGAAATATCATACTTTTCTGTAAACTAAACAATGACCTACAGTTTCATAACTATTCAAAAGACTTTCGTTCTAGCGATTTGTACTAAATATGTTATAAAATTTCGTGATTTTAAACAATACAAGACTAATGCAACATCTCGGGAAGAAAATATTACAATTGATCGAATCGAAATAAAATGTTCCCTTAGGCTTTTGAAACAGATTTTTTGTTCTGGTTAATGTCAAATTATTGCGTTTAATAAATCGAGTTGTTTTGTGTACATATTTTCGTACATTTATAATTCACAAATAAGTTTTATGTACAATGTTATCCACACAAGACAAAGTGGAAATCGTTCTTTTATCTAAAAATTAAAAAAATTGGAAAAAAGTCAAAGTGACAGTAGAGAGTCCAAATTTGAAGCAAATATATAAAATTGGAAACTGAGCAACTTTTTTGGAATTTTTCGAAATTTCCAAAAAAACTGATTTTTTGAGGATTTTCGAAAAAAAAAGTCAAATTTGATAGGATTAGAGTAGCAGATGACAAAAGGAAAGAGGCTGTTTTTTACTCATTTTTCAAGCACAAACTAACTGCAAAGTCAAATTTTCATTAAATCTATTATTAAAAAAAATGTCCATATGTTGCGAACTTTGTGTGTGACACTGTATGTACAGATTATCGATATTATCCATGATCATTCTATAAGGTACACAAAACAACTAATTTATGCATGGAGATGATACACAAACTGATGAGAATTCTATTAACATGTGGCAACACCGCATGTGGTTGTAGTAAGGCCGGAATGTTTTATATATGGATAAAAATTAATATATCTGACGCCAAAATCTTTGGCAAGATGTATCAATGATATGTGAATAGTAAAAAAATGTATATCTTAAATCTTATGATAGAGACTTCAAATCTCTAGATGTCGCCAGAAGTACTGAACGTGACTCCTTCTAGGTGAGGCCATAAGGTTTCGATATGGAATGATGTCTTAATGTTTGAAGATGGATATATATATATACATATATATATACATACATAACACACATACAAACGTACGCACTCACAGACATGCACACACACACATATATATATATATATATATATTCAAAAGTTAAAATTATTGTAACAATAAAATTTAAAATAAGATAAAATAAAATAGAATAAGATAAAAAATAAAATAATATAAAATAACCATCCCAAGAAAACAACAAGATTTGCAGATGGGTATGGATACTGACTAGTTGTTAGTTGTTATTATATATTATATTTACTGGTTTAATGGATGAATTAGCTTTCTCAGTTGGTTTTTGAAAATTTGTAAGGACACACTATTTTTTACTTCAGTGGGTAGTTTGTTGAAGTCATCCAATCCTTTGATAAACAAAGATTCAGTACTACTTCCCAATCGTGTTTTAGGAATACAAAAGTTATTTGTGCTTCTGGTGTTATGTATCTCGTTATAAGTTACGAAAGGGTCCAGATAATCAGCTAGTAGATTTTTAGTGAGTTTAAAAATAAAGACCATGGCCATGAAGTAGAGTCTTTTTTCAACACAGTTCCAATTTAGTATTTCCAACATAGTTTTTATTGGTGTGTGTCTATTGGATCTCAATATGATTCTCATACCTCTGTTTTGGAGTTTTTGCAATTTCTGCAACTCGTTCTTATTCATTACATAAAGTAATGTTAGACAGTAGTCAAAATGTGGTTGGATTAGTGTTTTATAAACCATTATTCTACTCTGAAGAGATATAAAGGCGGCAACTCTGGCAAAAAAAAAAAAAGTTTCTTAGAAATTTTCTTACAATAATATTCGCAGTGGTCCTTCAATGATAAAGTGTCATCAACTATGAATCCCAGGTATTTAAACTCACTCATCCATTTAATATTATCATTTTCAATTTCCAACTGTAGATTGTCATAATTAATGTTTTTTAGTTTGTGTTTATTACACTGAATCATGGCTTTAGTTTTTCTAACATTTAATTTCAATTTATTAGTTCCTAGGTATATTTCAAGTTTTTTTAACATTGAATTCAATCTAACAACTATACTTGCAGGGTCAGTTCCGTAACATGCAACAAGAGCGTCATCTGCAAAAAGATTGAGAAAGTCACAGTCATTAATATAATTGATATCATTTAAATACATGATGAGCAGTAACGGACCCAAAACGCTCTCCTGAGGTACACCTATATCGTTAGTTAATTCATCACAGACTGATTTGCCTAGTTTACAGAGTTGCTTTCTATTTGAGATATAGTCTTCAAACCATTTCAACACAGTACCTTCAATTCCATAGTATTTTAGTTTTCGTATTAGAATTTTCCTGTCAATAGTTTCAAAAGCTCTCTTGAAATCTAAAAATACTGAGATAATAAATTTGCCCTCATCAATCAGTTGTTTCACAGGAGTAATTTGTTCGAAAGCCTGATTGATTACCAGTGAAGTATTTAGAGAGCTGATTATATACTACTATTTCAATAACTTTTTCAATTGGGGGTAGTGTATTAATTGGTCTGAATTCTAATGCCTCGGTTGGATTGGGAATTTTTAGAACGGGAATCACAGAACTCAACTTTAATTTGTCGGGAAATATACCCTGTTTTGGTGAGGAGTTTATGAGATTGAGTACCACATAACCAGTTGTATAAAAAGTTTCCTTGAGGAATTTAACACTGAGTACTTCATTGGAACTGCCTTTGTTTTTAAGTGAGAATACGATGGATTTCGAATCTCTTATGGTTATTTTCTCAAACTCACAAAATCTATTTCCAATTGCAACATAGGCCTCAGAAGACCATTCAACAGCGTTACCTATAGAATTTGATATTTCTTTCACACTATCGATAAAAACAGAGTTGAATTTATTGGTGGCTTCCAGTTCAGTTTTAACAAGATCCACTGAATGTTCATTGCTAAAGTTAATATTAGTGTACCTTTTTGTCTGGTTTTCACCTTTAATCCATTTGTTTAAAGTTTTCCACATTTTTTTGTATCATTCCTATTTTCATCAATTTTATTCTTATAATATTGATTTTTTTTTGAGTTTCATCAAATTTACAACTGCATTTTTTTTAGTTTTAAATAATTCCCACTGTACTTCCTTTTCATCTCCTCTACTTTTCTTGAAATTCTTGTAGGCTCTGTCTTTTTCTTTTGTTTTGAGTTTTACTTCTCCATCAAACCACGGAATTTGGTTATTCTTATAATTTATGGTAATAATAGGTGCATTTTCATCCAATATTTTTTTTAAACTATTTTCAAGATCTGAATATATTTCATTAATATTATTAGAATTTGTCAACCAGTCAGTCGTTATAAGCTTTAAGTTGATATCATGAAATACCTTATTATTTAGTTTTCTCATCTCAAAATTATTGATAGCTTCATAGGAGTTTCTGTTGTGCAAATTAATACTGATAACAGAGTGATCTGTAATCTTGGGATAGTCATGAACATGGACATTAATATCGGTTTCATTTGATAGAACATAATCAATCAAGGTATTGCTGCTATTGCAACATCGAGTACATTTGTTTACTAACTGTTCAATGCAGTAGTCTTTGATTATTTCTTTAATCTTTTTAGTATAGAATTGTTCACTTAGGTAGTCAATATTTACATCACCTATCAATAGACACCTAGTATTACCCACAAAATACTTATCGCACCATTCTTCAAATTTCTCCAAGAAAGCGGCATGGCTAGCATTAGGCGAGTGATACAGACCTCCGATCATCCATTTTTCATAATTGAGGTTGACCTCAACAAATTGACACCAATAGTTTTTTCCAAAATAGTTTTCTTCTTCACTTTAAATTTCACATTTTCTCGAAGATAAATGATGACGCCTCCAGTATGTCGGCTCTTTGAGTCACATCTAACACATGAATAGCCATTTATTTGCAATTCACAATCATCCACATCCGATGTACACCTGGCTTCACTCAAAATCATTAAAGAAGGTTGATAACAAAATAAGTTCGCGATAATTTCAACTTTGTGTGCCAAGAAGCTTTCACTGTTGAGATATATAATATCGCTTCTAAAAAGTATATAAGGACTAATTAAAAGTTTTTTTGTTGATTACCTTTCACTTCAATGATTGTAGGTACTTTATTTATGAATTTGATAGTTTTTTTTACCTCTATCAAGACATTCCTTTGATTGATTTTTCACTTTGAAGAAATGGTCAATTGTTGTATTTCTAACTAAACCTAACTTAACCTAGAGCTTAAAAAAAAAAAAAAAATTAAACAGAAAAATAAATTAAACACAAAAACACACAGTACCTGAAACAGTCGGCATAAAACTAGGACAATGTATAAAAACTTTTTTCGATTAAAAATTCTTTCAGATTTTTTTTGAACTCTAGAGTTAAATTTTTCATGTTTTATTTTGCATGGAAGTCTGTTGAAAATTTGTAAGCCAAGGTGTGAAGGAGCGTTTCTGTAACTTTGTATTTACAATAAGGCACATAATAATCATTTTTTTGTCTGGTTTGTTTGGAGTGAATTTCTTTTTTCTCTTTGAAAAGTTTCTTGTTATTGAATACAAATAAGCACAGTTCCAGTATCAATAGGGACGGGACAGTCAAAACACGTAGCTCTCTAAATATTGCTTCACAAGTTATTATTTACTTTCTGTTACAATTGCAACGGGCTTAAATAAATCGGCGTATTTCTATCCAACGTACTGATTTATTACTTTTTTATACAACTTTTGTAACTGTTTCTTTGACTTCTGTCAGTAAATTATCTATCAAAAATTCGCCTGTCTTTTGGTTTTCATTGCTATGTAAAAATGATGAAAAAACATATAACAAGTGGCTCAAAATTATATAAGAGTATCCAACATTCTCCCCCTTCGTAATGGGATCCCCATTACTCTTTCTTGATATCAAGGAGGCATATTTTTGCTACAGGTCTCCTATATGTTCCCATTTTCGTCTTGACGTCTACTGTCCTCACGTTCCTGTCGGCGCCAGGAAAAACTGCTGAGATCACACCTTTCAGCCAACAGTTCCTTGGTAGATCTGCATCGACGATTATGACTACATCACCAACTTGAAGATTACGGGACTGTTTGTCGTACCATTTCGTTCGATTCACTAACGTTGGAAGATACTCTTTGATCCACCTTCTCCAGAATTGATCAGCTAAGCCTTGGGCGATTCTCCACTGTTTTCTGGTAACCATATCCTTTTCTGACATCATACACGGAACTGGTGCGGCACTAGACGAACCTATCAGAAAATGGTTCGGAGTGAGGGCTTCTTTTTCGGCGGGATCTAAAGAAACATGAATTAATGGTCTGCTATTGACAATATTTTCAGCTTCAATGAGTAAAGTTAATAGAACTTCTTCTCTGGGAGACTGTTCCTTGAGTGTGACACGGAGGGCTGTTTTAACGGACTTCACCAGCCTTTCCCAACATCCCCCCATATGTGGAGCCAGAGGACTTTGGAAAATCCATTCGATGCCTTTTGTAGTCATCTTTTCCACCATTTTTTTCTGGTCTATCTGAAACAAAGCATCTTTCATTTCTCTCGCTGCACCCCTCAGATTGGAGCCATTGTCAGAATGGATGCGTTGCGGACATCCTCTCCTTCCAATCATTCTTCTAATGGCTAAAATTGCAGAGTCGGTCGTTAGAGAACTGGCCAACTCCAAGTGTACTGCCCTGGTACTAAGACATGTAAAAGCACTCCATAGGCTTTGTGACTCCTACGGACTGTTACTGTCATTGGACCAAAGTAGTCCATTCCTGTGAAAGTAAAAGGCCTGACAAAACTACTTACTCTGCATCCAGGTAGTGGGGACATTTCTGGGACTATTGGTTTTACTCTCATATTCTTACACCATTGACATGTGTTCCAAGTACTTCTGACGGCTGCTCTGGCACAAAGAACCCAACATTTTTGTCTCACCTCGTTCAACACAAGCTCCTGTCCATGATGACCTGCTTTATTATGATAAAACATCAAAAGTAATCGTGTAATATAATTTTTAGGGTCAATAATAATGGGATATTTCACACCATCATCAATATCTACTGATAACTTGAGTCTTCCATCGATTCTCAAAATTCCTTCGGCATCTAAAACAGGAGATAACTTATATAACCGACTGTTTCTATGAATCGGAATATTTTTCTTTAAACAATTGATTTCTTCCTGAAAATTCTGATTTTGTGTATGTTTCACCCATATTTTTTCCGCTATGTCTATTTCTGCAGGAAGCAATCCAGAGCGAAAAGACATTTCATGTTTCAAGATTTTCGGTATTCGTAATATCCATGCTGTTGTCCTCAAGAGTCTCGTATAAGAAGAAAAACGAGTTATATCTGGAAGATAATTGTAAGTTTCATCATTCGATGAAATTATAACACCACATATTCTTTTTTATTTTCGATATATATTCTTTTTCGTTTCCAGAATTTTCTTATTTTCTTCTTTTCATTTCTGAACCAAAGTTCTTTGGCTTCCTTCAAGAAACTTGGTCCACTGATCCACGAGATGTCGAGGTCCATTCACAATTGATATTTTGCGTGTAGCTTCATCTGCCACATTTTCATCTGTTGGTATCCAATTCCACTCTGAGGGTTTCGTCGTCTCCAAGATTTCACCAACTCTGTGACCAACAAATGGTTTGAATTTCCTTGCATCTGATCTCAGCCAACTCAAAACTGTACTAGAGTCTGTCCAATAAAAAGACTCATGAATTTCAAAATTGTGATTCTCTCGAATCGTTTTTGCTAAACGGCTGCCTAAAACTGCTGCTTGTAGTTCCAGTCTTGGGATAGATATAACTTTCAAAGGACTCACTCTGGACTTTGCCATCACAAAGTTAACTTCCACAGAGTGTTCATTACTTATCCGTAAATATGCAACTGTGGCAAAGCTTTTGAACTGGCATCACAGAATACATGTAATTGTACATTTTTGATGCATTTGTCAATCCATACCATCTGAAGATTTTAAAAGATGTTATTTTTTTTATTTCATTCAACCATCTGATCCATTTCTCATTTGTAATATCATCTAACTTCTCATCCCATTCTAAACCCATTCTCCAAATGTCTTGTAGTGAAATTTTAGCTTTTATCGAAAAATTACACAAGAACCCAAGAGGATCAAAAAGAGACATAACAATTTTTAGTACTCCTCTTTTGGTGCTCTTGCCTCTTCCTACTAATAAATCAGATATTTCTGCCGTTACATCCAATTTGAACAAGAAATTGTCGTCATTCGGATTCCAGTATAAACCTAGAGTTCGCTCGATGGGGAGTTCTTTCTCCAAATCCAAGTCTTTGATTTCTCCGGCAATCAATTCAATTGGGATTTCCTTCAAAACATCTTTAGAGTTGCTTGTCCAATTCCTGATATGAAATCCACCTCTTCTGTGTACTTTTATGACATCCGATATTATTTCCAGAGCTTCATCCAACGAATCCACACTATCCAAATAATCATCAACATAATGTTGCTCAATGATTACTTGGGCTGCTTTAGGGAACTCTTGTTCAAATTCTTTTGCTTTTTTTCTTATGATGTATGTAGAGGAAGTGGGAGATGATACCGCTCCGAAAATCATAAGCGTTCATCCGTATTCTTCAAGTCTACCTTCTTCACCCCACCAGAAGAATCTTTGAGCATTCGGTCTTCCTCTCTAATGTGGATCTGATGAAACATTTCCTGAATGTCTCCGTGAACGCTATCTTTTTCTGACGAAATTTGAAAAGCACTCCTAATAAAGAATTCAGTAAATCAGGCCCTTTCAATAAGTTATCATTCAGACATATTCCATTCACTCTCGCAGCGGCATCAAAAACGAATCTGACTTTGCCTGGTTTCTTTGGATTGGTAACCCCAAAATGAGGGAGGTACCAACTGTTTTCGTTTAGAATTTTATCATTGGGAATCTTTTCTGCATAACCCTTTGTTAAATAATCATCTAATTTTTTCAAATAACTTTGTGCGAATTCATGATCTTTCGATATTTTTCTCTCTATGGATTTCATACGACTTACCGCAAGTGCTCTTGATTCGACAAATTTTACCTCATCTTTCCAAAGAAGTCCTATTTCCCATTTTCCATTCTCCATCCTTCTCGATGTTTCTTCCATAATTCTTACAGCCCTCATCTCTTCTTTAGACATTTTTTCCTCGTAGATTTTCACTCCAAGGTTATCTAGTTTGAATGACTGTTTGACTAATTCATGTAGATCGTCAACTTCGTGGCTTGTGTGGAGGATAAATGAATTATCACATCTTCCGTGGAAGAAAGACTGCTTCACCAAATCATGAAGATCGTCAGCTTGGTGGCTCATATGGAAAATAAAATCATTATCAACTCGTCCCCGAAAACAGGCAATGTTACCATGAATGATCCAACCTAACTTAGTACGAGATAAAACAGGACTATTTTTTCCTCCTTCCCTGATTTCACGTGCAATAATCAAATCAATATTGTCTTGACCAATAAGCAATTGAGGTTTAGCATTTGACATCGATGAAACATTTACCGAAGATAAATATTTCCATTTTTTACCCAAATTTTTTGAATTTATTGTCTGAGAAGGTAGATTCAGATTACTTACTTATTTATCCAATGATTTTCGGTTTCATTTTCTCCTCGAATTTCAAAATGTATCCTCTGGGAATTATATTCTTTGTTGATAACAGAGTTTGTCCATCGTAAAGTCAACGGTTCTCTTGGTCCTGTAGTACCTAACTTCTCTGCTAGTTTCATATCGACTAAAGTGATAGTTGACGCCTCATCAAACAGTGCAAAGGTATGAATCTCACCTTTAGGTCCGTTTATCACTACAGGAGCCACTCTCAGTAAAACCTTATTCTCTTCTTCCTTCATATGATGGTGTACCACTTCAACTTCCGAGATATCAGCTCTAGTTTCATTCGGCAAATCTGTGTGAAGTAATTTATTATGAAACTTGTTGCAGTTATTTACATTGCACACTTTTTTCTTACGGCAATATCTAGCCTGATGACGGGAACCTAAACAGGTAAAACACACTTTATTTTGTGTCACCCATTCCCATCTTTTATTCATATCTAACTGTTGGAAAAAAGTGCATTTGTCGATTTTATGGTTAGTTTTCTTACAAAATGAGCAATACAATTCACATTTTTCTTGTTTACCTTCGGTTGTCACACATAAATATTTTTCTTTTTATCCCCTTCATCTGGAGATACAATACAATTTAAAGCTTCAGACATTTCCGAGAACCAATTTGCAAAATCAGAAATAGTGACCACCCTGTGAATCTTATTCCATGCATTCAGTTGTTTACCCCATTCGAATTTTAAATTTGATGTCAACTTTGACACGATTTCATTCAATAATTGTGGATTTGACAGATACTGTTGATTTTTCAAACTCGTTACTGTAATGGCTAAATTTTTTATGGAATATGAAAAATCTATGATTGTTTCTGGTTTGTCGTCTTTCAAAGGTGCAAATTGTACGGAGATTGCTATCAAATCTTGAATAATATACTCGGATTTTCCAAATCTACTTTCAAGAGTTTTTATGATTTCTTCTACTTCAAAGGTAAAGTACAATAAAGCTTGAACAGTTTCTCTAGCCCTACCTTTTAGACACTTTTGTAGTCTTGCTATGTTTTCTCTATCGCTGAATCCACACATTTCTGTTGTTTCTCTGAAGGCTCGCAAAAAATGTAACCATTCCGTCGGATCCCCAGAAAAGGTTGGAAGTTCCTTACTTATGGATTGTCTTGCTAAAAATTTCGATAGTTTTTCATCTTCTCTAAATGATTTTTTCTCAACGAAACCCTCTTTTTCATAATCAATATTTGTCCCTGTCCCACTACCTGTAGCAATTTCATGATCAGCACCTTTGCCAGACCTAAAATTTAAAACAGTAATGTCATCATTGGAATTTTTGACTTCATTTATCCATTTTTGTATATCTTCCCTTTTTCGGTTTGAGTTGTCATTCCTGGAACTTTCTTCAGCTCGACTACCATATTCCTCCTCCAATTCCACCTTCTTCAGTTGCGCTTCTTTCAAAATCAAACGTCTTTCCAATTCTATTATACGTTTTTCGGCTTCCCAATCGATTTCAAGTTGACGTCTCCTCATGGTATTCCTTGACATTTTGGAAGAAACTTCTGTAGTTCCGGTTTTCATTCTCCCTTCATATGATTTCGGAATATTCATTGGAAAATGAACATCGACAGTTGTGATTCCATTGATTGATTTGTTGTAGAGTCTTTCACTTGTGGATGAAAGGGTTGTTTCTATCCCATTTTCCGGTAGATCACCATTTTTCTTTTCTTCTCCATATCTTTCAGGAGGTATACCTCTATTCTTCCTTTCGCTCCTTCTTACAGACATTATTTCCACGGACTTTTCAATTTATACTCGAAGGACCATATATTATTTACTTTCTGTTACAATTGCAACGGGCTTAAATAAATCGGCGTATTTCTATCAACGTACTGATTTATTACTTTTTATACAACTTTTGTAACTGTTTCTTTGACTTCTGTCAGTAAATTTCTATCAAAAATTCGCCTGTCTTTTGGTTTTCATTGCTATGTAAAAATGATGAAAAAACATATAACAAGTGGCTTAAAATTATATAAGAGTATCCAACACAAGTTTCATTCTGTTTCATGCCAGCAATTATTTTTATGAGTTTTTTTTAGCAACAAATACGTCATTGGATAACGTAGAGTTACCCCACAAGCATATTCCGTATCTCAATGTTGATGCGGCCAAGTTGTGATATACAAGAAGTAGCTGGTTTTGTTGCAGAATTGGCTTCAAGACCTAAGCATATAACCCAGAGAGTTCAATTTACTTATGACTGCTTGACAAAGGCGTTTCCAATCGAGGTTCTTGTCTAAGATGATACCGAGAAATTTTCTTGTTTCTGTATTTTGTAAAGTTGATTCATTCAATTGAATCTTCATTCGAGGACAGATTTTTTGTCGGTTGTGAAAACGGATTGGTTGAGTTTTTTTGATATTGAAAAAGAGCTCATTTGATTCACACCACTATCACATTTAGAAGTAAGGATATCGTCATTTTTATCGGAAATCAATAAAGAGGTGTCATCTGCGTTAATTATAAAGAAAGCGTCATCAGTTAGCTTATCAATTTCGTTGACGTATAACAGAAACAGAATTGGTCCCAGTGCGGAACCTTGAGGTACCCCTCTGACACATATCGTAGAATCAGATTTGATTTTTGTCATGTGTCCGTTCTCCACGGATGTAAGGCTAACATATTGTTGTCTATTTTCTAAAAAGGAAGCCACCAATTATGGGCAGTTCCTTGAATTCCGTAGTGATACATTTTTGACAGGAGTATACTATGGTTAACACAGTCAAATGCCCTGCTGAGATCGCAAAAAATCCCAGCAGGACACTCGCCTGCGTCAATCATTTTGACTAATTTTCCAATATACGCTAAGGCAGCAGTATTCGTGGATCTTTCTGAACGGAAACCATGTTGACTGTTCGTCAAAATTTCTTCGCTTATAAGGAAGTTCATGAGGCGGTCCAGGAAGCTGATCTCAAAGATCTTTGACAGACTTGAGGGTACTGTTACTGGTCTATAATTTTCTATGTTTCGTCTATCCGATTTTTTATACAATGGTACGATCTTTCCAATCTTCAATAATTGTGGAAATTCACCTGTTTGATAAGAGAGATTAACTATAAAGGTGATGGGTTCGATAATATATTCAATGGATTTTTTTAGTAAAAATGCTGGAATTTCATGATGATTTCTTATTTTTAATTTGCGCTTCAGAAGAGAGTTCGAGTTCGGAAAATGTCCTAAAATATACAGGGTTTTTTCGGATTTTTGCAAGCTCAAGAGCTTGATTTCGAGTAGTTGGAGTTTTTTCCGTTAGATTAATTGGTGCATTGACGAAGAAACTATTTAAAGCATTTGCGACCTGATTGGGATCTTCAATAATATGACCATCTTGTAGGATACTTATATTTTTTTGTTGTTTTAGTCGGTTAGATAATTCATGTACTACTTCCCACGTAGCTTTACAAGTATCTTGGGAGCTGATTATTTTGTTTTGGGAGTATGATTTCTTTGTATTTTTTATAAGTAGTTCGTGTTGCTTTTTTTGTGCTTTATATTGCTCTGTTAAGATCGGGTAGCTGGATTTCAAGATGAAAAGATTCTTTAATTCGCAATTTTGATTTAATCTGCAACCCAGTTTTTGTTAGTTTTAGTCTGGTTATAAAATTGTCGAAAGTTAAGTTTATGTTAGTCTTTATATAGTTTGGTCCAATCTTCCCGATTCAGTGCATTGAAAAATAATGAGAGGGAGTGCTCATTGAAGCTTCTTCGAGTCTGAGGAGTATTACCATTCCCAGATTCATTTTTTTCCCTGATTCGATGAAGATTGACCTGTGATCGTAAATTTCATTGTCAAGCACGAATATCAGAGGATGGGGCATGTTTGTGAAGTAATGGTCTATCAGGGTGGATGAATGTGACGTAACTCTAGTTGGCCAATTAATTTTGGAATGTAAATTGAACTCTTTTATAATACCGCATGGTTTAGTGAAATAAGGTAAGGTAGTCCAATATGGAGGATTTTTTGGGTGTCTAGGGTTGCATTCTTTTTTGATTGTAGTATTTGTGTATTCTGCTTTTGAAAATGTTGTTTATCATAGCTGCTGGATAGTTGATGTTTTTTTTTCGCTTTTTATATTGTATCTGGTCTGAATTCGGAGTCTGACAGGGAGAGCTAGATCAGCTAGGCCAGTAAGGACTTTTTTTTTTGGGATATGGGGTGGTGTGGTTTTTTTCTCTTTTTTTTCTTTCTTTACTTCTGTAACAGGAATTTTACAATATACACTTGCTCTCACTCAAATGTTCCTACTGCAATTATTTTTATGTTTTTATTTTTAAGTTTAAGTTTTAAGTTCACTTTTAGATTTAGATTCTGTTTATCCTAGATTTAATAGTTTTACTATATTTAATCTTATCATTTGTTTAATAATACCTGTAATACTTAATGAGCAGTCCCTCGTAAATAAATAATTAAATAGTTCAAATATCTACCAGACCATGCATCCTTTGTATAACAACAGTTTCTTATTGTGTTGTTAGTTCGGAATAAGCTCAGATCCAGAAAATTGATTTTGTTAATCTTCATTTTCAATTGTAAATTTTAATTTTGTATGGAAGAATTCGAAGGTTTTTTTGACATACTCTGCTTTTCCGTTAGGAATTATTGGTATGCAGTCATCAACATATATCTACATATATAAAAATCAATTGCTGTTCATTAGTCTCGCTAAAACTCAAAAATGGCTTGACCGATTTGAATAATTGTTTTTGTTTTGTTAGCTCTAATACGGTTTGAAAGTAAAAAAATTGGGAAAACCCAAAAGAACAGATGAAAAATCGAAAAACGGACCTATCATCTAACTGACGTGCTATCGTCTAACTGACGTGCTATAAAAAACTGTCATTTGTTCCGTGCGGTCGCGTGAAATTTATTACATTCCAAATCGTTTTTAAAAGTTGTGGATTTTAAGAAGAGTGAATTTAGGTACACGTCGCGAAGGTTTGTCATTTATTTTGATCTGCCATTCTATTTACCTATATTGACTTGTAGGTTTAGACATAACCAACATTTTTCAGTTTGAGGTTAAAGTGAAAACAGTTTAGTACGAAGTCAATCAAATGTGCGACAAGCTACCTCAAGTGCAAACCCCAGCGAGCGACAGATAATGTAATAGCCATATTGGTATGTCCGAATCGTGTTCGAGAGTGACTGAAAATGAACGACAAGTGGATAGATTTAGAATCCAATGAGTTTGTGCACATCAAACACAACAACAGCAAGCACGACACAATGAAAATGAGCGATTGCACCGACGCAATGCTCCTGTGAACCTGGAACGAGCGGCATATATGCATATATATATATATATATATATTACCGGGTGACACAGGATATCGGGCCACCCCTGTAACTTCTGCAGTCGTGAACGGATTTTTCTGAAATTCGGTATAGTTATATAAGCAACCATTTCGGATTTGATCACATTACAATCCAATATGGCGGACTTCCGGTTTTTCTGCAAATGCCAGCAACTTTGTTTTTTCAAATAGAAATTAAAATTGTTTTTTTATTTTACCTCGTGGATAAATGAGATTTGGTCAAGGCTATTCACAATGAGTCGCACATAACAGAGAAACATAATTTTTTCTGAAAAATTATTTTTTGTCATTTATTGATGAATTGATTCAGTCACATCACATTTTGATCAAAAATTATTCTCATTGCTTCTTTTGCATTCCTTCTTGCTTCGCCATAAATACATAAGATATCAAACTTGTCTGCATTCGAAAATTGAACCAATTTTACGAAAAACCACCACAAAACTGGATACACTTTCGTAAAATCTGACAGGTTTTCTGACAGATCAATAAATACTCGTATTATTGCATTTATTTTGATTTATTCATGGCCCTCTTTATAATATGCAACAAAGTTGCTGTTTTTCATCAGTATTCGAAGGAAACTATGAGTGTGCTATATGGCTGAATTCAGAATTTGATGCAGAATCCAAAACAACATTGAAAAATCTGGGATGCCATTCAAAAAAATTGGCGTTGGTGTCGCCTAGTGATGGATCTCTACGTAAATAGGACCCTTTGACATCAAGATCATCTACTTTCACGAAATATGGATATCATCTTTCATTTCCCAGATATTTGCCCGCGGAGTTTTATATGGGACACCCTGTATATATATATATATATATATATATATATATATATATATATATATATATATATATATATATCGGGTGACACAGGATATCGGGCCACCCCTGTAACTTCTGCATTCGTGAGCGGATTTTTCTGGAATTTGGTACAGTTATATAAGCAACCATTTCGGATTTGATCACATTACAATCCAATATGACGGACTTCCGGTTTTTCTGGAAATGCTAGTAACTTTGTTTTTTCAAATGGAACACCCTGTATATTTTTACATATTCAAGTTCTACAGGTCAAAACAAGTCCAAACCTTATGTCAAATGTCATTTTTTTTTACAATGAAATTAAAATTGTTTTTTTTATTTTACACCTCGTGGATAAATGAGATTTGGTCGAAGTATTCACAATTAGTTTCAAATGAAACCTATGGGCACAATCTGTCTCTCTAGAACATTCATTAAGGTAAAAAATGACATATCATTTTTGTATTTCGGTGCAGTAACAAATTGTATGAATTCAAAAATCTACAACTAGTTCATGAGTTTTCTGGCAGTTCGAATAATTTTTCAACTTAGTAAGCTGTGGAAAACAACATTTCTGAATCTTGTCAACTAATTGTGTAAGTTATACTTATTAGCACGATAATGGTGTTTATTTATAAAAAAAATCTAGCATTTTTTCGACTGACATTGCATTGGTATTCCAATTCCCGCGTCGAAGCGGTTGGATCAAAATCGACATAAGCAAAACATTCATTTCTGCCTCCTCACTTACGATCATCTTCTCCATTGTTGGGTTCTTTTCGGAATCTTCTCTCCACATTTTTGAAAAAGGTTCTTTGTGGGTGTCTTCTGTGTGGGTATCGTTCAGCGTATAACTGACAAGCGGCGACAAGGTTTTCAAGACATTCTCCGTAAATTAATAACATATCAACCTGTTCACTTCTTGTGAACCTATAATTTTGATTTTACATTTCTACTAAACTAATTCCCGGAAGTTAACCAATTTTCGAGAGTTGAGATGAAAGATGACAGCGAAACACAATTAGTTGACAAGATTCAGAAATGTTGTTTTCCACAGCTTACTGAGTTGAAAAATTATTCGAACTGCAAGGAAACTCATGAACTAGTTGTAGATTTTTGAAAGTATACAATTTGTTACTGCACCGAAATACAAAAATGTTATGTAATTTTTTTTTAATGAATGTTCTAGAGATTTAAAAATATATGAAATTCATTAATAATGAAAATATTTTTAGAAAAAATTATGTTTCTCTGTTATGTGCGACTCATTGTGAATAGCCTTGACCAAATCTCATTCATCCACGAGGTAAAATAAAAAAACTTTGTCATTTATTGATGAATTGATTCAGTCACATCACATTTGATCAAAAATTATTTTTTTTCAAATGAAACCTCTATGGGCCACCTACCTGTCTCTCTAGAACATTCATTAAGGAAAAAAATTACATAACATTTTAGTATTTCTGTGCAGTAACAAATTGTATACATTCAAAAATCTACAACTAGTTCATGAGTTTCCTTGCAGTTCGAATAATTTTTCAACTCAGTAAGCTGTGGAAAACAACATTTCTGAATCTTGTCAACTAATTGTGTTTCGCTGTCATCTTTCATCTCAACTCTCAAAAATTGGTCAACTTCCGGGAATTAGTTTAGTAGAAATGTAAAATCAAAATTATAGGTTCACAAGAAGTGAACAGGTTGATATGTTATTAATTTACGGAGAATGTCTTGAAAACCTTGTCGCCGCTTGTCAGTTATACGCTGAACGATACCCACACAGAAGACACCCACAAAGAACCTTTTTCAAAAATGTGGAGAGAAGATTCCGAAAAGAACCCAACAATGGAGAAGATGATCGTAAGTGAGCAGGCAGAAATGAATGTTTTGCTTATGTCGATTTTGATCCAACCGCTTCGACGCGGGAATTGGAATACCAATGCAATGTCAGTCGAAAAAATGCTAGAATTTTTTTATAAATAAACACCATTATCGTGCTTATAAGTATAACTTACACAATTAGTTGACAAGATTCAGAAATGTTGTTTTCCACAGCTTACTAAGTTGAAAAATTATTCGAACTGCCAGAAAACTCATGAACTAGTTGTAGATTTTTGAATTCATACAATTTGTTACTGCACCGAAATACAAAAATGATATGTCATTTTTTACCTTAATGAATGTTCTAGAGAGACAGGTTGGTGGCCCATAGGGGTTTCATTTGAAAAAAATGAATTTTTGATCAAAATGTGATGTGACTGAATTGATTAACCAGTAGGTGACACAAAAAATAATTTTTCAGAAAAAATAAGTTTTTCTGTTATTTGCGACTCATTGTGAATAGCTTTGACCAAATCTCATTTATCCACGAGGTAAAATAAAAAAAACAATTTTAATTTCAATTGTTAAAAAAAATGACATTTGACATAAGGTTTGGACTTGTTTTGACCTGTAGAACTTGAATATGTAAAAATATACAGGGTGTTCCATTTGAAAAAACAAAGTTACTAGCATTTCCAGAAAAACCGGAAGTCCGTCATATTGGATTGTAATGTGATCAAATCCGAAATGGTTGCTTATATAACTGTACCAAATTCCAGAAAAATCCGCTCACGAATGCAGAAGTTACAGGGGTGGCCCGATATCCTGTGTCACCCGATATATATATCAAAGTTATGGTTAGTTCGAACGCAAAGCTCAGGAAATAACCGATTGGTACGTGGAAAGTATATGTTTGAGAGTAAGAAGGGTTAAATTCGGAAGGGAAAAGTTAATTACCACAACCTAGAAAAATCACTTTATGAATCCTCACCGTAAAGTTATTATAGCAAATCTCGTTTCAAAGATATCGATAACCATTAACCTAAAACTACAGATCTATATATTGTTCCTAAAACTGGTGATAAAAGTATTAATTTTGGTAATCTCAGAATATTATTGTGGTAATACCGATTTACCAGCAGTATAAATATCAGTATTCATTTTTGGTAATATAAGGATATTATTGTGGTAATACCGATTTACCAGCAGTAAAAATATTTATAGTGGTATTATACATAAGTAAGGCTGCCAGACCGAGAACCTTGTTCTGTAAAAACCAATATCTATGAAACATTGTAAGACATTGCCATAACCAAGTTTGAATATACCAGCTAATTTAATATTTTTTCCACTCTGTATTTACTGTGAAAAGCACCTTCCCGTTTCAGGCATATAAATCATAGACTCGGAAGAGTTATGAAACAAAGTTTTAAAGGTAGTGTAGACTGCTCTGTCTGTCTACTAGTGTGAAGACGGCGCTGTCTGTCTGTCTCTCTGTGGACATAAATGCAACCCGTGTCCAGTATCAAATATTGTAATTAAAGCCTACAGTCTTTTGAAGAGCACAAAAAGTGTCAAAATATCAGACCCCTGGACATTCCGTATTTTCATCTGTTAGCCGTAGAATTTCCGAGCCTAGAAAAACGCGTTACAGTTTCATATACCAATTTCTAGATAAACTATCATCTGGATTCCTTCTTAATAATGAGTCAATGTGTATTGACGAGTAACAAGAAACTAATACCTGCTGGTGAATATAATGTAAACTTATAGAAACCTTCATTGTATTTCTCGAATTTGTCTGATTCATTCACTCCCTTTGATCTACATAATAATAATAAAGGTCTTTATTTTCCAAGAAATAAAAATACAAAGATACAGTATCTCACTATACTATATACACAAAATTGTTTCTGGAAAAAAGGCGAGGTGTCAGTTGAGTGTGTTTGATGTAAAAGCAGTTCATGATTGTCTGCGTCAATCATGAACGGCTTTTGAAAAAAATGAACAAACATGGGTTCAGAGGAATTGCTTGGGGTTGGTTCGACTCATATTTGTCAGGACATTATCAAATTGTACGCAGCGATGGGAAATACTTGAAGATTGGCAGCATAATCCATAGAGTACCTCAAGGTTCAGTTTTGGACCCAGTTTTCTTTTTGCTTTACATAAATGATTTATCCACTATAAATATTCATGGAAATCTTACTATTTTTGCCGACGACACTACGTTGTTGTAGAGTGGGAAGGATACAGTCACTTGAAAACTAATATTTTCCTTGACGTCGATAAAGTAAAGCAATGGTGTGATGCGAACTTTATGTGTTTTAATACATCTAAAACCAAAATACTATCCTTCAGATTTGGCTTTGATGACCTGACCCTGGGTAACCAGGCAATAATAAATAGTGAATGCAGTAAATATCTAAAACTACTATCGATCATAAATTGAAATACTTGGACCACATATCAAATATAAACGTAAAAATAGCATCGGGCTCCTTTGCGGTTCGAGTGGTATTTCATGAACTAGGTCAAGATTTAGTAAAAATAACATATTCGGCACTCGTTGAGTCCCATATAAAATATGGTATCGCATTCTGGGGATTCTGTAGCTCTCAGCTGTTAAATTCAGTCTTTGTTCTACAAAAAAGAGCACTCCGTCATATGTGTGGTGCAAAACCGAGAGATCACTGTAGATTACTGTTCAAAAATCAACGAATACTGACAGTTATTTGCCTTTTTGTACTGGAGACTGCTTGTTTAGTCCATCAAAAATATAAAAATACAGTGAATGTTGATAGACACAACACAACAAATAGTTCTCATCTGCGATTACCTATTCCAAGAACATCACTCATAAAAAAATCTATAATATATGAAAACTTGAAGATATATAATCACCTACCAGCAAATATAAAAAATGTGTGTGATAACAAGCAATTTAGGAATGGCCTGAAAAGTATGCTTGCCAATATAGCTAAAAAAATAAATTATAAGGCTTTATGTAAATTGTATCAAATTCTAATTTTACAATTGTGTGACGGTGTGTACACCTACATCTATATTATATACATGTTTTTCATGTGTGACTAATTTCATCAATTTAATTGTGACTAAATGATTAGCCGCCTTTTGTTTTACTAATGTATGTGTATTTATAAGTATACGTATATATAAGTTTATATTTACACTGGCTTTGTCAATAAGCATTATGTTCTTCGATAATAAAGCATATTTGATTTGATGCACGCTATCTGTTTTTCAACCTAGGCTGTCCTCAAGCAGTAGAAAAAAAAGATTAAAAAAAAACAAAGATGAAAACAAAGCTCTCTGTTCCGAGATGATTTTAAGTAGCTATACTTTTTATATTAGAGAGGGATTGTATATACACATATGCATATGTGTCTCGAGCTTTACTGAAATCGAAAAAGGCGTACCACAGGGAAGTGTGCTTGGTCCTTTACTTATCATTATATATATATATATATAAATGATTTCCCGGATATTTTCAAACAATCAAGTACTACAGTCGTGAGTTATGCAGACGATTCCAATGTCATTCTACCCATTAACAGACACCTTACTCTGGAGAACTCAATTTTAAACAACTTTTCTAAAGTTTCAACATATTTGAGTACTAACATGTTATTATTAAACACCTCTAAAACAGACTGCATAATTTTTAAAACTGCCCACAATAATATCACCTTCCCGGAGAATATTCAGCTTGGAAACGATAGTATATCTTTTTCAACCAGTACAAAACTGTTAGGAATCTATATAGATGACAAATTAAACAATGGAATACATATTGAAAATCTCGCAAAAAAACTGGCAAGTAAATGTTATGCAATTAGAATTTTGAAAAGTCACTTAAAAATAGATGCACTGAAAACGCATATTATGGGATTGTTTATCCCTTTCTAAAATATGGAATATTAGTATGGGGAGGGAGTACACAACTAGAACGAATTTTTATCATGCAAAAACGGATATTGAAGACTATGTTGAATATGAAATATACAGATTCTTGTAATACTTTCAGATGTATCAAAATGCTTACCGTTTATGCCATTTACATATATGTTTGTGTACTTTTTGTGTACGATAATAAAGCCAATTTTGAAGAAGACAGATTCAGACATGAGTATTCTACCAGGCAGAAATCCAATTTTATTGTTCCCAAGCATAGACTGACAAATACAGAGAAAGGGCCACATTATGCATCCATTAAATTCTATAACAATTTACCGTTAAGCATTAAAGAAGCTCGCTCAAGACAAATTTTTAAAAAAACATGTTTTTGATCTGTTGTGTGACATCGAGCCATATTCATTACAAGAATTCATGGAGAAATAATTTTACTATAGCTGAATAACATTTTCAATCTATCTTACACCTATGACTGTGATATATTTATATATTAATAATTTCTTTTTCAATACATGTTGTAATTACTTTTATTAGGAAGGATTTCTAGTTATAAGTGACTTTTGTATTTTTTATATTGTATATTATTGTCCGACTTGAGTTTTCAACTGTTTAAATTGAAAGCTTCTATCATATACACGCATATAAATATATACACACACTAACATGCATAGGTAATTAATTTTAGTCGAAATAATCCATTATGAATAAAAGTTACATATAAGACAAGAAGATAATTCAAAAAAAAATTAACAAAAAAAACTTTTAATAATATCTGCTGCCACCCTATTCTCTTTGCATCTGAAATTCAGTTCCCTAACTATTCTGCTCATGAGTTGGAGGCAGGTTTTTAAGGTATCGGGAATTACTAACAATCTGATAAGAATAGGATCGTTTAAACATTTCTGTGTAAGGCGAAATTTGTGATATTGTGCACATCTGTTCGATATGTAATTTTTTTGGGTAAATATGGAGGTGTTTCGAACTTTATTATTTTATGATATAGGCATAAGCTGTGCAGTCTTCGACAATAAGCTATGTTTAGCCACCGGACTTCTTTTAACTTATGTGATATTCTTTGTCGTCTGCATATTCCGAAGATAATTCTAAAACAAGAATTTTGTAAAACATGGACCGTATAGGGAGTCACAGAAGTTGCACTTGGAGAGGATGAGAGAGTCACAAAGAATAGACCTCACTTTTCTGTTTAAGATATGCCTATTGCCATACAATGATTTGAGTTTTCCGAAACCGGTCCTAATACAGTTAGAGACGTGCCGTTTAAACCGCAAATCACCATCCATAGTCAATCCTAGATTCCTTGCGAACTCAGAGGGTCTTATGATATGGTCATCAACAATATCTGTAATGATTTTTTGTGGAACAAACACAAGTAATGTAGCTTTTTTAGCATTGATTTTGAGTTAGTGTTGTTCGGAAGCTCTGACAATCTGAGAGAGATCTTCATTAATTTGGTTGAGACCTAATGCCACATCATTTATATGAAACAAATGGTATACTTGCGTATCATCTGCATATAGGTGTATCGATGAAAAGGATAAGCATTCAGAAAGGTTTGATGTATAAATAGTGAATAATAAAGGCCTCAGTATAGAACCTTGTGCTATCCCAGAGGACAACGGAAGGGACCCCCAGAGATTACCACCAATTTTAACCCTCTGAGATCTACCAGAGAGATAGCTCCTGAAAAATATACTATTCGTATTCAAACCCAAGAAATGTAAAATAGAAAGTAATAGCTCATGATTAAGCGTATTAAATGCTTTAGAGAAATCTAAGAGCGCCAATTTTTGGAGTCATGAGCTCTAAATATATTATCAGTAACATCAATGAGCGCTATCTCACAACTGTGCATCTGTCTGAAACCAGATTGTTCCTGTGGAAATAACTTTTCGTGATTTAGGTAATCTCTAAGCTGCCTCGCGATTAGCCTCTCTAGAATTTTAGAAAGCGTCAGTAAAATACTCACAGGGCGGGGTCCTTCATTGTTGATTGGTTCATTTTTTTTGCTATAGGCTGTACAATTGCTTTTTTCCAAGCATCCGGAAAAGTATTTGTTGAAAGACAATTATTGATAATATTGGTGATGAATGGAATTATTTGGGGACAACAATATCTGATCAGATTCAACTTCAGACCCTCGGTTCCAGTAGCATTAGTTTTGATGCTATTCATCACCTTCGAGACACCCGTCTCAGAAACTGGGTTGAACTCAAATTTGCTATCAACTTTTGTATTATTATTATAAAAATCAATTTTTTGCCCGTCGGGGGGTATATTTGGTAGCGAGTTTATATAATACGAATTCAATAGGTCTGCATCTTGTGAATGAATGTTTCTATGGTTATTCGACAATATATTCATTTTTTTCAATTTTACCCACGTATGTTTCGTCCCGACTCTCAGTTTTTGTTCAAAATAAGCTTTTTTCTTCTGTTTGCATGTCAGATTGGTAAAATTCCGTACCGTTTTGTAGTACTCAAAATGAGCAGGTATTTTCATCCTTTTCCAGCGCTTTTAAGCCTTCAGCTTAATTGAATGAAGTAGTTTTATGTTTTCGGTAAGCCAAGGTGTTATTCTGATTTCCCTTAGAGGTGTTGAAAATAATTATTACATTCTCTATAGATACACCCTATGTGACATGTTAAGAAAAGTCAGATAGACGTGTGTGAAAATAATTTCATTAGAAAAAGATCTTGTTGATCTACATAAGAGTTTATCCCAGTTATTTAAAACCCTCAACCCATATCATTTCAACAGGTTATGGGCCCAGGCATCTGCCATTAAAAAAAATAAGATCAGCTCTAAAAAGTTCAAGAAAGAGGTGAAATATAGACCATGGCATCTACAGTCGATGATGTAAGTCAAATAGAAAAGTTGAAAGACACTGAAACATTTTAAGTCTGGAAATTTCAACTTCTGATATTGTTCAAGGCGTATGGATTATACGAAATCATCAATGGGGAATTTTTTTTTCATTTCTAACAAAAGAAAGAAAACGCAGACTGGCATCGAAAGGACGCAAGAGCTCAAAAAGCTATAACAACGATTGATAAAAAAAATCCATATGCATACTTGTGAAATCTCCAAAGAAATGTTCGAGAAACTGTGTTCAATTTTCCAGAAAGACAATCAACAACAAAAATGCAGCTTACTACAAGAATTTTTCAATTTCGCATTTCAAAATGGTTCAGATCTATCAATGCATAATCTGTAAACTTAAAAATTTAGCCTACAGATTGAAAGCTCTTGACCAGAAAATTGATAACGAGATGCTCATGTCAAAAATTCTATCAACTTTACCTCCAGAATATAAACATTTCTGTACGGCTTGGGACTCTTCACAAAATGACCAGAAAACGATTACCCAGTTGACATCCCGATTGATTGCAGAAGAAACAAGATTGAAAAATCACGGAGATGAAGGAATAGTAGCGTTCAAATCCAGAGAAAACAAATTCGACAAAAGTAGATACAGTGATCGCATCAATAAGAAGAATGAATACGAAAAGAAGTGTTTTCAGTGTGGAAATCTATGACATTTCGCTAAAAATTGTCCAAGCAAATCTGGAATGTGTTGTTATCCACAATGTAAATTCTGCAAGAAAACTAATCATCTCGAGAAAAATTTATTTTTTTCGTAAAAATTCCACACAAGATCAAGAATAAAGTAAAATTGCTTTTCTGTCGAACGAGATTGTTGAAGAAACTGATCATTGTATTGTTGATTCTGGATGTTCATCACATATGTGCAATAATAAAGACTTATTCGAATACATTGAGAATAAAAAGTCTGAAATTATGGTAGCAAAAATACATCAATCTATGAAAGCTGAAGGAAGAGGAAATATTGAGAAGGCATCTTGTACATTGAGAAACGTACTTTATGTTCCCGATTTGAGTAAAAATTTACTGTCGGTCAATGCCATAATTGAAAATGATGGTGCAGTTGCTTTTCTTGAAAATAAGGTCTTTATAATGAAAGACAATAAAATAATATTGGAAGGAGAGAAACAAAAATAGACTTTATCTTGTTAACCTAGACCAAAACCCAGAAGTAACTTTTTTGACTGAAAATGAAGATATTATGACTTGGCACAGAAAGTTAGGACATATGAGTGTGACAAATATGAAGAAATTGAATAACATAACTACTGGAATAGATTTACAGAAGGAAGACTATGAAAAACTGAACAAGGTCTGCGAAATTTGCATAAAATCTAAACAGACGAGACTACCATTCACTAGTGAAAGATATCATGCAAAAAGGCCACTCGAAATTTTACACACGGATTTATGTGGACCAATTGATCCGATTACATGAGATGGAAAAAGATTCATACTCACCTTTTTGGATGACTACACACATTTCTGCTTGATATATCTACTGAAACATAAATCTGAAGTTCTGGAACACATAAAAAATTATGTTTGTGAAGTCGAAGCGTTCAATAACATCAAAGTTTCGAAGTTAAGATGCGACAATGGAGGTAAATACGTAAATAATGAACTCCGAAGTTGGTGCAGAAGCAGAGGAATCGGTAAATATAAAGTTACTCTACACATGCACTCTGAATATAGGAAAAAATGCGGCGGTCTCATACTGTTCCCGAGTTACAGAACTTTTAATTTTTTGTTTAAGCACCGTTTTCTCAAACAAAAATCACTGAAAATGCCTTCTTCTTTTTACCAACATAAACAATACACCCTAAATCACTTATTTTCGGCACAACTTTGAACAAAATATCGTCGTTTTTATCGAAAAAATCTTTCTTACACAGTTAAATTTCACACTTTGACAGATGAAATTTAGTAACTTTACCTTATTTTTCATGTTGGTAATAAATGAATCACCGCCAACTTTTCGAATTCAAATGTGAGCAATAGTTTCCCTTTCATTTATGTGTGCAATTGTTGTGGGTGGTGATTCATTTATTACCAACATGAAAAATAAGGCAAAGTTACTAAATTTCATCTGTCAAAGTGTGAAATTTGTTCATTTGGAACTGTGTAAGAAGGAGGATTTTTTCCATAAAAACGACGATATTTTGTGCAAAGTTGTGCCAAAAATAAGTGATTTAGGGTGTATTGTTTATGCTGGTAAAAAAAGGAGGCATATTGAGTGATTTTTGTGCGAGAAAACGGTGCTTGAAAATGAGGTTCATATTTTTTTTTAGGTTCTGTAACTCGGGAACCGTATGAGACCGCCGCATGTTTCTTCCGGATTCGTGTTCAGGAGGAAAAAACACTTAAGAAAAGTGTTTTCCCTATATTCAGAGTGCATGTGTAGAGTAAGTTTATATTTACCCAGAACTCTTATGGAAAAAGCTTGTGCTCTCATTTTCGATTCTACTCTAGGAAAAGAATTCTGGAACGAAGCATTGCTTGTTTCCGCATATCTGCTGAATAGAAGCCCATATTCTTCCATGGATGTGACTCCCCTGGAAAAATGGACAAAGCGCAAACCAAATTTATCAAGATTGCAGATATTTAGATGTGAAGTATTCGCTAAAGTTTTGGGGTACCTGAGAAAATTGGATAGTCGCAGCAAAAAGTATACGTTTGTGGTTATGCACTGAACGGTTACTGCCTATGGAATTGTGAATAAAAACGTGTCTGACCCCAAGAATAAAAACAAAGGTATTCCCACAAAAAACCAACAAACCGATCTGAATTCAACTAAAGGAATTCCCAAAATACAAGGTGATACAAACAAAGTGAATTTGAACCTAGTCTCTAAGGAAATCTTGGAAATACAAACACTACACAAATGTAACGAAGTTATAAATTTGGCAAAAGAAGATTGTAAAAATGAAACATCTACAAGTGCTCAAACAAGCACATTGGAACATCAAGATCTTGGAATTCATGAACCAGCAATTAAATATGACCATAACTCAGATTGGCAGACTGTAAACAGGAAAAAAACCACTAGGACAAACCTTCTTTGCCATACAGAAACCAATATTCCCAAACAAAAATCTCAAAAAGTTTGGATGTACTTGAATAAAATTCCGCATACTGTGACTGAAGAAAATATCCAAGATTTTCTGAAGCGAAAAACGGGAGATAGTCATGAAAACTTCATAGTGAAAGATCTCAAAGAAAACAGCAGCTTAAAAACATTTGTTATCACAGCTGACTCAAGTTTAAAAACCAATTTTATAACCCCAGTTTTTGGCCCAGGGAAATAGGATACAGACGATTCGATTTCAACAAACATTATATCAAACACAATACCAGAATGTTCTAGATACGGAAGATCAAACAAGACCAGCTTCTTTTTTAGATTAGACGAATCCTGTGACTCTATACCCACCCATACTAATCGGGTTTCTCTACAGCCCACAAGCAAGAGTAATTTGAATAAACTAAACTGTGATATATTACATGAAAAATTAGCGAGAAAAGATATGGTGAGCATTTTCCACATAAATATTCAAAGCCTCTCCAACAAAATTAATGAAATTAGCATCTTTTTGGATTTTTATAACTTCGAAATAGTGTGCATTTCTGAGCATTGGTTGAATTCTGAGAACTTAAAACACATAAATATCTCCGGATATAATTTAGCATCATTCTACTGTAGGGAGCACAATCTCCACGGGGGTGTAGCAATCTTCACGAAAGATACTCTCAAATTTGAGCAGCTTAATCTTATAGAGTTCAACACTGAAAACCATTCTGAATTCTGTGGAATAAAACTCACTTCCACTAAACTTTTAATCATTACTCTCTACAGATCCTGCCTTGGGGATATCGATATTTTTATGGAGAACATAGATAATCTATTAAACAAGCATGCAAATAACTTTGAAAGGGTTATTCTTTTAGGTGATTTCAACATTGATTTCTTGACAAAATCAACGAGATTAACAGACTTAATGTGCATTTTTGATTCATACAACATAGTTCCTACCATAAAAGATTTTACCAGAGTATCAGGAAACTCTGCCTCTTGTATAGACAATATCATCACGAATCTAGGGGGAAAGGTTTATATTAGCACACTCTATGTGAAGGATATATCACTCGTAGACATATCACAAAAAATGGAATCGAGAGATTGAGAGCCTCACTTCTTAAAATTGATTGGAGTATATTCATGGATCCTGAGGGTGATGTCAACTTGCTATCTGATTTCATCACAGAAACCTATCAGAATCTGATCAATGAATTATTTCCTCTTCGGACATTCAAAAACATTAACAGGCCACCTGTTTCATGGTTTAGTCCTTCTCTACACAACATAAGAGAAACATTATCTAGTGTCAAAATAATTGCAGACTCTAGTAACGACCCAGTTGATATCCTAGCCTATAAAACTCTCAAGAAATCGTATAATATTCAATTGAAGAATGCGAAAAGATCTGCATACGATGAATTCCTCGTTGCATCAAATAATAAATCCAAAGATACCTGGAAATTAATTAACTATGAAGGAAATCGTAAACTCAAAACTCAGATCTGCAATAAAATAACTGAACAAGACTTCAATGTCTACTTCACTCAGGTTGCAGAAGATATTTTAAGATCTCTACCAACTGCAAGTGAGGATAATCTACTCCTTTACAATAACTTCCCTGTTCCCTGCAGCTCCTTTTTCTTAGAACCAGTCACTATTCACCAGGTTCGGGATGCCATAAATACCTTAAAAAATTCCAACTGTTCTGATGTCTATGACCTCAACAGTGACATAATCAAATCTACATCATATATCATTTTAGAACCGCTAACTTCCCTGATCAACTTAATTTTCTCAACTGGTACCTTTCCTGGAATATTCAAGTTTTCCAGAGTAATTCCAGTTTTTAAGAAATGAGACAAATCTGCTCCAGAGAATTATCGTCCTATATCTCTGATCACAATATTTTCCAAAATTATTGAAATAATCATCAAGAACAGGCTCTCCAAATACTTTGAAAATAACAACTTCTTGAATGATTCACAGTATGGCTTTAGAAAAAAACGATCAACAATCATGGCATTATTGAAAGTTCTGGGAGACATAATCGAAGGCCTAGAACAAGGAAAACATACAACTTTGACGCTTTGTGACCTTTCCAAGGCCTTCGATTGTGTATCACATGATATCCTCATAGCAAAACTGGATTACTATGGAATAAGAGGTATACCCCTATCACTCATGAAGTCATATCTTGAAAACAGATTCCAATGTGTAACACTCGAAAACTCTCATTCGGACTTTTTACCTATAAGACATGGTGTTCCCCAGGGGTCTGTTTTGGGACCGTTACTTTTTGTTATACATATAAACGACCTATGTTCATTCCTACATCCCAATAGATGCATTTTATTTGCCGATGACACATCACTCATTTGTTCAGATGGAAACTATGATAATCTAATTCTATCATCAGCCAACATTGAAAGAGACAAATAGCTGGCTCTCCTCTAACAAACTTAAACTCAATCAAACAAAATCGCAAAGAATAACCTTTTCATCTAATGCAAATTATCAAGCAGGACAAACTGCCACTTTATTAGGCATCAATTTTGACAATAAACTAACATGGCATTACCATACTGACCTCCTCAATAGAAAATTGGCCAGTACAATATTCCTCATTCGTCAATTAAAACATATAGCCAGCATCACCACACTGAGGACTGTTTACTTTTCACTTTTCCACTCACAACTCAGTTATGGAGTAATATTATGGGGAAATTCATCTGGTGCAGCTAATATTTTCAAGAAACAAAAAAAGGTAATCAGGATCATAGCTAACGCAAGCTATATTGAACACTGTCGCCCAATTTTCATCAGTTTTGGAATTATGCCTCTGCCCTGCTTATACATATATAGTACCCTACTTGAAATCCATGGAAATATTAAAAATTTCACAATGCAATCGGATGTACATAATTACTCGACAAGATCTGCTAAGCTGATAAGAACACCCAGATTTCGTTTGACAAAATCGTCCAAAAACTCTCTGGATATCAGACTGTATAACATCCTACCTGAAAATTGGAAAACCCTCCAGTCTCACACATTCAAATCCACAGTAAAAGAATATCTATTATACCACTGCTTTTACTCTATAGAGGAATATTTGGAAACTCCATTTGCCTCCCCATGTCTTTTCTCGCCACACTTAACTATATGATTTTATTACGTTCTCTCTCACTTGAGTGATTGTTTTAATGATTTAATTTATGATTATTTTAATGTTCTAACTTATATGTGTCCTTGATTTAGTAAATCTAAGTACCTCTGTGTCAGTAACAATGTTTTATTATTTTATATACTGATGTTTTATAATTTCTATAATTTTGACAATTATCTGACCTGCTACAAACACTTGTAAAAATGTGTAACGTTGTCAATAAATCTAAATCTATCTATCTATGGGATGCTGAAAAAAGAGAAGTCATCGTACGCAGAGATGTTTTATTCAAAGAAACACCAAAAACTAACACAAACGTTTGTTCTAATGAAATACAAACGAGAAGTGTCATGAACATGTCAGATGACAGTGATTATAAAAACCATGACGAGAAAGAAATTTCAGAAAATGAATCACAGGGTGATACGAATTTAAGAGAGGAATTATGAACCAGAAATACAGGATGATGAAGGATTGGGAGAAGGAAATCGACGAAGAATCATAAAGAAACGTAAGAAACACGATGATTTCGTAATGTTAACATACCAAGAAGCAGTGACAGGACCAGAAAAGGATAAATGGATTTCCGCTATTGAAGAAGAAAAAATAGCATTGAATAAAAATAATTTATGGACTCGTGGAAAAATAAAATGTAATCGGACAAAAAGTATTATCAAGCCGATGGGTTTTCAAATTCAAAGTTGATGGACGGTACAGAGCAAGACTGGTTATAAGAGGATGCAAACAGGAATATGGAATCGATTTCACAGAAACTTTCAGTCTGTTGTAAATAGCTGTTCTATAAGAATTTTATTCGCCCTTGCTGCCAACAGAAACCAACTCATCAATAAATTTGATAAAAAAACTGCATTTTTATACGGAGAACTGAACGAAAATATTTTGATGTACATTCCAGAAGGTTATGAAGAAACCAATAATGTTTGCCTATTGAAAAAATCCTTATATGGACTGAAACAGGCCCCTCTAAAATGGAATCAGAGATTTACATGTTTTTCAAAAGAGAGAGGACTCATTTATTTGAAGGCAGATGTATTTTCAAGAATGAAGAAGGGACACTATTTTTGGCCATATACGTAGATGATGGATTATTATTGGCAGAACGTGAAGAGGATATGAATAGTTTACTACAAGATTTGGGAAAAGTATTTGAAGTTGTCAAATCCGAGAATCCTAGTATGTTTTTGGGAATTCAAATCGTAAGAAAGGAAAATTATATTGGACTCCAACAAAAATATTATGTTACAATAATTTTGAGGGACTTCAACATGCAAGAAGCAAAACCGGCACCCACACCTATGATTATTATAGATAGAAATCAAGAAAATAGAAGAATTGAAAATTGAAATTTTCCATTAGGAGAAGTAATACAAGGAAATTGTAGTCCAGAATCGATATCACGTACATGAAATCAGGTAGTAGCGCTTTTTTCACACAATGTTCGGGATGACGTGGAGGTACTTTGGTCAAGTTTTCGACCTCGGGGCCCCTCCCAAACTTAGTTTCCTAGCCCAAAAACTGCAATTTTTTGGCACTTTTTTCAGTTTTTGGCCATTTTAACCATGAACGAGTGGTTTTTTGACAATGACCATGGTTACCTTTGTTAAACTAGGTAGAATTTGCTAAATTTTTTGTCTCCGTAGACCCAATAGTTTCCGATATACAGCTTTTCAAAATTTGCAAATTTTTTGCAATGATAAAATAACCATGGCCAACGTTTGGTATGTAAATTGTGACGTTATATTCATTGTTGTAGTGTCATTCAGATATCAGGATGTCGGAAACCGGACCTTCAAAGAGTTCCACGTGTTTTAAATGTGGTGAGAGTTTGCGGGAAGGAGACATTGTACTTGTGAAAGAAAAAGGAGTGCAAACCCTTCGGGCTTCGAGTGCTACGTTGAAAAATCGTGACAATGCAAAAAAAAATACACATTTGTTTAAACTCCACTCGATTTTGTTTTCAATTAAATTCCCTATCGCCAATTTACGAGTCGTCAAAAGAAAGGGTTGCTGAGGGGGGGGGGGATTTTGATCACTCCCCATGAACTTGTTTTGTACAGGCTCAAAGATTAGTACTCAGAGTTGGTATGTTTCGAACATGCATACTCCCCCATCCCCCCACCCATACCTTTCTAAAATGTACATTTTGTAAAAATTCACTTTGCTGAACCATATGAAAGTGAATTCTGTTGATACGAGGGCGATTTTATAAAAAAACAAAAGAAATTGCAAAAAATTTGCAAATTTGAAAAAAACGCCAAACTTTGAAGAACTGTATCTCGGAAACTATTGGGTCTACAGCAAATTATATCTTGTTAAAAAAAGGTATTCAGTCATGGTCGAAAAATCACTCCTTCATGGTCAAAATGGCCGAAAACTGAAAAAAGTGCAAAACAATTGCAGTTTTTGGGCTGGGAAACTACGTTCCGGAAGGGCCCCGATGACGAAAACTTGACCAGAGTACCTCTACGTAATCCTGAACATTGTGTGAAAAAATCGCTACTACCTGATTTCATGTACTTGAGAATGTACTATTTTACTGTAAAAGCAGTTGGGAGCTTACTTTACCTCATGAATAAAATTCGACCTGATATATCATTTCCAGTAAGCTTCTGTAGTCGAAAACTGGAAAATCCCACAATTCTAGACGTTTCCAATCTGAAGAGAGTAATCAGGTACTTGAATGATAAAAAAGATGAAGGAATAAGATATACAGAGGATTCAAGATTGACAGAACTTATTGGGTATTGTGATTCGGATTTTGCTGGGGACACTGAAACAAGGAAAAGCACAATGGGCTATGCCATATTTTTCTGTGGTGGACCAGTAGTATGGTGTTGCAGGAAACAGCCGATTGTTGCTTTGTCTACGACCGAAGCCGAATACATTGCAGCAGCAGACTGTACTAAAGAGTTGATTTATCTCAAAACATTAATTGAGGAGTTGATAAATCAGACAATTGAAATAAAACTGAGAGTGGACAATCACAGTTCGATAACACTCATTAGGAATGGACCGTTCAACAAAAGGAGTAAGCACATCGAACGTCAGATACCACTTCATCAACGAAAAAGTCAGCGAAGGTGTGATTGACATCAAGTATTACTGTTCTGAAAATAAAATTGGAGATATTTTTACGAAGCCCCTTGGGAATCTAAAATTCTTCAAGTACAAGAAATTTTTGGTTGATAAAATTTGAATTTATTTTAGAAGGGTAATAATTATTTAGAGATACACACACATGTGACATGTTTATAAAACATTAAAAAAAGTTCACTTGTTAAGAAAAGTCAGATAGACGTGTGTGAAAATGATTTCATTAAAGAAAGATCTTGTTGGTCTACATAAGAGTTTATCCCAGTTATTTAAAACCCTCCACCCATATCATTTCAACAAGAGGCGCTTGTATATTAAAAAGTTGTACGAGAGATTCATTCAAGAATATTAAAAAAACTTTATTCAGAATTAAAAATTACAAAAGCGAAGTTTTAAATATAAAATAATATCAAGATGAAAATATTGATTGAAGCCCGGGACTCAAAGTGATGGCGCATTTGCTGTTTCAGTTGGAGGAAAACCCGGAAAAACCCACAACACCATCAGAAATCAGATCATCAACTTTCTCATAGAAAAGGACACATTGTTAATATTGTCAAGTCGATATATTTCCAGTAGTTGGAGATTTTCTAGATCAGTAATAAATTCATCATAATTGAAAAACCTAAAATCGCGAATAATCTTGAAAGTGAGGTTTGAAAGTGGGGATTGTGTTTTTCCTACATTGATAGCAGATGATTGTGTGTGTGTGTGCTCTCTAATAATACCAAATAGCAGTACAATAGTCTGTGAGAAAAATTTATATTTGTGTTCAGTGTTCTCTTGATTAAACCCTACTAAATCTGTAAATCAGTTTTTTTTTAAAAGCAGCCTGCAAAAGTCAGATTTGCAGCAAAATAGTGCATTTTCATCACATCTCCGAACGAAAATCCAACAAAAAACGGCAACAACAGATAAGCTTTTTACCTGCACACAGTAAAAAATGCGAACATACCAATAAAGATTGTACATAAATACATTCTTTATTGTACTCCAGTGGAATTAGGCAAACTCCTAATCCATTGACAAGAATTATACCAATTAAATTCTACAAGGATGTCTGAGCTAATCAACTCGGCTTCCCAGGGCTCGCAAACTAGTAGATTTAAATGCTGCAAGAAAAAAACTGTTAACTATTATGTATGTGTAAATTGTTTTGGCGTATTCCACCAAAGTTGTTTATACAGAATTAAGAAAAACATCTCTTTTCTACACGACAATAAAATAACCTGTTGTCCTGTCGAAATCATTGATCAGGAGGAAAATCTAAACAATGTACTAGAATCATCCATAAAGGAGCTTTATGATGACAACATCATGCAAAATAATTACATCAAGAAATTGAAAGACGAAAAAGAAAAATTTGTGGAAGAAGCGCTGAAGTCTGAACGTGATCTTAATGAACTACTGGAGAACAGAGACCATTCAATTAAATCCCTGAAATGCGAACTCGAGCTACTAAAGATTCATCCACCATTTAAGCTTACAGCTACGACATCAGTTGACACCCAAACGGAGGAACAAAAAACTATAATCACTGACCTCCCTCCCAAAATAACAAAAAAGGCAGGAACTGAAGCACAAACTCAGACTGACAGAATTGAACTGCCAGAAAGAACTACCATCAGTGGGGTTAAACCTATGTCAACAGTTAGCATACAAACGGATGTCCTAAAAACAAGGATCACGAACTTCCTTCCCCAAATAACCAAAATTAAAGGCACTGAAGTTCAAGCGCAGACTGACAACAATGAAATGACAGAAATTGGGGCCTTCAGAGGGAAGAAATCCATTGAAAAAATTAAACTCAATGAAGTAGCAACAAAGGAAAATATTCTCGATACTAACTGCGGATCCTCATTAAAAAACAAAATTATAAACGGAAATAAAAAACATACATGTCACAAGAAACACAAAAGATTACTCAAAAAACGTCCCACCCCTCATAAATTTGAAAATACATCTGTAAATAAATCAGTCAACCTATCAAATGACTTCCATGTAGAAGTAATTAGCAATAATCAAGAGTTGTCATTGGATAGCTTAGATCCAACCCAAAATGATTATGAAAATCCTGGCAAAATTGGAAACGCTGAAAAGAAAAATGACACATTCACATTAGCGGTGGAAATCAGCATTGCAGAAGCAAGTATAAACAAAGGAGACAGTGAACTGCAGACTTCTCACCGAGCGGAAGAGAGAACTGATGACTACACTAACTCTGACAAGACAAAAATATTGATTTTAGGTGATGAATATGCAATTAACTTTTCTAAAGTGCTAAATAGACTTATTGACGAAGATAAATATATCATAGAGGAAATTATAAAACCACATAGTGAACTCTCTGACTTGACAAAAAATACATTCTTAGATGCTATAAGCTATGGCTCAGATGATTATGTGATAGTATTATTCAGCACTAAAAACATAAGCAATAATAACAGCCTGAATCGTTTAAAACAACTATTACCAATAAGTAAAACCTCCAATGTTTTGATACTTTCTGGTTGCAATGAACCGCTTGATCACATCATAAATAAAAAATTAAAAAAAATAATAACAGCCTGAATGCTGCTTTAAAACAACTATTACCAAAGAAAAAACTCCAAATTCGAGATCATCCAAAAGGTAAAAAAATGTATATCCAATTCAAAAAGACAAGTTGTTTTGAAAACAATCAAAGTGATAGGAGTAATGACATATGAATCCATCCAGACTTGCCCTATTCATGCCCCCATTACGGAAATCCATTTTTTAGGCGTTCGACAACCTTGCCCAACTCATCTATAACTCCAATGAATTGCCGTCAAAAATTATCTTTGCTCTTATTAAATATTCAATCTATTCGCTATAAAACTGAAGAACTCCTCGTATTCATTGAAAATCAGGAATTACCCGAATTAATTCTAATAACAGAGCACTGGCTTGAAGAAAATGAACCCTATTATGTTCCTAACTACACTATAGCTTCAAAATATTGCAGAAAAACTTTAAACAATGGTGGAACGCTGATATTAATTAAAAATAACTTCTCCAATACATTCGTATTGGAAAATATCACTAATTATGGTAATTTAATTGTAGAGCATACTTTCGAGTTTTCCTTGGTATACAATAGGGCCAATAATCTATATATAATGTGCATGGCCTCAAACTCAGATTTGAACATATAATTTTGAATCTATTCTTACACAATTACCCATCAACTCGAAATTAATTATAGCCGGGGATCTCAATATAGATTTCTCGAATGAGCAATCCCCAGTTACACTCACTCTGAAAAATCTGTTAACTTCTTTCAATCAGACTATGAATGTATCAAATCCTACTCGAATCTCCTCACACTCATCAACTGGCATAGACTATGTTCCAACCTTGATAGTAATAGTATTGATTGCACTGTCATTCATGCAGGATTCTCTGACCATGAGGCAATCTACACCTCCTTCCTAATAAATGAGATCCCGAAGAAAAAGAGGCACAGGTTTGGCAGAATCTTCAGTAGAGCGAATTTTGAAAAATTCAATGAATTTTCTTCTACAATAAACTGGGTGCCAGTTCTGAATTCCCCTGAACCCTTCAATGCATTTCCCAAAACTCTTCTGCTTGCCTTTCAAAATTGTTTTCCTCTACAGAAAATAAAGGACAAAGAAAAAAATTAAAAAACATGGATATCCCTAGGAATGAAAAAATCGGGTGCAAACCTTAGGTCATTGAACATAATAAGAAAGCACACCACTAATGAGTGGTTTTTACTCTACTTCTATAATTACAGACGCACCTATAAAGTCGTAATAAAAGCTGCTAAGGAAAACTACTACAAACACAGAATAGAGAATGCAAAAAACAAAATGCGCGAAAACTAGTCTATAATAAACAACCTAAGGGGCAAAAGTACTCATCTCCCCTCCCATATGAACATTGAACCAAACAAACTTAATGAATTTTATTGTACAGTAGCTAAAAAACTGACCCGAGACATAGTACCAATGACTGACCCCTTGCATTATCTCAAACATATATCCATATCAAATAACTTTTACTTATATAACACTGACATTGACGAACTCAAATCGATCTTTAACCAAATGAAAAATAAAAAATCTTGTGGGTTGGATGAAATATCAGTGAAAATATTACAAAATTTGCCAGATGAGGCGTTGCATGTATTAGTCGAAGCAATTAACATTTCATTTATGACAGGTGAATTTCCTACTTGCTTAAAAACTGCTATTATAATTCCACTGCATAAAGGTGGTCAACTCAAAGAACCCTCGAACTTTAGACCAATCGCACTACTGTCAACCCTCTCGAAAATAATTGAGAAGCTAGTTAAGAAAAGACTAGTATCATTCTTAAATCGACATAATATATTTTCGTCCTCTCAATTTGGGTTCCAACCCAATAAAAGCACCAATGATGCTATTTTCAACCATTTTGGAGGCAGTTTACACAGAATTGAATACCGGTGAAGCTGTTGGAGCAGTGTTTTGTGATTTTTCCAAAGAATTCGATTGTGTGAATCACGGAATACTGCTGCAGAAGCTGGATTGCTATGGAATCAGAGGTGTAGCTTATAACTGGCTAAAATCGTATCTCTCTAACCGAATTCAGATGGTAAAATGTAATAATAAATTGTCGAACCCTTCAAATATCGATTATGGTGTTCCTCAGGGCTCGGTATTGGGACCACTTCTTTTTCTTATTTATTTAAATGATCTTGGTAATATCAACATTTTCGGAAAATTCACCATATTTGCAGACGACACCACAATAATGTGGCACGGAAAAAATGTTGAACTCTTGAAAGAAAATATCACTTCTGATTTGGAGAAAGTTAAACGATGGTGTGACTCCAACTTGCTGTGCTTCAACATTGAGAAAACAAGCATACTAACCTTCAAATTCAACTTTGATAACCTAGCTTTAGGCAATCAGAGGGTAACTAGCCAACCCCACACCAAATTTCTAGGTTTATACCTAGATGACAAATTGAAATTTGAAGGCCACATAAAAACTGGTAAAACATTAGCATCAGGCTGTTATGCTGTTCGAGTCATTACCAATGAACTTGGCCTCAATTCAGGCAGAATAGCGTACTTCTCACTGATTGAATCTCACATAAGATATGGCATCTCCTTCTGGGGTTCCTGCTCTAACCAGTTGATGAACTCAATATTTGTACTTCAAAAGAGAGCATTGAGGTACTTTTGTAAATGTCGTTCAAGGGTTCATTGTAAGCCTCTTCTTATTGAACATCGAATTTTAACGCTAACTTGTATATTTATTCTCGAAACAGTGTGCTTAATACATAAAACAAAATCAAAAGAGCCAAATAATAGACCCGTCAACACAATAATATTAGTATGCCCATACCAACATCATCTTTGACAAAAAATTGCCTTATATTCGAGAGGAGGAAGATTTATAACCACCTACCTCGCATTCTCAAGAACACAGTAAATCTCGCACCATTTAGAAATTCAATTATGAATATCCTTCTCAAAAAGGCATATTACAACCTTCAGAATTCTATAGTGACAACCTTAGTTAGATCATTATGTATGACTAGCACTGTACACCCATTTATTTATTTTTACTATATTGTAATTCCTCTGACTACTGAATGTAGTTTATATATCGTGTGACGTGTTTTACTAGGGTTTGTTTTAATAACCCTCAAACTCCTAGAAAACTACGTTACTTATGACGCCAGAATTTTAGGCAGGAAATATTTTCCTTTCTCTATTTCAAATCTCGGGCGCCGGATTTTATAGTGGTTTTCTCCATGCACTAGGGTAGCTACAGATGGAGAACGTCCAGGGGTCTGGTATATTGACACTTTCTGAATCTTTACAAAATACTGTAGGCTTTAAGTACAAATTTTGGATACTGAACGCCGATTGCTTTTATGTCTCCCCAAAGAGACAGACAGACAGAAATGTATTTGTTTGTTTTTTCTTTACCAATTTCTTTTTCTACAACTTGACTAAATGCGTCTGTTGCGTAACTTCAATACTTTATAGGAAATAGAAATGGGTTTTTTTCAATGTAAACACAGTGTGTAATAGGTATTAAATTAACTGGTATATTCAATAAGATTTGGCACAACAATTTTCGTAATACAAATATTTTTGTTTAAAAGAAAACGATCTGGCACATTTAAATGGGGTAATACATATACCGAAAATATATATATATATATATATATATATATATAATATATATATATATATATATATATATATATATATATATATATAAATATATATATAATCCTATTTATCAAATAGTATCGAAATGATATTTACCTTCACGTAAATATAACTGCCAAATGAACAGTAATTTTCCGGCAATTTAGGGAATAAAATGAACTACTCTTGTGAGCTAAGAATACCTGTTTCTTCCTGTTCACGGTTATCTGACTGACTCAGAAATTGGTTCTTCAAGTTTATAAGCAAGCGGCTTATAGCATTCTCGATTTCCCTTTGTTTACCCTAATTTAAAAATTGAATACCACGTGTCACTTGTATATTTCCTAAGCTTCCGTTGGTAATATACCCGGCTGGTTGAGGGTTCGAAGGACCTTAGGGTTTGGGTAGATAGAGCAGACAATCCTTTTCAAATTTGTATTAGTTGAATGGAACAGTTAACTTCAAACTTACAATACTAGTAAAAATACATTGGAAAGTGACAAGTTGTTCGACAGACTAGGAAATTGTTGAACATAACTCTCAACTTGTTTCTCCGTTGCTTGGGAAACCTTTATATCGGTACAATACAGGGTGCAGGAAAGTGCGTATTTCACAGTTCACAACATCCTCCCCATGAAGCATGTAAGCTTCATAAAGACTCAAGAGGTAATGGGCATAATTTAGAAATTGGACGGATATATAATCCATTATTGGTTTTAATTTTAACAACCCGTACTATATTATCAGGTCCTGGCATTATTTCAACTATCCTAGCCAAAACCCATTCAAGAGGTGGCACATTGTCCTCCTTTACTAAAACCACCATATTTTCTTTGAGATTTTCGGATGACTTCATCCATTTAGGGCGGTGTTGCAATCTATTCAGATGTTCTAGTGACCATTTTTTCCAAAAATGGTGACGTAATTTACTGCAATGCTCCCACATTTGCAGACGATTCTCGGGTATACTATATACATCTTTTTCTGGAAGTGCTGCAAGAGAATCGCCAATGAGAAAATGTGCAGGTGTAAGAACGCTTAGATCTGAAGGATCTGATGATAGTGGGCAAAGCGGCCTAGAGTTGAGTATAGGCTTCAATTTGTGCCAAAGTGTAATCAAATGTTCAAAGGTCAAGCGTACCTTTACCTATGAGTCCGTTTGAGATGATACTTTGTTGATTTTATTCCTGCCTCCCAAAGACCACCCCAGTGTGGACTGTTGGGTGGTATGAATTTCCAGTTGACCTTTCTGGTTGCCAGAAAATCGTGAATTGAATTTTTTTCTTTACAAAAAAAAATATAAATTTCATGAAGTGAATTATTTGCACCTTGGAAATTAGTTGCATTATCACTAAAAATGGTGAGAGGAAGTCCGCGTCTTGAGATGAAGCGTTTCAAAGTCAGAAGAAACATATCTGTAGTAAGATTGGAAACTAATTCCAAATGAATGGCCTTGGTATTCATACAAACAAATAGAGCAATATATGATTTAGTGATCCTAGCGTTGCGTAATTTTGATTCTTTCACCATAATTGGACCACCGAAATCGATACCAACATTAAGAAATGCTCTTGTGGGAGAACCGTTCTGGAGGAAGAACACCCATGAGTTGCTGGGCGTGTTTAGCTTTGAATCGATGACATCTCACACAATTTTAATAACCTTTTAACTTGTCGTAAACCATTTATGGGCCAGAATCGCAGTCTGAGATTACACAACACATTTTGTGGTCCGGCATGATTCAGGCGAATATGTTCGTTTTTATGATGAGTGTGACAAGCGTAATCCTTGGAGGGCAATAACATAGGATGTTTTTGAGAAATGGGTAAAGGTGCTTCATTCAGCCTACCACCTACACGTAAGATACCTTCTTTATCTACAAAGGGTGTTAAAGGCAAAATGGAACAATTATTAGGGATAGTTTGATTGTGCGAAAGAAGAGCAATTTCCTTACTGAAATGTTGTGCTTGAACTATTTTCACGATGACCACTAAAGAATAGTTTAATTCTGAGACAGTGAGTGGACCAATTAGTTTTCATTATTGGGCTTGCAATTGTTAACAAATCTGATACAATATGCAATTGAGCGTTGCATGCGAATGAAATTTGAGAATCGTCGCGAACATTGAAGGAGAATTCAATTTACTTGAATATGAGATATTATTGACCTTTGTTCCGGAAGAGATAAGCTTTTCGACTGGAGCGTTGGTCAAAATCACTATTGAAGTCTGAAAGAATTTTTGGTCCATTCCACCAAATCTACAATCAATCAAAGATGATGGAAGTAGTCCTCGAGATATGTGATCAGCAGGATTTTCTAGTAAAGCTATATGTCGCCACTGAGCATTTGTGGTTAATTCCTGAATTTCAGAAACTCGATTTGCGACGAAAGTTGTCCATCTAGTGGGAAATCGGAGATCAACTGAGAGTTATCTGAGAATCTGTCCCGAGAATGACCCTCGAAATTTTCTGGGTAAATATTGTGAGAATTTTATGAGTAAATCGGGCCAACAACAGAGCACCACAAAGTTCTAATTTAGGAGAGAAATAGTTTTAAGTGGGGCAACTCTGGATTTGGAACCAATTAACCTTAGAAATCTTGTTTGAATAGATAACTTCGAAGATATAAACATGCACCATAACCCAATAGGGATGCATCTGAAAAACCGTGTAATTGTATTTCCTTAGCGCTTCCTTCTGAGAATAACCATCGAGGAATAGATAGCTGTGTTAGTGTAGGAACATTTTCATAAAATAAATTCCATTGATCTATCAATATTGGGGTTAACAATTCATCCCATTCTATTTTGCTTACCCAAATCTTTTGCATTAGAATTTTTGCGAAAGTATAAGCGGACCTATTAGACCTAGGGGATCAAAAAGTGAAGCGATGAAAGATAAAACGTTCCTTTTAGTGGGAGGTTGGTTTTGACAAGGAAATTTTATAGCGATTTTGAATATATCAGAGTATGGAATCCATGAGATTCCTAAAACCTTGTTCAAATGATCGGAATGGAAACCTAGTTCAGGATTAATTTTCGATATATCCGAGGTTGAGAATTCTGAAGTATTTGAAACCCATTTTGTAATTCAAACCCTGCAGAACCTAAGAGTTCTATGAGTTCATTTCGTAACCTAAACAAATCGTCTAAGGTGTCTGAACCCCCTAAAATGTCATCCACATAACATTGTTCAGAGGTGCTTGTGAAGCTAGCGGGTGAGTTAATTTTCCATCATATGCCAGTTGAAGAAGTGATCTCGTAGCAGAAATGGAGCACAATTTGTTCCATATGTAACTGTCGTAATTCGATACATTTAAAAGATTCATTGGGATTATCGGCAGAGAATATTTTGCAAATGTCAATGCTCTGGTGCGATTTGAATTTAGTACATTTTTATTATATCCGTTGAGAGGCAGTACTTGAAAGTTCTAAATCTACAAATAATATCGAATAAATCTGGTTGAGCGGTGGGACCTTTGTGCATAACATCATTTAGAGAAATACCTGTTGTTGTTTTCATAGATGCGTCAAATACGACCCTCAATTTCGTAGTTTGACTTTCCTCCTTAATCACACAGTGATGTGGTAAGAAATATTATTTGAAACCACCCTCAATTTCAACTTCTAGGGGTACGAATTCACCGTGTTTCAAAGATACGTATTCATCGATGAAAGCCTTGTATCGAGATTGTAAAGTTGAATTCTTAAGGAACCGTTTTCAAGAGAGAAATCTTTTCTTAGCTTGCTCATATGAATTTCCCAAATTCAATGAGTGGGCATCGTATTTGAGAGGAGATATACCTGAAAGCGTCCGTCATCTGTGTATGCGTGTTGTTGTAGAAAATATATTTTCACAAAAACGATCTTCCTGAGATAGAATGCGTTTAATAGATATTTCCTCAAGTTGCCAAAATTTGGGTATCAGTTCATTTATTTCTGGAGTGTGTGAAAATAATGTAACACTCATGCTACATAACTGTTCAAGTGGTATTGGGCCACCTAAAAGCCATCCTAGTTTGCTATAAAGTAAAACTGGTAAATTATTTCCTAATCTTATCAATCCAGGTTCGATCAGTTCATAATACAGATCTGCTCCTATTAATATATCAATTTGACCAGGAATATCAAAATGTTTATCAGCCATGAACAAATCAGTCGGAATATTTAAAAGAGAAATATCTATTTTAGTTTGGGGAAGAGGGCAAGTAATTTTTTTAGAATTCCACATTTAGTCCTAATTTGAAAATGATTTGGATCCTGCGATTCAATGATAATATTCACCATCTCATTGATACTTGTTGTGCCTTGAGATATTCCTGAAATCTGTAAATAACTTTGCTGAGTTTTAGTCTTCAACGTTTCATTATCTCAGTAATGAATGTTGTCTGTGATGCAGAATCTAAAAGTGCCGAGCTGTTATTTTGTTCCCCGAGTCAAAATTAGATTTACTTGAGCTGTAGCCAATAGAACATGAGTTTATTTTCCTGATTACTGAAACACCAGTTTTCTGAACAGATGAATGAGTGGATGAGATTAACAATTGTGAATCGGTTTGAATCAATGCTAGTGTTGTTACTATTTTCCTGAACTATTTGTCTGCTAGAAGGATTCTCTGAGGAAAGAACATTGACTTGAGGAAATTGTCTGTCATTATTGAGAGTTGGGTTTTCATGTAATAACGTGTGATGTCTACCTGAACATGACCTACACCTTTCTGAGGTACATTGACTGACAATGTGTTTTGTGCCTAAACAGTTGAAACACAACTTATTTTTCGTAACAAAATCTCTCTTTTGCTGTATAGTTTGTGAGCTGAATTGTGAGCACCTATAAATCGAGTGATTTTTCCCTTTGCAAAATATGCACAACTGAACTATGTTTGCCTTGTTTGAGCGTGGAGAATTATTTGTTACTGTGTGAGAAACTTGTTGAGAACGGGTTTGGTTGGAAATTTATTCGATCTTAATTTATTTTCTGATTGAGAGACTGATTCTAGAGCTGAACAGCGCTTGTCAAGAAATTCTAAAATTCTTCTAGTTTAGGGGTTTTCCCGAGTCTCTTTCTAGTTCATAAGCCTTGTGAGTATGAAAATTCAATTTATTGGAGAAAATATAGACTAAAATCAAGTCCCATGAATCTACTGGTACTGACATAGCCTTCAATGCATTGAAATGTTGTTTAATTTTCGTGATGAAATCTCTCATTGAAAAAGAGTTTTCTTTTTGTACCTCTATCTCTAAAAGTGATTTAATGTGAGAATTAATTATGGCCATTTTGTTATTATATCTTTTTTTCAAAATATCTAATGCGATCGTATAATTTCCATCAGTAATTGAGAGTTCATTAATCAACGAAAGAGGTTCGTTCTTAACAACAGATTTCAAGTATAAAAACTTTTGGGAATTAGCCAAATTCGAATTTTTATCGACTAGTGCTAAAACAGATCATAAAAGATCTCCAATCTTCATAACTGCCAGTGAAAATTGGAATATTCAAATTAGGTAATTTAACTTTTGGAGTGGGAGAACCTTGTGAACTTCTGAAATAATTACCTTGAGCAACTACTTCATTGGTAGCGGAGACCATATTTACCGTTTTTGAATCAGAGTCGAAGCTTACTGTGAACACCACGTAACGCTCTTCAACAACTTCCCTATCAACAATTTGTGATTCATCTTCATCCTCAATACAATCCTGGATCCTACAATAATCATTAAAGCCTTAATTGTATGTTCTCTCTAATAACTAATTCATTATTGTTGAGATTTTCATCGTTCTCATGTTCAGCAATAAAATTTTCGAACTGGTGATGTTTCCTTTGGAACGTCCTCGTTTTCTGATGAGATCTTCCATATTGATGATATATTGAAATATAAATTAATAAGTGAAAGTTCTTCCGAAATAAATAATCTGAAGTAAATTGCGATGGGCTATCAACGAAAGGTGACGTTAAAAAATGTCAATCAGATGAATTGTCAAAATGTCAAATTATACAAATCAAACACTTCTGACCTCGTGAATCGGGTTCTGGGAGATAAATATCTTCCTATCAGGAAATGGAGTGTTCTGACGACAAACTTTTTACTTCCAGCTTCTTCCAAGTCGTTGAGAGGGGTTGAAGTCTGATGTTTTGTCAGTTATCTGGGAATGAGCGACTTCTTCTAACGCAGAGACCTTTCCAACTCTACGACGTTTCAGTGCAGGGATGCTTTCCATCGGTTGGGTATCCGGCTCGATGAGACCATATGGTTGAGGGTTCGAAGGACCTTAGGGTTTGGGTAGATAGAGCAGACAATCCTTTTCAAATTTGTATTAGTTGATGGAACAGTTAACTCGCAAACTTACAATACTAGTAAAATACATTGGAAAAGTGACAAGTTGTTCGACAGACTAGGGAAATTGTTGAACATAACTCTCAACTTGTTTCTCCGTTGCTTGGGAAACCTTTATATCGGATTCAATACAGGGTGAAGGAAGGTACGTATTTCACAGTTCACAACACCGGCGGTGATATTTTTTCCTCTGTTCCTTAAAATAGCCCTTTTCTTCTACGACTTTCTCGTTAACAAGAATTATATTTTTGGCTTTGTTTTCCTATTTTATGCTCGGCGATTTCCTGAGCTTAAACAATATTAACAACTGGGCGTGGATACAGACGACAAAGCATCACTGTATTTTCGTGTTATAAAATCCCTTATTTCCCCTAATGTTAACAACAACGTTTATTTACCCAAATCACCTTCTCAAGTCGCTAATTGAATTATTCCTCTTGAATATGTCTATAACTTGTGAAATTCGTGAATTTTGTTTTGCTCTGCACGTATTTTCAGGGACAAATAAACTTTTCAACGCATTTATCGCGGCCGATGTTCCGATTTGGTTAGAGCCTGAATCGGGACAACGGGAACAATAATTACTGTTATGTAATTGGTTTATACGTCAATTGCTTAAATTCGGTGTTTTCCCGAACTTAAGACAATATAAAATTTAAATTCACTGATTTAAGTGATGTGAAGATTCGCGTCAGTTGTTTGCATTCGGCGTTTTCCCTGAACTCAAATAACTGAAAACATAACTCAATAATTTCAATAACGGGCAAATAAAAGAACTATTTATGTAAGATTTCCCTTGACAAGAAAAGAAAACACCTGCCAGAGCTTATGTGAAAATTGTTTTCCGCGGTGACACAAAATAAAATGGTCTACTTTATACTGTTCAATTTGGCAAATAAATCATATATTTTTACCCGTAAAAATAACCAACAATTGACTAAAATGTCAATACTACCCTAAATTAAACACTCAATCGATTTCACAAAAAGTTCGATTGAACCACCCAAAAATAAAATAAATCAATATTCACTCTGTAGTCTTCTGACCAACTTAAACGTTTCGGCAAATGCTCGAATAAAGGAAATTATAATAATGCAGAAAATATATTTAACTTCTCAGGTAACGAATTAACTCAAATAAAGAATACTTTGGCAGAAATAAACTGTAAATGCCACGACAGATAATTAACTAAATGAAATAATAATAATACATATAATAATATGTAAACGCCCGGAAAATTAATTGAATCAAATCGAATAATAATAAATGTAGAAATAATAAACTTCAAGTGCTTCAGCACACGGAGAAACCCAGCTCAAATACAAATTATTCACTATTTCCACTTACGGATACCTCAACGCTTCTGGACCTCGAATCTACTTTTCACACTTTTCACTTTTACTTCTAACCGGACTTCGTATCACCACAGGATTCAAGTAACAAGTCTCACGGAAGAACAACAGGAACAAGTCCCGATGAGAGCTTCATAGTGCCCTTTTATAGATCTCGAATGTATGACCAAACTAGACGAAAAAGCCCAGTAAGAAAGGCGGGGTTTTTTGTCCGATGAACTGAAACTGGACCGAAAATCTGAAGGATGATTTCGTTCCTGATACAAAAAATGATTTGGTTTTTCCCATCGCGATCTTTATTTGTTTCTCGTCTTTTACAAAAACTATCACCGGAGCTTTTCACCCTTTTTATAAGATCTAGAGAAAAACTCTGTTATGTTTTATGCATGATGTTGACGTGAATTCCAGTAGCTTTGGGTATGTACCTTAATTTCTAATAGGGAATGAAATATTTTGCCAGACCGAAACCAATAGAAACCCCAAATAGGCAGGGACGTACCAAAGTTAGATTGAATATACTTAAGCCGTGCTTAGTAACGGAGCTCTAAAAAAAATGCTTCGTTACAATCGTATAAATGTAATTTTTAATTGTTGAGTATTGTTAAAATTTTAACGTGTAGTATGACAATCAACTAATAACATTTTACCATGTTTTGGAAGTGTTATTAGTTGTGTTTGTATATGTGATGTATATATTTGTATTTATGAGTAAGTATTTTTATTATTAATTATTAATAATTGTTTAATTGTTTATGTCCCTTTCACAAAGCTTTGTCAACAAGAAACTATCTTAGACAATAAAGTATATTTTGTTTTGAGGTGGTAACCCTTAATATCGAGTTCAGCAGTAATAAGATCATGGTCGGATATATTACAAACCAAATCTTCATTGGAGACAATAATAACGTGAAGAAGAGAAGAAGATTGTGGCATAATACAATTTGCTTAAGGTCATAGGTTTCTAGAAAATAATTGAATTTTTTTGCATTTTGTGATCCAGTAAATCAATGTTGAAGTCACCAGAACAAATTATGTTATCAAAACATGGAAGAAACTCAAGAATAGTTGTTTCATTCTTTTGAATCGGTAACATTCATTGTTGGTGGCTTATAGGCCACTCCGAAAGCAAAGGACAATTGTTTGTAGGTTATTTTCCCCCAGAGCTGTTCTATCAAATGATTAGTTTTTAAAATGGCGAATGTTAAATTATTTTTCAGATATCGATCCATTCTCACCAAATTATAACCCCTTATATCCACTAAGATATTTGAAACCTCTGGTTTCAACCATGTCTCAGTTAAAGATACATTTTCATATTGACATGATTTCTAAGATCGGCTATACTTGGAAAAAGTGATCGAACATTCATGTGGGCAATATCCAGCTTTTTTATGCCTTTCATTGTATATGAAGTATAAATAACTGAGTATATAGTGTATAATTGTAAAAAAACATGCAGTAGACAAAAGAAAAAAACACAAAATAAACTTACGTTAGATGCTCCAATGGTTAGATTAAGAAGTAGGTAAAACAAAAAAAAAACTATTATATGCTCAAACTTTTAGTATTAGAATCTCGGCTGACTATTTTCATTTGGAGACTCTTCTCTGTCTTTTCTCTTCTTATCTTCTGATGGTGCCTCCTTTTTTGGAAGTGAAATATTGCACGGAATAGAATCAAATAAGTCCTCTGGGGTATAGGTGACACCATCCACAGTAAGAATATTATTTTTAATTGACGCAGTACAGCCTTGATTTCTAGCAGTTTTCAGATGTTGGTACATTTTCCTTTTTCGGTATTTGGCTTCTGTATAGTCGGTTGAGATAAAGATTTTGGAATTTTTCAAATTGTGTCTAGCATTTGCCAAAATATTAGTTTTTAATTCGAAAGTTCTACCACAACTGGTCTTGTGTTATTAACTTGGGCCTGACCTATTCTATAAGTATCTCTGATTCCTGACTGTAGACAATCAATTAGTAATTTAGTATGAATTAAAACTGTTACTTGTTCCTTTATCGCGAGTCCATTTTTGTTCAACCCACAAATAATTATATTGACTTCTTTAGCTTTTTTTCGAGAGATTCATGTTTGTTTTTCAGTCCGCTATTTTCTTCTCGTAATTTTATGTTTTCTTTTTAGCCTCTACTTGTTGTATAACTTCACTCATATGATTATTCAATAGATTAATATCAACTTTTATAGAGTAGAGTAGTTCATTTGACTATGTTATGTACATAATACATTTATAGCAGGTCACAAAACAATATCGCTAAGGAGTCGATAATGACCGTTTAGGATACAGAAAGGTAAAATCTAAGAAGATCTACTGAACATCCTAGACGACTACCTCCTGAACAGAGGACTGTATATTGGAAATAGCGAAATAGTGGAGGTCACAGCGGGAGTTCCACAAGGATCAGTCCTTGGACCAACTCTCTGGAACGTGTCCTATGATGGAGTACTAAGGAAAAGTTACCCGGAAGGAGTCGAGGCTGTCGCTTTTGCCGACGACTTAGCTTTAATAGTGCCCGCAAACAGCGAATATGAACTGAAGAATAAAGCAGAAATTGCAATAGAAATCGTGGAAAATTGGATGGAGGAAAATGGTTTCACACTGGCAAAACACAAAACGGATACAGTGGTCCTGAAAGGTCCTAGGAATAAGGATAATATAGTAATCCGTGCAGGAGAGTCATCGCGTCAACCAGTAAAACACCTGAAGTACCTGGGAATCACTCTGAGCGAGAACGGAGACTACAGGGAACATATACGTAGGGCAGCAAAGAAAACAGAAGAAAGAATAGCCACACTATCAAGGATCATGCCAAATATTAGCGGACCTAGTAGCCAAAAAAGAAGCATGATACACGGAGTTGTCAAATCTGTCCTACTGTACGGGGGCACCCGGTTCTAGAAAAGGTAACATACAAAAACCTTCTGACAAAAGTAGAAAGGAGAAGCCTACTTCGCATCTGCAAATACTTCAGAGCGATAGACACAGTAGCACATACATTGTTCGACTGCCCCAGATGGCACACCCAAAGGCAGACGCTACATATAACAATAGGAACTGCCGACCTAACCACTGAGAACTTCCTGGAAGTGATGATCATGGAGAGAGAAAAATGGAAGAACATACACAACTTCATTAGGACAGTAATGAAAACGGAAGAACAAGAAGAATAGATACAAGAACGAAATACAGACCAGTACTGCGTAGATGATTATACCAATCCGGTGATTCCTGCGCAGTACCTATCGGAGGAGAGGGGTTTTTTAGTCGGTGCGAGCCTGGCATGCGCAACGAGCGTATTCGTAGGGATTTTTCCTCTCGAGATTGTAAAAAAAAAAAAATAGATAGATAATTTATTGGTGTTTTATACATTCAACAGTATTTACACAAGTCAATACATACATATTAATAAATTAACATATGTCAGGCACCTTATAATATTTACATAAACAAAAGATGCTTACAATTTATAAAACAAGGTTTTTATATAAAAAAATATTCATATCTTTTACAGTACCCTTGAGTTATGACGTCATACACATTTAAAAAACAAAGCAGTAAAATTTAAAATTGCAAATTATAGAACAACAACAAATGTCTACATGGTTAAAGAACTTATATCACAATGCAGGAATTCTTCAGTGCTAAAGAAGGCGTTTTTCATTAAAAAAAATGTTATCCTTGTGTTGAATATATTATTTGGTAGAGATCTTATTTTTTGTGGTAGTTTATTGTAAAATTTGACAGCCCAAAAATTTGGTCCACTTTGACATCTTTTTAAGCGGCAATAGTTTGTACTCAAATCATTTTTATGCCTAGTGTTGTGGTCGTGCACATTTTCAAAACTTTCATATTGAGATAGATTATTTTTTATGTATATTAAATTTTCCATGATATAGAGAGAAGGAAAGGTTAGTATTTTTAATGTAACGTTGGATGAAATGTTGAAGACAATGATCTCTTAAACCCAAGTTAGCCAATATTCTGATAGCTTGTTTTTTACACCTGAAAATTGTTCTCATACGTTGAGTTACCCCAGAGTAGGATACCATAAGACAGCACTGAATGAAATAGGGAATAATATGCCATTTTCAGAGTATTTGGATTGGTAATATGTTTCAGTCGACGCAGTAAGAACAGGGTGCAGGATAGTTTCCGAACTACATGGTTCAATAATTGAATAATTGCTTCGTTTCTGAGCGATGTTTGGCCCATTCCTTAGCACAAGGCGGGTACAAACCTACTTCGGTGGCAGATGAATACTGTACATGTAACAATTACTAATTTCATGAGAATTGATCAGATGAGTGCTCTTGACATGCTCTTGAATATTATAACTGGAACATTTTTTCAGAACAAATCTCCAAACACTGTGACAGATCATTTTATGAGTATGCTAAGGTGCCATATTTAACAGATATTTCCTTGAAAAAAATTGAAAATAATATCGGACATAAGTGTCGCCTGTTTGTTGGTTCAATGAGGAATTGCATAACAAACACATTGTCCAGGACCCAGTTACCTAGGGTACTTATAAAACATTACATAAGGACTACAGAAATTCTATTAAGGAAATCAATGGGCCGTCTTTAAAACCTTTTTGAAAAATCTTTAAATTTCTTTGAATATAAATTTGTTGTTATGTGAATGTATGTAAATTAAATCAATAATAAGACTTTCATTTCAGAAAGAAAGGGAAAAGACAAAGGGTGATAAATGGTTTGGATTACCAGCTACCGAGATGACCGACGAGGTCAAACATGATTTGGAAGTTCTGCAAATGCGGTCGGTCTTGGATCCAAAACATTTCTATAAAAAGAATGACCTCAAAGTTTTACCAAAATATTTTCAGGTAAGAGTAAGAGAAATATTTATCCTGAAAGTTTGTCTCGCATAGTATTGCATAGTATTCTTCAGCACAATGGTGATTGTTATTCAGTTGTATACTGTAAATGTTTTAGTGCGAATTTACACGATCCAATAAAATTGATCAATAAATTGAACAATAAAATTGACCAATATGGGTTATATTTACACCTGACAATTTATTGGTCATTTTTGGCAAGAGTTTTTACTCGGGAATACCAACATACTGACAAGAAATGGTTCAACTATAGGAAAAGTTCCGAATATTATTCAATAGCGACTTTGATCCATTCTTAAATATCGTTTGAATTGATTAGGATCTGCACTCAGGAGTTTTTCGTGAACTAATGTCAAGTTTCCTTCTCCTCTTTTCTCAATCCAAGATCTAATCCACCATCTTCTACATCTCTGTTTTTATATTCAGCAATGCACATTGCTGCGAATGTAATGCAACGTAATTTTTTATTTTTCGCACAATAAATTTTTTCGCGGTTAGGGTAGGGCAAGGATATTAAACACTACAGTGTTTAATATCCTTGAGGGTAGGGTATGTGAAATCGGAATCGTGTAAATAATAACATAACCTGAAAATCTCTGTTATAGCAGGTATCCAATTCATGGCCGAAAGTTTTACTGCAAATTGTCACTAAAAATTGATGAAAAATTAGAACTGATTCTAAACTCATCAATTTATTGGTCAAGTTCAAATTGACAATTTTCTGTTTACACCTATCAATAAAATTCAAGGTCACAAAATTGACCAATTTATTGGATCGTGTAAATTCGCACTTATAGAATTATGCTTCTGTCGGCAAAATTTGAAAGGTTGCCGCGTCACAAAATATTGTGTTATAAAAACTAGTTATTTCTCTTTCTCTCAAAAATGGTTTCTAAAGATGCATTATCAGAAACTTATCAGTTCATATAAAAATAAACGCAATGATAACGCAGCACATATTTTCTCGTTAAACCTCGATTTTTCATTGATTGCAGTTATGATTCCTTATGTCTAGGCTCTAGAAAAAAGAATTTGGGTTGTACATAAAAAAGAGTGTGTTGCAACTCAGTACAGGTAACAGAAGTGCTTTGGCGATCCAAACCTCAATTTGTGAGCATATATATATATATATATATGTATATATATATATATATAGAGATGTACATGGTCATTGTGAATCCCGTGAAGCATATGAACGAGACGCAGTTTAGCCCAGAGTAACGTTGTTAGTCCCGATATCGGGCTCAACAAAGTATCACCCTGTATCTCTTCACTGGGTGATCAGAATTGAATGCAGGTCATTTCCCCACGTTTTAGATCGGGACACACAATATACCATTTCCATAACCAACATACGCGATCTAGTTCTTTGGTTCGAACTGTAGGGCTTCCTATATAGTGATATACACTGCAGAATTATATACTTCTTTGTAGAGCCCACAAACTTTTATAGCGTTGTGTAGCCCTACATTTGGCAACATCGCAATCGCTGTCTTCATGAATGTAATATATATGAATTGCTGTATCCGTGATCTGTCCTAGCGCAAGGAGTAGTTCATAATTCAATATAAAAACATTTATCGTTCATTTTTCAGATTAGGGAATTTAAGCTTGATATAGTTACAATATTTGAATATATATTTACCAATTCTTTTTCGCAAGGGGAATTTTGTGCGATCAATCCATCTACATAAAGGATGGTTGGAAAAAAGTACAAAATAACCAATATTGACTAAAGAGCATCATTCTTCAGTTTTCACCATAAATTCAATTTATGTGCATCAAACGTTAAAAATACTTTCACACTGATGTGGACCATGTAACCATGTAGGGAAGACTGTCTACCAAGAATATTAGGCAAATATAATTCCCAAATGAGGAGCGATATCATGATTCCATCCATCGTGAAGATTAGATATCGAAATTCTCAACAATTTTTTGCGGTAAAGGTACTTTTTTATTAACTTTCTTGTAATGCAATTTTTTCTGTCTTTTGGAAGTGAAATTTATAAAACTTTTTATGTTGTTTTTGTGATTAAATCCACTTAAATTAATTGATAGAAAAGGGGAAAGGAAAGAACAGTTCACCTATACAAAATAGGTTGAACCACTTGAAATCATCACATAAAATCACAGGAAATACTCTCATTGGTTCTGAGTTGCGGAAAAATACATACATATAAATTTCCGGTTCATCAATTTATTTTTTCAATCTTAGAAAGATGCAACATCGACAATATATAGGCATCTCTTTGTTGGTAATTCAAAGATCTGGTTGAATGTTGGAAGAATAATTTGTTCTCTACAAAATCTGATTTTGTTATGCATGATGAAGATTATCCCCTGTTTTATTTGGATAGATTTTGAATAAATCACAAAGAATTCAAATAATAAGCAGTATATATTTCGTCCAATTGGATTGGAACAACTGGAGATTACAAAATTAGCTTTTCAGGAAAGTTGGCAATTGTTTTTTTTTGTATGTTTTTCGACCTTGGATATCTTTTGATATTGGGAACCGAACAAGAACTGAACTATTTACTGAGTTTTCAATATTTTTTTGGAGTATTCCAATCACATGAAACCATCAATTTACTTGGCATAAAAATAAAAAAATCTATATTTTCAACAATTATTATTTTTATGGAAAACTGTCTCGAACTGTAGTCGAAGATGAACAATCAACGGCAAATTTTATATGAGCAGCAGTTCGTAGAGTGATGTTTCTGTCTTCTATCGGAAAGTTTTTATTATGTTTTGAGTGTTGATATAAATGAAATATTGAACATAAATTTCTTATCCACTTTTTTCCTATCTTACTTCCAAATTAATATTTATAACTCCGAAATTTCAGAATGAAATATCAATTTCATGAATGTATAAGATATTAAATTTATTGTTTCTTTCCTTCCCGCTAAAGAAGCGATCGACTATATATGAGAGATTGGTCATCTTATTTTTTCTCCATATTTGACCCTGAATTGAAGTAACATTATGTTCCCATGAAGTTCTGATCGGTGCTATTTATAAAAATAAAGTAAATTATGCCAAATAGGATTCAACCATTCAGAAATACTTTCCGAAAACTCGGACCTAAACAGTCATAGGTGTGTTTCTTCGTACAGGAGGAAAACACAAGGAGTTGAATTATTCAGTTTCTGATGAAAACACAGATTTTTTTTATTCTCAAATCTTTCAGAGAGTTTTTCATCTATTGATATTTAATTGCAAAATTTTGGAGATAAATATTGGTTTGAGAGTAAAACTGGAAATAATCGAAAAAACAGTTTTGGTTCAATATTTTTTCCTCGGAATCATTTGTCGAATGATAATGGGAAACCAAAGTAAAACTGGAAATAATCGAAAAAACAGTTTTGGTTCAATATTTTTTCTTACTTCAACTCCCCTGAATGGGTTCATTCTTGGAGAATATAAAAAAACATTATTCACAGATAATTTTCGAGCAAGAATCTTTCATAAAATTAGTTTTCGAGTTAAATGAAATGATTTTTTTATCATATACTTCTTCAAGAATGATTTTTGATGCGATATAAGACACTAATGGAAATGGTAATTTTTTATGGTGGCACTTTCTTCTTGCAAATTTAAATTATATTATTATTGTTTTTTTTTTCCAATATTGTATGTACACACAGTGGAAAAACTGATTTATAGTTATAAATTCAGATTTTTGAACCAGTAAAATGAGGGAGTCACCTGAATAAAAAACACATCCATTATAAAAGCACATTTATTGAATTTAACATTATAAAAACAATCCAGAATGAAATAAAATATCGATTTGTTTGAAAATATGAACATAATGTTCAACAAATCAGATGTGGAATCATCTGCGACTGAAAGTCAAACTTTAGTCACTATCTTCCATCGTTCAAGATAACCTCTTGTGAGGTATTCATGTTGAAAAAGGAAACATCCTCAATTGAATATTGAATAGAAAGATTTTTCTGCGAATCAAAAAATCCACAATGAAAATTAAGTTTTTTTTGTGAATGCCTAACAGTCTAACAGACCCTAACTCAAAAGAAAAAATCAGAAATTGAAAATTAGCTTTTTTATTCAGATAGTTATTTGATTTTCTATTCCAGTCTTAATTAAGAACTCATATAGATCAATGACGCAAAGAAGAATGTTTTCCAAAAAATAGTACTCACCAGAAATCATTTCTAACATTGACGCAAGAAAGGCATCGCATTCACTAGGTCTTCAATACATTTTTGTCGACGAAAATCTATTTCACGCTTCCACGATCATCAGGAAGACCGGGAGAAATGGGAAACACATTTATTAGAAGCAATCTCACTTTGCAAAGAAGTAAAGTTGGAAACATTTCTATTGGAGGGACACTTTGAAATTAGTGTTTCCTGACATTGAAACCTGTCATGGAGTATGATAGATTGATTTGCTTGAAAATATGAACAGGATGTTCTCAAAATCAGATGTGGAATCATCTGCACTAAAAGATAAACTTTAGTCACGATCTTCCATCGTTTTGTAGCGCAAGAGCTGATGATATATTTTTCCGAATTATCTGAGCAATATGCAGACTCATGTTAACGAGTGAAGGATATAGGTATATAGGAGTACCCTTGATGAACATGCAAGGAGAAATGCTCTGTTTGCCTAGCCTGATCAATATTCAATTAATTTACATTTTATTAAAAAAACAAATTTTATTATTGGAATACCTCATAAAAATCATCAACTCTTTTACTTGACAAAAATATAGAAAACAGAAATCATTATTTCAAGGAAAATGAAAAGTAAATTTTGCTCGAAAATTAGTTACGGAGCTAGAGTAAGGGATATAAAACTGTGCCCTGACTCGCACCTCCGTCATATACACTCACATTGAAAATATTCATATGTTATATATGTTCCACAAATATCTTGATATACGAGAACACCCCAATAAGTTCTTAGAACTCATGGTAAGTTTACATTGAAAAGGAGTGATATCAGAGAATTTTTTCTAATATTGTTTTTCTAATAATTCTTCTCTTTAAGAACTACGCTATGTTTGAATATGTATATTAATGAATTGATATAGTCGTGTTCCCACTTTTACAAAATATTGGAGTTGGCGAGATATTTGCTCTTGATAACTAGTCTCAGAATTGTTGGCTCGTGGACAGTATGAAAAATTATTTTCACTATAGACTCTGAACACTGTAATTTCCTTCCTAGATGGAGATTGCAATGGACAAATTCGTCGTTTTGATTTCAAGATTCTTGGCTGGTATCGAGTTATGAAAATCAATATTCTCCCGACATTGTGTGATCTTGAGTAATCCTTGACCAACGTGCCCATTGCAAAGTTATCTTTGATCAATCTATCTTTCCAACAGTTAATTTGAGAATATCGAAATTTATTCAGCTGTGCTATTCGTTCATTTTCATGGCGTACTTTGGAGTGTCTAACCACCCATACCTCCACCAAACGAATCTGTCTGTATTTTCTTCTTCCACGCTCCTGCCCCGCCCTAGATGTCTGCCCACACTTCCTCAATATTCTACCGTCTGTTCATTGCATTCTCGGATTCAACTTTTTATTAAAAAAAAACTGTTCGAGATAGACTTCGACCGCATTTTTTTAAATGTTTTTCTTTGTGTTCGTCCCATTCAGCTTATGCCTGTGACTTTGTCCGCTTTCCGTTATCCGTTTCCTGTGATCCCGTTTCCTGTGATCCGCTATCCGCTATCTCGTTTGGGTGGCATAATTGATTTGACAGCAAAGTAATGCTTTAGTGACGACTATCACAAATTAACTAACTCTTTTTTACCCCTGTAGGAACAGAATTATCAAGTAGGGTTAAACAAGATTCATTTATTTGCAACAGAGAACCAAAACACCAATTTTCATGATTCTTACATGAAAACTAATGGAACTACCATAAAAATTTTCACCCCCTCCCCCTTTCTCCCATTTAGGAGTTGGAATTCTAAAAATATTGAAACACTAATTTCTTTATTTGTAACCAAACTCTCGAATACCAATTCTTATGATCTTAACTTGAAAACTAACGAAGCCCCATAGAAAGTTTCAATCTCATTTAACCCTCCATTTCAGCCCTCTAGGGGTTCTATATTCGTGACAAAGACCTGAAATACCAATTTCTATGACCCTAATTTATAAAACTAACGGAACCCCTATACAAAAATTATCCCCCACCCTCATTTCACCCCTTTGAGGGTTGAATTTCTGGTAACACTGAAATATAAATTTCTCTATTCGTAACAAAGACCTCAAATTCCAATTTTTATGATCCCAACTTGAAAACTAACGAAACACCCTAAACAAGTTCTTAAAACTCATGGGAAATTACATTGATAAGGATTGATATCAGTGCAAAAGCATTTTTTACAAAACATCATGATGTTTTTCTATTGACTTTTCCCTCCAAGATATGAACGCTACTACGCTTTGTTTGGAAATGTATAGTAATTAATTGAAATAGTCTTGTTCCGACTATTACAAAATATTGAAGTTCGCGAGATATTTGCTTTTGATAATTATTCTCAGAATCGTTGGCTCGTGGACAGTATGAAATCATTTATACTATAGATTCTGATTACTGTAATTTCCTATCGAGGTGGAGATTCCCATGGATAAATTCCTAAGACTCTTGGCTGGTATCGAGAGTTATAAAAATCAATATTTTTATTACTTTTGTGAATTGTGTGATCTTGAGTAACCCTTGACCAATGTGGCCATTCCATAGTTATCTTTGATCAATCTATCTTTCCAACAATTAATTCGAGAATATCGAAATTCGTTCAGCTATTTTTAGTTTCGAAGATAAAAATATATTTTCTCATAGAACTGGTGTGTTATTCGTTCACTTTCATTGCATACTTGGGAGTGTTTATCTACCCATAAAGTGAACACTGAAATATGTATTTCTTCATTTGTAACAAAGACTCAAATTTTGATGATCCTATCTTGAAAAGTAACCCCATAGAAATTTCCATAGAAATTTCCAACCCATTTAAGGATAAAATATCAAATAAACCCTTTTTAGTGGTTATTTTTGTAATAAAAAACTGGTCGTTTATTGGAAGTGAATCAGTCAGTCAGTCAGGACATGTAATTATATATGTGAAGATATGTATTTTTTTTCCTATTCACCCTCCCTATATATCTCCACCCTGGTAACCAAATGGAGTAGAAAAATAATTCATCTAATAATGGCACCAGTTTCCCTCAACTCACTTTATAACTGGGGCGGCCTGTTAGAAAACTGACAAGCCTCAACTCACTTTATAACTGGGACGGCCTGTTAGAAAACTGACAAGGTTTAAATAAAAAACTTCATAATTCTCACATACTTTCTCCAGATACGAGAGTTTTCCTGATTCAGAAATATATTCTTCTGAAGCTGAAAAAATCTATATCTCACTCGATGTTTCATGGTGTGAGATTACTGATCGACTTTTAGTATTTCTCAGTTTCTCTGCAGATATTTCCATAAAACCGGGATCATTTTCATTTCGGTATTACTCGTCTCACAGCTATCACGTCGGAAATTTAACTTCGTCACCTGAACCTGACGAAAATCCTCATTTTCGGGGCTATCAGCTTTCTTATACGATAATCAACCTGATAATACAAAAATATATTCATCAACTTCGAGTCGCGTATTATTGAACATAAACATTATACTGAATATAATTATGTACTCACTTTTGCTTTTCTCAGTTATAATTTTGAAATGCCATCGCCACAATCTGTTTCCGCAAGTCACCGTACGTTCACTGATGTAAAATCCTTATAAATATTGTACTGAAAACGCGCGAAAGTAGGTACGCCGGGACACAGAGGCCGTTTTAATATAGGCAATATCGTTTGGGATTCATAGCGTAGTGAAAGCATAAATGGCTCAACAACGCTTTCAAAGGAGTATACAATGTTTAAATATTGAGATTGTTACCTCTAGTGTGCTTCGACGGAAAATGATGGAGTGATGTCATTGCACTGGAATATACTCTTCGCCCATTCTGGAAAGTGCGGGTTCAAGAGCGACCCGTTCATTTGGTGGGCTTCACAAGCTACCGTGTACAACTATATATATATATATATATGTATATATATATAGTTGTACACGGTAGCTTGTGAAGCCCACCAAATGAACGGGTCGCTCTTGAACCCGCACTTTTCTGAATGGGCGAAGAGTATATCCAGTGCAATGACATCATTCCATCATGTTCCGTCGAGCACACTAGAGGGTAACAATTCTCAATATTTAAAAATTTGTATACCCATTGAAACGTTGTAGAGCCAATTATTCTTTCACTACGCTATGAATCCCAAACGTATATTGCCTATATTGAAACGGCCTCTGTGTCCCGGCGGCTTGCTCTACTGCCTCGCGCGTTTTTCAGTTCAAAATATTTATTAGGGATTCTAAATCAGTGAGCGTGCGGTGACTTGCAGAAATGTCCAGCAGAGGAAAACAGATTGTGGCGATGACCCTTCAAAATTATAACTTGAGAAAAGGCAAAAAGGTGAGCACATGATTCATATTCAGTTTAATGTTTATGTTCAATAATAAGCAACTCGCTCTGAAGTTGATGAATATACTTTTTTTTTTGTATTATCAGGTTGATTATCGTATGAGAAAACCTGATAGCTCCAAAAATGTGGATTTTTCGTCAGGTTCAGGTGACGAAGTTGAATTTTCCGATCTGAGTAGCTGCGAGACGAGTAATACCGAAAATGAAAATGATCCCGGTTATATGGAAATATCTGCAGAGAAACTAAGAAATATTAAAAAGTCGATTAGTAGTCTCACACCATGGAACATCGAGTGAGATATCGACTTTTTCAGCTCTAGAAGAATATAATTCTGAATCAGGAAAACTCTCGTATCTGGAGAAACTAGATATGTGAGAATTATGAAGTTTTTCATATAAACCTCTGCGTATTCTTATTCCATCCTTAGAGGGGGGTGGGGGAGAGAAAAGGTGTGAAAGTTTTGAAGTAAGAGTCGAGAAAATTGGCATTTGGGCTTATCTTTTTAAATAAAAATCACAAATTTCAGGATTTTTTAAAATTCAATACTAAGGTTAAAGTGAGGGTTGAAAGTTTGTATAGGGGTACCGTTAGTTTTTACATGCTTTATATTACCTTCACTTGTATGTTTGTAACCGTATGTTTGTTTGTAACCGACTCCTTTGGGCGCGATTTTGACCCATTTCCAGACGTACGAATGATTTTAAATTTGGCAGGTGTACATAATTCCGGTGACAATGCATTTAGCAATTTTTGTTTGAAAAAAAAAACAAAATGGCGGCTCCAATATGGCGTACGAGTTTTGTGAGTATAGTCCGATTCGCTAAAAAATTGGTATCTGAGGGTTTTTGTGGTCAGAAATTATTATTCTTTTGTCAAAACTGGAAAATTCAAGATGGCGGATCCAAAATGGTAGACGAGTTTTGTGACTATGGTCCGATTCTATTCAAAATTGGTATGTGGGGGTTTTTGGGGTCCAATATTATAATTCTTTTGTAAAAATTGAAAAATTCTAGATGGCGGCTCCAAAATGGCGGACGAGTTTTGTGATTATGGTCCAATTCTATTCAAAATTGGTATGTGGGGGTTTTTGGGGTCGGAGATTATGATTATTTTGTCAAAATTGGAGGATTCAAGATGGCGGCTCTAAAATTCCGGACGAGTTTTGTGATTATGGTCCGATTCTATTCAAAATTGGAGAATAATAGTTAAAAAATTAAATAATAATAATAATAGTTTAAAAAACTGAAAAACACGCTTTAATAGAAAACAAAACTAAAAAGTTGAAAATAAATGCTAGTTTGAAAACTAAAGAACACGCTTTAATAGAAAACTAAACTGAAAAGTAGAAAATAATTTTAAATGAGTTTGAAATAAGAATACAGTGATTAACAACAAATTTATTTCATCATAAAAAAGCGTGGGGTGCTTTTTAAGATATTTTCATAATGATTCTACTTTTACCAAAATCTGTCCATGAAATATTAACAACAATTGACATCAAGCACCCCACGCTTTTTTACGATGAAATAAATTTGTTAATCACTGTATTCTTATTTCAAACTCATTTGAAATTATTTTCTACTTTTTAGTTTAGTTTTCTATTGAAGCGTGTTCTTTAGTTTTTAAACTATCATTTATTTCAAGGAGTTCGGTACTTTTCAAGTTAGGATCATAAAAATTGGATTCGTTACAAATGAAGACATACACATTTCAGTGTTCAGTGTATGGGTGGATAAACACTCCCAAGTATGCAATAAAAATGAATGAATAGCACTGCAGTTCTTTGAGAAAATATATTTTTATTTGCGAAACTAAAAATAGCTGAATGAATTAATTGTTGGAAAGATAGATTGACCAAAGATAACTATGGAATGGCCACATTAGTCAAGGGTCAAGACATTTCGAAACGGACACACGATTCCTTCAAGTTTGGAACAAGAAGAATTGTTGTAATTTTCCCCGTTGAAACTTCAAATATAACATGAATTCTGATAATTTTATCCAGTTTCAAATGTTATTTGGGAAATATTCTCATCAAATATCATTCGTGCTAGAGGATTTTATCGTAAAATCTCTGAGATTTTCCCTCAAGCATTTTGCCTCTAGGAAGTTTAACCTTTTCAGGACCGAAAACGAACGAACACGCAAAAATATTTTGTGTCCGTGAGACCGAAAGCGGACTTAAACGCACGGCAAGACATCCATGTAAGGACCGAAAACGATCGAACACGCGGGTTGCTTTGTATTGAGCACGTGTATTCTGACCACACCCACACTAAAAACTGATTGGTTCGGCTCTTGCTCGCCACTTTTGGCGAAGGTGTGCAGAACATGACAGCTAAGCATACTGTTCTAATAGGATTAAGTACTTTTAATAAAAAATTGAGTTACAAGTGCGTTGAATAATAATAGTTTGAAGTGCAGAAGTGTTTATGCATGTTTACATGTATGTTACTCGCATTTTTCAAACGAAAGTTGCAATTATTCTCTACAATGGCGAGAAAATATATATTAGAAGAAGAAATGTACAAGCTATTGAATAATAGTGAATAATTTGAGGCTTATTGAGAGACATTTTCCAGCGATGTTTCCTCGGAAACCGGGGAATAATAAGATAGTTCTGAAAAGGTGTGTTGTTTGCGCGAAGCAAAATAAGAGAAAGGAAACATCATACACTTATGTACCATGTAACGTCCCACTTTGTGTCATTGGGTGTTTTGAGAGGTACCATTCAGTTGTAAAATTCTAATGTATATTTCATGAACATTTCTTGTACTACTTATTAGAATGAACTCTGATTTTTCTCTTACCAAAAAAGTTTTATATGTTTTTAAGTGTAATATCACAAAATTTAAAATAAAATAAATTTTGTTTTCTTTCTGTAATTAGAAAAAAAATAGGTTGTCATGAAGAAATCTGTATAACGTCTCTGGACGTTTCGGGACTGAAGCCGGACAAACACGCACACGCTTCCCGCGTCGGCCCTGTAAGCACGGCCGGCTGAATCCGGCGCGGTCCTGAAAGGGTTAACTCGTGCAATTTGCGACCGCAAATCGCAGTCAGTAAAATTTCCAGTCAAAATGCTTTCTCGAACATTTCAAAAAAAAATTAGAGATAAAACCCCTAGCACATATGATATTACCCTCGATAAAACGTAAATTAATTGAATATTGATCAGACTAGGCAAACAGAGCATTTTTCTCTGCATGTTCAACAAGGGTACACTCCTATTACCTATCCTTCACTCCTTTACATGAGTCTGCATATTGCTCAGATAATTCGGAAAAATATATCATCAGCTCTTGCACTACTAAACGATTGAAAATAGTGACCAAAGTTTATCTTTCAGTCGCAAATGATTCCACATGATTTTATGAACATCCTGTTCATATTTTCAAGCAAAACAATCTTCTTACCCCATGACAGGTTCAAATGTGAGATTGCTTATAAAAAAGGTGTTTCCCATTTCTTCCGGTCTTCCTGATGATCGTGGAAGCGTGAAATAAATTTTCGTCAACAAAAATGTATTGAAGACCTATAGTGAATGCGATGCCTCTCTTGCATCAATGCTACAAATGATTTCTTGTGAGTACTCTCTTTTGAAAAACATTCTCCTTTGCCTCATTCATCTATATGAGTTCTCAATTAAGACTGGAATAAAAAAATAAATAACTATCTGAATAAAAAAGCAAATTTTTAATTTCAGATTTTTTCTTTTGAGAGTCTTTCCAGAATATCTATCAGATGTAGTTCAATGCCCAGCGTTGTTTCAGTCGGAGAAGTAGTTGTTCTCTGTTAGACATTCACAAAAAATAACTTTTTATCGTGGAATTTTCTATTGACAACATGAGTACCCCACAATATGTTATCTTGAACGATGGCAGATAAGACTAAAGTTTATCTTTCAGTCGCAGATGATTCCACATCTAATTCTATGAACATCCTGTTCATATTTCCAAACAAATCGATCTATCATACCCCATGACAGGTTTTGATGTCGAAAAACACTGATTTCAAAGTGCCTCTCCCCGAAAGAAATGTTCCTAACTTCCCATCTTTGCAAAGTGAGATTGCTTCTAAAAATGTGTTTCCCATTTCTTCCGGTCATCCTGATTCTCGTGGAAGCGTGAAATAGATTTTGGTCGACAAAAATGTATTGAAGATCTAGTGAATGCGATGCCTCTCTTGCGTCAATTTCACAAATGATTTCTGTACTCTCTTTTGGAAAACATTCTTCTTCGCCTCATTCATCTCTATGAGTTCCTAATCAAGACTGGAATAGAAAATCAAATAATCGATGAAAGAAAATTGTATTTCAATTAATCATCTCAATAAATAAGCAAATTTTCAATTTCAGATTCTTTTTTTTGAGTTAGGGTCTTTTCAGAATATCTATCAGATGTAGTTCAATGTCCAGTGTGGCTTTAGCCTTGGGAGTAGTTGTTTTCTGTTAGTCATTCACAGAACATAACTTAATTTTTATCGTAGATTTTTTGATTCACAGAAAAATCTTTTTATTGAATATTTAATTGAGGATATTTCCATTTTTAACATGAATTCCTCACAAGAGATTATCTTGAACGATGGGAGATAGTGACTAAAGTTTATCTTTCAGTCGCAGATGATTCAACATTTGATTTTATGAAAATTCTCTTCATATTTTCAAACGAATCAATATTTTGTTTCATTCTGAATTGTTTTTATAATGTTAAATTCAATAATTGTGTTTTTTATTCAGGTAACTCCCTCATTTTACGGGTTTAAAAATCATAACTATAAATAAGTTTTTCCACTGTGTGTACAATATTGAGAAAAACAATATTTACACAATTTAAATTTGCAAGAAGAAAGTGCTACCACCAAAAATCAACATTTCCATTATTGTCTAATATCGCATCAAACATTATTCTTGAAGAAGTATATGATAAAAAAATCATTTCATTCAACTCGAAAACTCATTTCATATAAGATTTTTGTTGGAAAATTATCTGTGCTAATTGTTTTTTCATATATTCCAAGAATGAATCCATTCAGGGGAGTTCAAGTAAGAAAAAATATTAAATGATCTAACAAAGGAGTTTCTTTAAGCAACAGGCAATACATTTATTTTTTTCAATAAGGTTTCCATTATCATTCGGCAAATGATTCCGAGGAAAAAATATTGAACTAAAACTGTTTTTTCGATCATTTTAAGTTTTACTCCCAAACAAATATTTATCTCCAAAATTATGCAATGAAATATCAATAGATGAAAAATTCTCTGAAAGATTTGAGAATCCAAAAAAAATCTGTACCTTCATCAGAAACTGGAATATTCAACTCCTTGTGTTTTTCTCCTCTACAAAGAAACATACCTATTACTGTTTCAGGTCCGAGTTTTCGGGATTTATTTCTGAATGATTGAATCCTATTCGGCATAATATACATTATTTTTATGAATAATTCATGAAATAGCACCGATCAGAACATCATGAGAACATAACGTTACTTTCATTCAGGGTCAAATATGGAGTAAAAATAAGATGACCAATCTCTCATCCAATTGTTTGTTCAGGCTTTTTGTATAGTCGATTGCTTCCTTAGCGGGAAGAGAAGGAACAACAAATTCAATATATCATATATTCATCAAATTGATATTTCATCCTGAGATTTTGGAGTTATAAATATGGATTTAGAAGTAAGATAGGAAAAAAGTGGATAATAAATTTCTGTTCAATATTTCATTAATATCAATACTCAAAAGATAATAAAAACTTTCCGATAGAAGAAAAAAATATCACTCTACGAACTGCCGCTCACATAAAATTTGCCGTTGATAGATCTAGACAGTTTTCCATGGAAATAATAATTGTGAAAATATAGATTTTTTTTGTTTTTATGCCAAGTAAATTAATGGTTTCATGTGATTGGAATACCCCAAAAAAATATTGAGTACTCATCAGCGAATAATTCAGTTTTTGTTTGGTTCTGATTCGTTTCCATATCTAAAGATATCTATGGTTGAAAAACATGCACAAAAAAAAACAATTGCCTACTTTCCTGAGAAGCTCAATTTTGTTATCTCTAGTTGTTCCTGAAACTAGCTTTTCCGAGATATTTTTTTCCATCATATATTTCTGCATATTTTAATTCAATTGGACGAAATATATACTACTTGTATTTTAATTATAATAATAATAATAATAATTTCTTTATTTCTCAAATTGAAAAGTACAGTTGTTGCAGTAATGTTACAATGTACAATAATTGGAGAAAAGTCAACAAAACCAAATGTATATTAAGTATATAGATACAAGAGTACAAAGTCAACACAAGACTAACAAGTAAATATAAAATTAATTGAGTAATTTATCATCATATCATTGATGATGGTAAAAGTCACCTATATTATGAATATGAATGAGCTTTCACTCAGTCTGAAATTTATAGTTGCTCGATAAATTCCTGAAAAGTGTAACAGTTCATTTGAAGCAGCAGTTTCTTCAGCCTATATTTAAAAACATGAGAACTCGGAGAATCCTTAATATCTTCAGGAAGTATATTTTAGAATTTACAGCCATTAAAATCTCCACTTTTTTCATACAACACTGTTCTATGAGCATTTGACACCAACAGACCCTTGGAACGAGTATTGTGGTCATGTTGATATGGTTGAAAGATGGATTTATGTTTATATACATATGCACAGGATTCTAGAATATATGTGCTGGCGACTGTCAGAATATTCAGTTCTTTAAATGCATTTCTGCATGACTCCCTGTATCCTAGTTGAGCAATTATTCTTATCACATATTTTTGAATTAGGAATACCCTTTGCACGGCTGTACCACTGCCCCAGTTCAGAATTCCATAACAATGTGGGAATGAAAATTGGCGTGATACAAGGTTTTCAATACATTGATACTACAATGGTTAGACATGAACCTAATGGAGTAGCAACATTTTTCAATTTATTACAGAGTGCATCAATATGGGGATGCCATGATAGTTTTCGGTCCAGAACAATTCCGAGCATATTTACTGTTTCAACTGGGCTTATCATTTCATTATTTATAGGTATATCAATATTGTTTGGACTGCGAGTAGAGAATATGATGATATTAGTTTTGCTTTTGTTGAGTTTTAAATTATTCTGTTCTGACCAAAGATTTATTTTACTGTATATATCTGCTGTGGTTTTTCTCAAACTTTCCATATTTTCTTCTATTATTAGTATGTTGGTGTCATCTGCGTAACTGGTAACAAATGTTGAGGTGTTGTTGCTAATGAATGTTATAAGATCGTTAGCAAACACCAAGAAGAATAATGGACCCAGATTAGATCCTTGAGGTACACCCTGGCTAATTTCAGATTCACTGCTAATGCATTCGCCAATTTTGACTCTTTGTCTCCTTTCTTTGAGATATGATGTAACTAAGTCATGTGGTACTCCCTTATACCTGATCTGAATAGTTTTGAAAGTAACAATTCATGGTCTACACAGTCGAAGGCACAGAGAAGTCTATGAAGAGACCTAGAACACACTTTTTTTGGTCCAGGGCATTGACAATTCTGGTTTGGAACTCACATAGAGCTGATTCTGTACTTTTAGACTTGGTGAACCCATGCTGTGATGGCGACAGAATTTTATTGTTCTCAAAGAAGCTGGTTAATTGTCTTTTTATATTTAGTTCAAATGGTTTAGAGAGACTTGACAGCAAACTAATTGCTCTATAGTTATCTAAATTGTTCCCATCACCTTTTTTATAGATAGGGCATACTGTTGCGAGTTTCAAATTGTTTGGGTAGATTCCCTTTGAAGAAGATAAATTTATGAGGAAAGTTAAAGGGCTGCAAAGTTCATACCGACATTTCTTCAGCAGGTTGTTGGAAATATAGTCATAGCCACAGGCATTAGAGTTTTTTAGTTGTGCAATAAGCTCTATTACATCATTCTCACACACAGCCGCCATGAAGAAGCTGTTTACGTTTGACAGTACATTGTCCCCAAGAAATTTTGAATCATTCCTGTTTATCTCAACTAGTGTTTTCAAGAAATTTTCATTAAATTTTTCAGCTAGCATTGTATCTTCGATATTGACATCGTTTTCTTTGTCATTTATTCACAATCGATCTCTAAGCACCCTCCCGGTATTAATATTTTTTATTATCCAAATAAAACAGGAGATAATCTTAATCAAGCATTACAAAACCAGATTTTGTAGAGAACAAATAATTCTGAACCACTAAAGATTCAACCAGATCTCTGAATTACCAACAAAAATATGCATATTGTCGAGTTATTACTTCAATATTGTCGATGTTGCAGCTTTCTGAGATTGAAAAAATAAATTAATGAACCGGAACTTCATGTGTATGTATTTTTCCGGAATTGAGAACTGATGAGAGTATTCCCTGTGTACAATGCAAAATCTCTTTCCCCAACAGACTCATCTGGGCTTGAATTTAATGTGATGATTTCAGGTGGTTCAACCTATTTTGTATAGGTGAACTGTTCTTTCCTTCCCCCTTTTTTATCAATTAATTTAAGTGGATTTGATAAAAAAAACATGAAAAGTTCTATAAATTTTAACTTCAAAAGACCGCAAAATTGCATTCCAAGAAAGTCAATAAAAAAGTGCCTTTGCCTCAAAAAATTGTTGAGAATTTCGATATCCAATATTCACGATGGTTGAAATCATTATATTGCTCCTCAGTTGGAAATTATATTTGCCTAATATTCTTGGTAGACCGTCTCCCCTATATGGTCTACATCAGTGTAAATGTATTTTTATCGTTTGATGCACAAAAATTAAATCTACGATAAAAACTGAAGAATAAGGCTTTCAAGCCAATATTGGTTATATTGTACTTTTTTCCAACCATCCTTAGATGGACTGATCGCATAAAATTCCCCTTAGAAAAAGAATTGGTAAATATATCTTCAAATATTGTAACTATTTCAAACTCAAATTCCCTAATCTGAAAAACGAACGATAAATATTTTTTATATTGAATTATGAACTACTCCTTGCGCTAGGACAGATCACGGATCCAGCAATTCATATATATTACATTCATGAAGGCATTGATTGAGATGTTGCCAAATTTAGGGCTACACAACGATACAAAAGTTTGTGGGCTCTACAAAGAAGTATATAATTCTGCAGTGTATATCCCTATATACGGAAAGCGCCCCTTACAGTTCGAACCAAAGAACTATATCGCGTATGTTGGTTATGGAAATGGTATATTGTGTCCCGATCTAAAACATGGGGAAATGACCTGCATTCAATTCTGATCACCCAGTGAAGAGATACAGGGTGATACTTTGTAGAGCCCGATATCGGGACTAACAAGGTTACTCCGGGCTAAACTGCGTCTCGTTCATATGCTTCACGGGATTCACAATGACCGTGTACATCTCTATATATATATATATATATATATATATATATATATGTATATATATGTATATATATATATGTATATATATGTATATATATATATATATATATATATATATATATATGTAATAATCTAACAAATTTCAGTGGTTGGAAATTCGAAAAGAAAAAAAAAAAATTAAAGAAATTTTTTTAAATTTTGGGAACCTCGAAACAGCAAAGTTTTGGCAGGTGAAACATTTTTGAATTTTTTTTCTGGCTTATGAAGGACTTATTGTAAACATTTCAAAGGAAAAATCTGTTTATTTTTTTATGGACTATCAACTGTTAGCGATTGTGCAAGAAGTTAGATTATCCCTGTATATATATAGTTTATTCAGCAATACAAATACAGTAGTTCAGTAATTTGACAAAATCAACTCTATTCTAATAGTATATTAAAGTATAAGTGGATAAAAAGGGCTTTAAAACACGCGCGATTTTTCGAGCACGACGGCGCAGCCGGAGTGCTCGAAATAGAGCAAGTGTTTTTAAGACCAGTTATCCACGAATACTTTACGTTATTTTTTTTTATTGGTGCACTTTGAAATCATATATACTGGTATTATTACTACAAATAATAGAAATAAGAACTAATAATGCAAGAAGGTTGAATTCGTGATGTGACATCAGTATACCTTTCGTTGTCATGGAAATGAGAAAAACATTCATTTGCAATTTGTTACCAAAGATCAATATTTGTTGTCACCAGAGCTCTAAAATGAATTATTCTAATATCGATTTTTTGAATAGTGAGGCAGAATCGCGGTTAATACCGCGAAAATCCAGTGATATATATAAAAAAGAATATGAAAAGTTCATCAAATGGATGGAGGAGCACATATAAATGAACGAATTGTGAGTAATATTTTATCTGACGTTACAAGGTACTCCTGTCAGATCAATAATCAAAAATTTGTCATTTAGACTTCACGTTTCTCGATTTGTTGATGTTGTCATGGTTACCTTTAAAAAACGCGCGTTTTTTAAAGTTCGATTTGAACACGCTGAGGCGTGCTTTAAATGGGTAAAAAGGGGCACCAATAAAAAAAAAAAATATATCTATTAGCTTACTGTCAAAGATTGACCAAATATCTAGAACACTTCAAACTACTTCCCGATACACAGCATGGATTTAGGAAATCAAAGTCTACCACAACCGCTATTCAAGATACCTTGGAGTATTTATATAACTCTCTTAATAACAAAAAAAAACTCACTGTGCCTATTCTATGATCTAAGCCGCGCTTTTGACACAATAGATAGAAATTTACTGATTCATAAGCTGGAGGCTATAGGTGTCCGTGGGGTACCCCTTGATTGGGCAAAATCATATCTGTCTAACCGCACACAAGTATCGATGTTTAATGAAACTAAATCACTATCAAGAGAAACCAATCTAGGAGTGCTACAAGGATCAATCTTAGGGCCCTTATTCTTCATTATATTCACAGCCGATTTAAAAAAGTGTTGCGAATTGTCTGATCGAATAGTATTATATGCTGATGACACAAATATATTGATGTCACATAAGGATATTGACCACTTAGTGACAAACAGTAATGCTGATTCTGATGAGTTCCATAAATATTGTTGTCAGAATGGACTCCAATTGAATATTACAAAAACATATTTCATGCGATTTTTACCAAAAAATATATCCCCAAACTATGATCTCTATTTACATATCCAAGGGAAATAAATTCAAGCTACACAATAACATTTTTGGGTGTAACACTCGACCCAAAACTAACATGGGAGCCTCATATAAAAATAATATGTAACAAATCAAGTACATGTTCTTACATGATAAGAAATTTGAGAGAAACAGTGTCTTTTGATGTGCTGAGAATGCTGTACTTCGGTTTGGTACAGTCAGTTTTGCAGTATGGTCTGATATTCTGGGGATCATCACCACACTTCGAAAAGGCTTTTATTGCTCAGAAAAAATCTTAAGAACTATGTTCAATGTTCACCCAACATCACATTAACCCCCATCGTCTTCGTCACTAACACGGAACTGAATTTAAAGGTGTGAATCGTAGGTTTCGAACAAGGAGCAGTGGCTCAGGTGGAAGAGCGTTCGACTAGAAATCGAAAGGTCCCAGGTTCGATCCCTGGCTGATCCACATTTTTATTTTTCAGTTCTAGTTTCCATTTTCTCGTCTGAATGCCACAAACTATTTTCATCTATATATATATATATATATATACATATATATATATATACGGTATAAGTGGGCCTCCAGCCTTGTTAATTTTGAGGTTCACTGAGACTCCGATGTCACCGAGCCTCCGATATACGGACGCCCGGTAACCACCCTTTAAAAATATGGAGGAGTCCAAGTTGCCCGATTTTCGATAGCCATTTAAAATTTAGTGCAGTCCCTCGCCGCTGAAGTGCGCTGCTTATATACTTTGTTTATGTTATAGTGTTTGAAACGTATACTTTCGAAGGTCACTGGGCTTCCCCCAATTTGGCAACACAGGGGATGCACACAAATATCATTCATTTTAGATTGTCATCAAGAAACATGTATTCTTTCCGCGCACGAACGAAATAAATTGTGGAAGCTGCAATTGCCTCCCAAATATTTGAGAATGAGCCTGGTAAATACTTTTTCTCATTGATTCCGCAATTTATATTACTGCGATTACGTCAAGATTTAATCGGGAGTCCACTGAAATATTGCGATATTTCACCATATCAGAAAAGGTACTTTCACAATGTTATACACAAATCACTCAAACAATTTCTCATGCAAGATTCAACAAAAGGACACCAAACTTTCGCTATCGTCTCAAGAAACAAAAATTAATTTGTTTCTTTCATTGAATGAAAACAATCTTCATATAGAATCCTTACTTGAATATATTCTCGTTTGAGTTGAGTATTTTGTGAACCTGAAAAAACGCTTGCATTGCTTTCCACATATCAGAAAATCTATATTCTCGTAATGTGTCTTGTATTTGATTTATATTATTCAGTTTCGGTTATTATATTGTGTACCACGAAATTTACTGAATGAGGTTGCTTAGAATGGATTATTAATTAACTGAATGTAGGAATCTGGGGTATTCCAAGGTTCAAGATTACAGATGAATCATGAAAAATTTTTAGGTAAACGACTCAAATGAATTAAATTTTAATCAGAACATGCTACTGTTCAAATGTACAAAAAAAAGATGGAATTTTTTGGGTGTGTGACACAAGTTATGTTATAAAATCAGTAGCCCATTGTTTTAGAAATATACCAATAAAAAATAGTCAACAGAACATATACATATAGACACTAATGAATTGAAATAATCTATACATATATAATTACATGTCCTGACTGAATGATTCACTAACTTCAACGCCCAGACCATATAACTCAACACAAAGAGCTGAAATTTTGATAGCGTATTCCTATGATGACATAAGTATATAACCACTTAGAAGTTTTTTTCAATACTCCATCCCTAAAGGGGTGAAAATCAAAATACCGTTAGTTTTGAAGTTATAGTCATGGAAACTGCTATTTTTGGCCTTTCCTTCTCAAATAACGAAACACGTATTTTAAGATTATTGGAAATTCAACCCCTAAAGGGGTAAAAGGGGTAAAAGGGTTAAATAGGGTTCGAAAGTTTGTACTGGAGTACCCTTAGTTTTCGACTTGGGTTCATAAAAATTGGTATTTGCAGTCTTTGTTCAATAAAAAAATATGTATGTCAGTGTCTTCAGCAATCCAAACCCTAAAGGGGTCAAATGGGGGATGAAACATTTTAAGTTAGGTCATAAAAATGGATATTTGAGGTCTTTTTACATATGAAGACATTTGTTTTCCAGTGTTTTAAGAAATTCAACTACTAAAGGTGCGAAATGGGGGCTGAAAATGTTTATTAGGGTTCCGTAAGTTTTTAAGTTAGAATAATGAAAATTGGTGTTGTGACTCTCTGTCACGAATAAATAAATCGTGTTAAACTTTATTCAAAATGCCATATCTACAGGGGTGGAAAGGGATTGGTGAATTTGTAATAGTCGTCACAAAGCATTAATTCCGCTGTCAAATCAATTATGCCACCCAAACGAGATAACGGGATAACAGGATACCGTTTCCCGTGAAACGAAATCACGGAATAGCCTGAGCCATAAGCTAGATGAAAACATATGGAAAAATGCTAGTTGTTAATAATATAACACTACAATAATATATTTTAGGAAGGAAACCTTATAAGTGAGAGTTCTAAATGGTACAGAAAATCGAATGGAAGAGGAACATTCTTTCACAGATTTCGAAAACTACTCATGATCATGTATTTATATCACTGAAGAAAATTATTCACTGTGTTATTGAGGATTTGAAAGAATAGGAAATAATGAAATTGAATAGAAATAATTATGCTCAATGAATAATATATTCAATTCTTCTTGAAAGGAAACTAAGGAAAATAGATCCAAATAAACTGGGGTACCATTAAAAACACATTTTCGAAATTGAAATTAGGTATCAAGAAGTTTTTTTTTTTCATGATGAAATGATAAGTAATATCAATATATATTACTGAATCCTCAACCAATATTTCCACAAATAAAAATATTTTCCAAACCATGCGCTATGGGATAGTATTTTTTTCCTTTTTATAACATATGTTGTTTAGGGAAAATCCGTGTATCAAACTCAATCGATTCGGGATGACATTCTGAAAAAGTCGTATTTTTCGATTTTCTTAACAAAAGACAGAAATAAAAATAAAAACAGTTCTAGTTTTTTGGAAATAGCTCAAAAACTATCGATTATCGGGAAAATTAAAAAAGAGGAGAAATTTTCTGTGATAATGTTACTCTCGCAACTCTATCCCAATTATTAATAATTTTAATTCAACGATGAATTAAAACAGGGCTTCGCGTGGGCGTTACGCTGGACTACAGCACCTCCCGGGAGAGCAATTCACATAACATATTTTTTATATTATTAATTATGAATTTAAAAATTCCAAAAAATTATTGTATCATGTATCATTGGAAAAATGTAATTTTGGGAATTTTTTTTCATTCAATTTTGATAATGTAAGGCTATTGTTATTTGAGTAGTTTTTTTGAAACCGCCGATTACATTAATAACCGAATAATTGTTCACAGAATGACTCCATGATTTCTTGCTTCCTGAAGCACATTTTACAGTGTACTCAATAATATACGCTATAAAATTGTTTAAAAGTTAATTAGTTTGGTAATTATAAATTTCTAAAGATAACAAAATATGAGAAACACACACAGTTTGTTGTATATGGTTGTTCTTGTTATTTTTTGTACTACTCAAAAAAAATTAACGCCAATCAAAGTTTGTTTATAACTAATTTTCAACTAAATAGAGAATTATTAATAAAAAAAAAATATTTGTTCCTATTAGGTGGAGAATAACCAATTCCGCATTTTGGAAGAAAAAAAATTCTAAATATATTATTTAAATAATAAAAAAAAAAAAAACAATTTTAAAAGAAATAATAAACGTTTGAAATGCCTTTGTCAGACATAAAACTGATAATAATGTGGAATATCAAAAAAAATATAATGTTTATTCGATATCTCATATTTTGTTACCTTTAGAAATTGATAATTAACAGAATAATAAATTTTTTATCAATTTCTGCGTGATATTATTGAGTACACATGTAAAATGTGCTCCAGAAAGCAAAAAAAATATGGAGTCATTCTCTAAACAATTATTCGGTTTTTATAAAAACGGTGATTTCCACAAAACTACTTAATTAACAATAGCCTCCGACTATCGAAATTCAATGGAAACAAAATAACGAAATCATATTCTTTCAGGTGTATTTGATAGTATAAAAAATATTGTATTTGAATTGCTCTCTCGAGAGGTGCTGTACTCCTGCCGTAACGCCCACGCGTAGCCCTATTTTCAATGTTGAATCAAAATTATAAATAATTGATATAGATTTCCGGGACAAAATTGTTCATAGTAAATATTCTCGTCTTCAAGAATCTGTTTTTTATTTCATCTATCAAGAGTTCTCGAGTTACTACCAAAAAACTAAGGCTGTTTTTATTTTTTGTTTTGTGTTAAAAAACTAGCACATTTTTGTCAAAATGACATCCCGAATCGAATGAGCCATCGCTCATATATTCAGAAGCCTTGGAACTATTTTTCACAGGAAACTCACTTCTCTACTAGACTATGATGACATGAGTAACCACTATGAAGGTTTTTTGATACTTCATCCCCAAAGGGGTGAAAATGAAAATACCGTAAGTTTTGAAGTTAAAGTCATGGAAATCTCTCCAAATCTAAATAATTTATTTATTGATACTCAGAATCAACCTTCAATGGTATAGTCTGAGGTTTTAATGGATCGCACTATTTAATGAGGAAGTGTTTGATATGAGCATTGCAGTTTGACTATGAGTTCAAATATTAGGTATGTATTGAGAGCGAAAATACATTTTTGTTCGAGAGGCGCCATTCGCAGTGGATCGCTATAATCACTCGAGAGGAGTTATGTCACTCTTTTCTCGAAATGCAACACATGAACATAACTTTTCACTAGTGGCGGCTATTTACCAACTAATTGCTATCGACGGCGCGCGTTTTTATGATGTTATTGCGAGCAAGTGTTGAAAGTATAAATTTCAAAGTAAGTTTTAGAAATGTAATTTCAAGTCAACAGTTGAACTGAAAGTTGATTACTTCAGATGCTGGTGTTAAGAGTCAACAATTTTCTTTGCAATTTTTATTATTTACATATATAATATAACATTCAAATGTTTTTCTGAATTTCATTGTCATTAATATTTATTATACAATCTGAACAACTAGAAATATTCCTTCTGCACTTCCTATGTTTTTTTTGTCTATAGTATTCTTGTAGGAGGGATGGAATGAACAGTAGTGGCCGCCTTCAAAAGAAGGCTTTTGGCAATATTTTACTAATCATCCAGCGAATCCCCAATTGAATTTAGTATTTAAAGTTTCCATCGCCTGTGTCTTTTGATAGTACTTAAGTTTGCACTTTCTTCTACAAGTAAAGTGACCAAAGACCGGCGAAAACAGTGACCAGTATAGAGCTTTGGATCTGTCAGTTTCAAGAACTCTCCTGGTATTTTACTGATGTATAGATACCAACTGGATTTTTGGTAAATTTCGATAAAAAATAAAATAAGAGTGGTCAACCGTAGTGAAAGATCGTGGAACGTTAGAATTTGAATCGGGAATTTTTACTATTAATGAAGACTAATAAGCACAAAATATACCCAATATAGTTTACTGCTTTCATCATGGAATACTTATTGTCTAGTATAATTTTTAGGAACTCTTCTAAGCCACTATTCCTTGAATATTTTCAGAATGATCGAAGGTAGATTATATATTCTCGTTATACGATACTACTGGAATGAATTTCATTTCAGAGTATGAAGCAAAATTCAAACTTTCAACTACTGGATAAACTTTTCAACAGGCCGCGTAATTTTTATCATGTTATGGAATTGAATATTGACTGAAAAATTGGCAACAGTGTCAGGAGGCCCAGTAAATACACAATAGCTTCAGAAGGAGGCCAAGTTACATAAACTCCCAAAAAACGTATGTAACATATACAGAGGAGGCTAACTAGCCTGAGATAGTGGCGGAGGCTGAGTGGGCTATTAACTGTTTGCTTTGTATAAACACGTGGATGCTTGGTGGGCCATGTATGAAACGGAAGCTGAGTTGGTCTATATAGATATATATATATATATATATATATATATATATATATATATATATATATATATATATATATATATATATACTTACAAATCGAGGTTTATATCGCCAAAGAAGTTTCACTTCTGTCACGTGTACTGAGTTGCTGCACACGTTCTTTCTTTGTCTTCAGACAGACTGAATGTATGAAAACAGTATGTTCTGGTCTTTTAGCATACTGGAAATTTTCTTATAGTCATCTGGGAGTCCGGGAAGATTTTAATACCATCAACGACATTCTTTGCTGGTTTAGTTATTCTAATGTTATTACTTTCAAAAAGTGAATTCACTGTAACCCTCTTGTTCTTATCTCTAACAGTGATGGGAGGTATGTTCTGTCTTTTTACTGTTTGTGGAGCTAGTTCCGTTGGTGGTTAATTAGTCTCCTTGGTGGTTTCCATGTCATCTTCAGTACCTATAATTTTGTTATTAATATTATTATTTTCAGACTTTTCGGTATTTCTTGTATAATTTTAGATTTTGCCTGCTTCTCTGCTAGAAGAGGTCCACTGAGGAGCTGGATCGGCTCTTGGACTAATAATAATAATAACATAGTCTTTATTTCATGGAATATTTCATATTTTTATACATAGTCAAAATACAAAAACCAAAAATGAAATAGGCGTCAAAAAAACAAGATCACATTTAACCATGTGAGTAGGATTAGAGCTATGTGAATGTATGTAGGAAATATTCGTCAAGAGAGTAAGGTTCAAGGTCGATAAGTAATTTCTTTACTCCCTTTTTGAATTTACTGATGTTATTCAGACTTTTTATATTGTTTGGTAGGTTATTAAATAATTTTTTAGAGGCATATGATGGATGCTTTTCTGATAGTGCTAATCTGTGTACCGGAAAATTCACATTTATATTTCGTGTTGGATATTTATGACTGTGCCTATGTTCAGTAACATTTGTGTTCTTGAACAAATACAGACCACATTCATATATATACAAAGCATAAATTGTCATTGTGTTACTTCTTTTGAAAACACCTCTGCATGTTTCCCGAAATTTCATTTTAAACATAGCTCTAATCACTCTTTTTTGAATACAGAAAAGGTCATTAATGTTACTTTGACATCCCCAGAATATTATTCCAAATTTAGCACAGGATTCAAAATTTGCATGGTATATAATTTTTAATGATTTTTCGTTAAGGTATTTGCTTATGACCTTAATGCTATAGCATATCTGGTTCAGTTTGCTCCTAAGCTTAAAATATGGACGTTCAAAGTAAATGTTCCTCTATGAAGACTCCCAGAAATTTGGTATTATTCTGAATTTTGATTTTATTGTTGAGTAAGTTTATATTTTCTGGAGTTTCAATTCTCTGTTGTTTGGTTCTAAATAATATAGCGTTGGTTTTCTCGACATTTAGTATAAATTTTTTTTTTGTAAACCATTCAAAAATTTTTTTCCCGGATGTCCTGATTTTTTCTTTGGTCTGATGCCGGACTTGAAACTATCAAATTATGTCATCTACATAATTAGTTAGGTGTGATGAGTGTCATTCAAGATACCCAAAAATATCATTCTAAAAATTGAAAAGTACTGGTCCTGTAATGCCCCTTTGGGGGCCCCCTTTTGGTATGTTGTGTTAGTTTTGGGTTTTAGTCCATCAGTTAAAATTTTTTACCTTTTTTGGGAATGTCAAATAGGTTAAACTAATCAAAGCATTTCCTCTAATACCTTTTTTTTTCGGTTTAATCAGTAGGTAGTCATGATTCAAACAGTCATATGTTTAGAGAGGTCTAGGAAAATCCCCAGCACGATTTCATTATTTTCGAATGATTAAAGGTTTTTCAGTGAACAGTGTGACTTTTCTAGGATCTCCCTTTTTATATTCCATGTTGACTTGTATTGAAAAACTTATGATGGTTCATAGTCCATTAGCGATCACTTAGCCTTTTCGAAGGCTTAGGAATGATGGGGGGACCCCAATTTGGGACAAAATTTTTTCGAATTGTTCACAACCCTTTTTTTTATGGATCGGGTTATTAATGCAATTTTAAGTTGTTCGGGAATCCCCCTATTGGGTGAGTTGTTATTATATAAATAGTAACCCTTTATTGATCCTAAAATAATTTTCCCTTACTAGTAGGGATGTTCATCCCCACATGTGTGCTTATTTTTAGTCTTTTTCCCTAAATCCAATTTCATTTATTGTACGGGTTTTGATAAAATGAGGAGCTACGGCTATTACAACGAATTGTTTAGCTTCTAAATTTTCTAAAAATGGAATTATATTCAGAAGGAAGCATTATACCTATTTAAAAATTTCTTGTTCCCCATTGAAAGCCAATCTGTAAATTTTGCTTTCCTAAAATTTTCATTGTGAATACCCACATGTTTTCATTTTGTTGTCAAAGGTAATTTTATATTCATAGTTTTTTTTTTTCCAATTAAAAACATTGAAATTTTTTTTTCTGATTATATAGGGAAAATTTCAATCGAATATTGATAAAAAGTTTTTTGAAAATTAAAAACCCAAAAAAAGAAGTTTTTTTTAGGCCCAACAAAAAAACAACCTTTGGGTAAAACCCGCTGACTTCCGATAGATATTTAAAAAGTCTCAAAAAAATAAAATTAAAAATTTTTATTCCGATAGTTTTTTTGATTTTCATTCCCCCTTTAAAAATAAAAAATCAAAAAAATTTTTCGAAAAAAATAAAATTTCAATTTTTTTTTGGTTTATTTTCAAATTTTTATCGGATTTGCCGTAATTTTGGAAAAGGTTTTTTTCCTTAAAATTAAAAATAATTTTTTTATGGATTTTCAATTCCCTTCTTTTATCAATATTCGATTAAATTTCCCAAAGAATCCCCCACAAGAGGTTATCTTAAAGGGAAGATAGTGACTAAAGTTTATTTTTTCGTCGCAGATGATTCCACATCTGATTTTATGAACACCCTTTTTATATTTTCAAAAATCAAGTTTATATACATATTTAAGTTCTGGGGGTTTGATATAACGAATTTAATTTATTTCTACACTTTCATTTCGGATATTTAAGTGATTCTTTTCTTGATTCGTTTTTTTTAAATCTTTTTTATAATAAAAATTTTTTTCAAAATAAAAAAAGTGGGTTTTTAAATAATAAAATTTTTTGAAAGGGAAAAAAATAAAAAAAAGGTTAAATTTTTTCCCAAAATTTTTCGGGAAACAATGTTTAAAATGGAAAATCATGAATTTCTCCCAGCATTCACTTGTTTTTCCCTTGAAATGTCTGACCAATTCTGATCAGCCGTTTTTTCGAAATTTTTTTGTTCTTTTCCCAGAAAAATTAATTTTAAAAAAACACCCGGCCCCTTTTTTTTTTAGTGTGTCTGAAATAGAAATTCAAATTCTGTTGTATAACTGTTTTCGGTTTGTGAAAAAATTGTCAAAACTTTTTTTAAGTTGGGTTATTCTTGTGTATTCCGATGGTAAAAAAAAAAGAATAAGAGTTCAATGAAGATTATTTTAGTTATGTTTTCAAAGTATCCTCAGTTCAATATTGAAATCACCAGCAATCAATATTACCTTATTCTTAGTTATTATCTCGCAGTTCTTCAGGTTTTTTTAGAAAAGGGCCTAGGTTTTCAGTATATGGGGGACGGGGACACTTATAATTAAGAAATTAGTGTTTTTACCCCCAATTTGGGGACACTCAAATACCTACATTTTGATAATTTATTAATTTTTCCTACTGTTTTATAAACGATTCCCTTTCGAATGTAACACTGCTCCTCCATGTTTACCTTTTGGTCGACGTAGTAGGAGGCCAATCTGAAGTTTTAATACAATGTGTTTTAACCCCCCTTTCAGTTTTCCCAAAGCCCGTTGCTGCGAGAAAGGCATGGGATTTTGGGTTAGTATCGTTTTCTGGGTCTATCTGTTTCCTATTGATTGTGATTTTGATGTGGTACCGAGTGTTTTAATTGCTGTGTGTTTTAGTGTTTGAGTTGAGTCATGGTTTTCTCATAGGTTTTCCTATTAATCAAAAAACCTCATTTCTTTTTATAATTATTAAATTTCTAAAAACGAAACGTCTGAAACCACACTTTAGGCCATGTGGATTTTTTAAACTTATCTTTTTAAAACATTCGTGATTCCGAAAATGAAGCATTTAGATTTGTTGAAAATATAAACAGAATTTTTAAAATCAGATGTGGAATCATCTGCGACTGAAAGATAAACTTTAGTCACTATCTTCCATCGCAAGATAACCTCTTGTGGGTATTCAGTTAAAAAGGGGAAACATTCTCAATTGAATATTGAAAGAAAGATTTTTCTGTGAATTAAAAAATCCACGATTAAAATAAGTTTTTTTTTTGTGAATGTCTAACAGAAAAAAACTATTTCCCCGGCTAAAGCCACGCGGGACATTGAACCATCTATAGATATTCTGAAAGGCCCTAACTCAAAAAAAAAAATCTAAATTGAAAATTTGCATTTTTTCAGATAGTTATTTGATTTTCTATTCCAGTCTTGATTAGGAACCAAAAGATGAATGGAAAAAAAGAATGTTTTCCAAAAAATTTTTACTCACCAGAAATCATCCGTAACTTGCCGGGAGGACATCCTTCACTAGGTCTTCAATATTTTTTTGTCGGGGAAAATCTTTTTCCCCTTCCAGTCATCGGGAAGGGGAAGAAAGGGGAAACACATTTTAAAAACAATCCCTTTAAAAATGGAAAAATTAGAATCTTTTTTTTTGGAACACTTCGAAAAGTTTTTTCTGACATTAAAACCTGTCATGGGGTATGTAGATAATTTGTTAAAAAAAAAAACAGAATTTCCCCAAAAAACAGATGTGGAATCATCTGCGACTAAAGAAAATTTTTAGTCACTATCTTCCATCGTAAGAAAACCCCTTTTGGGGGGTATTCATGTTAAAAAAAATTTCAATTGAATATTGAAAAAAAGTTTTCTGTAATTAAAAAAATCCACGATTAAAATAAGTTTTTTTTGTGAATTTTCAACGAAAAAAACTATTCCCCCCGGAAAAACCAGCTGGACATTAACACATCGATGAATTCTAAAAAGGCCCTAACCCCAAAAAAAATCTAAATTGAAAATTTGCTTTTTCATTCAGATAGTTTTTTGATTTTCTTTCCCCAGCGTTAAAACCATAAAGATAATGGGCAAAAAAGTTTTTTTTAAAAAGGGGTACTCCCCAGAAATCTTTGTAAAATTGAGGGAGCATCGCATTCACTAGGTCTTCAATACTTTTTTGTCGAGAAAACTATTTCACCTTCCACGATCATGGGAAAGGGGAAGAAATAAACACTTTTTAAAAACAATCTCATTTGCAAAGGGAAAAAGTTAGAATCTTTTTTTTTTGGGGACATTAAAATTGTGTTTTCTGACTTAAAAAACCTTTAGGGGTTTAGATATAAAAAACTTCATTTTAATCTGGTTTTTAAATTTCCCGGGAAAAATCTTTTTTTCAATTTCAATTGAGAATTTTCCCTTTTTCAACATAATCCCCACAAGGGTTATCTTGACGATGGAAGATATGACAAAGATTTTTTTCCCCAGATGATTCCACATCTGATTTTATGAACATTCTGTTTATATTTTAAAAACTTCTATCCCCCATGACAGGTTTTAATGTCAAAAAACAAATTTTTGGGGTTTCCCCTCCCGGGGAAAAATTTTTTTTTTTCTTAAAGTAATTTGATTTTTTTTTTTTTAAAGTTTATTGAAAAAGAAAAAAAATTTAAAAATTTGTCATTTTTTCCCCCTTTTTTATGATTTGCATGAGCATTTTTTTTTTCATGTCTCGGTTTTGGTTTCCTTTTTTCCCCTTTTTGGTTTTTTAATTTACAGCAAAAAATTTCCCCGGGGATTTTTTTTTACTTTAATTTTTTTTTTGATTGCACGGGGAAAAGGGTATTTTTTTCCCCAAAAAACTAGTATGGGGGTTTTTTGTTTGTTTTTTTGGGGAACATTTGAATTTTTTTCCCCCCAAAAGGATCTTCAGCAAATAGGGGGGAGCACTTTAGTCTGGCTCTCCCTCTGCCATCTTAAATTTTCGGATCCTGGTGCTTTTTCATTTTCTAAAGGGACTTTTTAAAAAATTTTTCCCCGAACTTATTTGAAAGTTTTATATTATAAGCCAATTTATTTTAAAAATTTTTTGCGTCGGGTTTTTTTTTTAAAAAAAATTGATACTAAATTGATCCAAAAAATTTTTTACTCCCGGAAAAAAAGAAATTTTTTTTAAAAAAAAATGTTAAATTGGAAAAATTGGGTAAATTTTTTTTTTATAAAAAAAAAAAGAGTTACATTCAATTATACAAAAATTGACGCAATTTCAGAACTAAATATTTTTTGGGAAAAAAGCAAAAAAAAATTTTTTTTTAAAAAGCCCCCAAATTTTCATTATTTTTCAGGTTATTTCAATCATAATACCCCCAACATTTTCTTTCCTTTTTTTTTTTAAAACCCATTTTGTATTTTTTATGTTCATAAGTTGAATTTAAAAAAAAACCCAAAATTTTCCCCCTAAAAAAAAAAGGAAATAATAGTTATTTATGTACCAAGGTTTTTTTAAGTTTATGCCGGGGCTTTGTAACCCCCCCGGGGGGGCATACACATCTATCAATCCCGTGGTGCATACAAATTTTTATGTCATACTAATTTCTTATTGCATCCACAATATAAATTTTTTAAAAAAAATCGAAAATTAAATTTTTTTTTTAACAACATTTTCATTTTATCATTTTTTTTGGGGGGAAAATGGGGTTTTTCCCCCGGGGAAACAAATTTTTAGCTGTCAACTTAAAATGTAAAAATCGGGTTTTTTTTGAAATTTCGGGGGGAAATGAAAAAAAAAAAAAAAAAAGAAAATACAAAACTTGATACCCAGACGGGGGAAAACATAAAAAAAAACATTTACTGCGGGCAAACTGGGATGGGATCCTTCCAAATTGCCAGTTTTAGGGAATTTTACTAAATAATGTTCAGTAGATATTTACATAATATTTTGTAATTTCATCAATAAAGTTTATTAAAAAAGAAAAAAAAAAAATTTTTTGGTTTTTTTTCCCCCGGCCGAGAAAAAAGGGGTTTTTTTTTTTCCGAAGGTCTTAAAGTAAAATTGTTTTGGGGTTAAAAAATCCCAAAAAAAAACACAATTTTGAACTAGTATAATAAATAATTTTTACCCCCCTGAACTTTTTCAAAAAGCCCCCAGTTTATTATCAAAAGAAATATACATTTGAATTCCCCCCTTTAAAATAGGGGATGTACATTTGGGGGACAAAAAAGAAACTCAAAATTAAAATTAAAATATTCGATACAATTAAAATAAGTGAATGCCTAAAGGGGGGGTTTTAATACTCATGGACTTGCCCCTAGAAATACAAAATTAAAATTTGAATGTGAACCACTTAAAATGAGAATTTTCAAAATTAAAAATTTTTTTTTTTTTATAGAATTGTTTTCAAAAAAAATTTTTTTTTATTTTTTTTTCCAAAATGATGAATTATTTTTCCCTATCATTCTTATATATAAGTTTAAAATTTTTTATACATTTTGGCTCCTAAATAGTTAGGTGAATTTTTTGGGAGATTTTTAAAAGGGGGGGTAAGTTTGGGGGGTATATTTTTTTTTTTTCTTTTGTCAGGGGGAGTGCACATCCTCATTTTTCCAAACCTATGTTGTTTTATGGTGTCCCAAAAATTGGTTGATAGATATATAAAAAACTGGTAGTGTCATTATTTGTGCTCAGTAAACAGTTTTTTCATGTAGTTGTTGGGTGAACATTGAACATAGTATTTGTTTTTTTTGATCAAAAAAAGCCTTTTGAAGTGTGGTTTTGACCCCCCGAATATCAGACCATACTCAAAACTGGCCCCTTTTTTAAACCGAAGTACAGCATTCTCAAACATCAAAAAAAACTTTTTCCTAAATTTTTATCATTTTAAAAAAACATTTTTCTTAATTTGTTAACATATTATTTTTTTTGGGGCCCCCATGTTTTTTTTTTGGGTAAAAATTTTTCCCCAAAAAAAATTTTTTTTGTCTTGTAGCTTGAATTGATTTTTTCCCTTTTTTGAAAATTTGAGATCATAGTTTGGGGGAAAATTTTTTTTAAAATCGCATGAAAATGATTTTGTAATATTTAATTGGGGTCCATTCTGACAACAATATTTATGGAACTCATCAAAAAACTTACTTTTGTCACTAATTGGTCAATATCCTTATGTGACATCAATATATTTTTTCATCAATATAATACATTGATCAGACAATTGCAACATTTTTTTAAACGGCTGTAATATAAAAAAAGGGGCCCCAAAAAATTGATCCTTTTGGGGGACTCCTAGACGGGTTTTTTTCTTGGGTAGTGATTTAGTTTCTTTAAAAAAATTTTTTGGGGTTTGGGGGGAAAACAGAAAGATTTTTCCCCCAAAAAAGGGGGAAACCCCCGGACACCCTTTTAGCCCCCAAAAAATGAATCAGTAAATTTCTATCTATTGTTCAAAAAACGCGGCTTAGACCCCAGAATAGGCACAGTAAATTTTTTTTTTTTCAAAGAGAGTTATAAAAAACCTTTCCGGATCTTTTAATGGGGGTTGTGGTAGATTTTTTTTTTCCTAAATCCGGTTTTGTATGGGAAGTTTTTGAAGGTTCTAAAAAATTTGGTCAATCTTTTTTACAGAAAAAAAATTAAAAAAAATTTTATATTTGATTTTGAATGAAAAAATTTAAACCCGTAGTTTGTGATATCTCTAGCAGATCCCTTTTTTCTTTAAAAATGGGTATCCCTTTTTGATTCCTTTATATTTTTGGGAAAAGGGCCCACACACAAAAAATTCATTTTTTTTAAATGACCCCAATGGTTGAACAAATTTTAAAAATGCAGCTTCCTTTTATTATTTTTTCCCCCCCAAATTTTAAAAGGGGGCCCGGCGATGTTTTTTTTGGGTGTTTTTTCTTTTTTATTGAGATGACCCCCTTTTGGGTTATGGTTAAGAAAAAAATGGCCCAAAATGCATATCGGGGTTTTTGGGGGTTTGGTTTTTTTTTTTATAATTATAAAAAAAATCATTTTTTTTGGGGTTAAAAATTTATCCCCCAAGGGGGGATGACCCTCCCAAAAACCCCGGGGGAAATGCGGGGGTTTTTTTGGGCATATTGTTTTTTTTTCCTTTAATTTTTTAAATTTTTTCGTTTTTTCCCCGGGGGTTTAAAACGTTGGTTGTTCATTGTTTTCTTATGATATTTCAATTTGTGCTTTTTTTCTCTTTTTTTTTCTGCTTGTATCTTTCTGTATACCATACATCATTCCTTTAAATTTCCTTAGTTTGTTTTATTTTTTACAGAGATGGTTGTGGATTTTAGTTTCTGGAAAAGCCATCTCCTTCTTTTTTTTTTTTTATACAATTTTGGTTTTTTAAAAGGAAACGCATAATCGTAATTATAAAAAAGTTTTTTGTAAAATAGGAAAATTTGTCTTCAAAAATTTTTGGTCTGATACATTTCACTTCATTTTTTCTTTGATAAAAACTTTGGAAAGTCTGAATTTTAAATTTACTGGAGTTGTCTTTTTTTGGGAAAATATATATTATTTGTTATACAATCACGGGGCTATATCAGTAAGCAATAAGTTTAAATATTCTAGTTCAGGGAAAATGCCTGACTCATATTGTCATTCATATTAGGGGAAAGAGCTGTACATTTGTAGATATCATTATTTTTTTATATATATATATATATATATATATATATATATATATATATATATTTTTTTTTGTGTGAGCTTCTATTCCCAAAAATAAAATGTGGGAAAGTGCTCCTGAAAAATATACTCAAAAAAACCTTTTGTTTTAAAATCATTTAAATTTTCTTCTAAAAATTTGGGATCAAAGGGGAAGCAAATTTTTTTTAAACCCATCAATGGTCGTCCTACTCACAGAATTTTACCTGAATTAGAAAACCATAACAAAAATTTCGTCAGATTTAAACCCGTAAAAAAAAACTCGATAAAAAAAAAAACCTAAGGCAAAAACCCGCAAGCGACAAAAAATCTGGAAACAAAAAAAAATGGGCCATAAACCCCCTATCGGGAAAACCCAGTGGTGTAGACAGATACCTTAACATGAAATTTAAAAAAAGGATAAAATAGAATGTATAAAAAAGCAAGATAAAACAACGCCAAGGATCAAAAAAAACCGATATTTCCATGTGATTCATGCAAAACTTCTACTGTGGGGTTGCTCTGAATTATCAACTACGGAAAAACGATGTATTCCACTGCAAAAAAACCCTCTCTCAAATTCCACTGTGCAAAATGCAGGCAGAACAGAAATTATAATTATTTAAAAAACACTATAACAGACAAAGAAAATAACATACAAGATAAGAACACCATAATAAAAAGCTCCAAGAGAAAATAGCAAAAAAATCACAAATCTCATATGCAACTGCGGGAGCAAAAACCAATATCACCACCACCAAGGGGGGATTATAAAAAAATACCCAATCATAATAAGACCAATAATACACCAACCTCTCAAACAACTAAATAAAAAGATGTACAAAAAGGGCAATAAACCCAAAAGAAATAAATGTACCTATAAACTCTGTAAATACCACTAATGATGGAAAAATGGTCATAAAATTTTGCTACAGAGGAAGCTACCCCAATACCCCTTTAAAAAATTTAAACAAAGCTGAAAAAAAATATAAAATAGAACTCTCAAAAAAGGGAAAAAACCAAAAATTAAAAAAATAGGAGGAAATATTGAAATGAATGAAAAAAAATAGAAAAATGTTTAAAAAAGAGCAGAATACATTCATCAAAAGGGAAAACCCACTACATAAAAGTAACATTCATCCTCGAACTTCAAAGAAAAAAAAAATTATCTTTGCTGAATGCTCTGGTGAATTTTTTCTTGGGGAAAATGATGGGCCTTAAAAAAATCTTCCCCAGGATGGGAGGGGAAACCCCGTTTACGAAGATTAAAGCACCAAGATTTAAAAAATGCTTTGCATACGATCTGGGGAAACTGTAGAAACAAAAAATCATGTAAAATATTGTGGCCGGGGGGAAAATAAAAAACCCAAAAATTGTCCAAAAGAACAAAAAAAATGTTGTTTTAAATGTATAAAATCGTAAAGTAAATATAAGTTAACATTAATTTCAAATCATGAATCAAACAGCAGAGATTGTCCCAAACCCTTTAAAAATACTATACACAGAGATTCAAAAACAGTATTGACTATCTTCAAAATAGCATTTGTTCCTTTTTTTATAATTTTATTATTCTATATTTGCATATTTAGATTCGACCTTGGTCAATATATTCATATATTTGTAAATCGTAATCCAGACATACCAAAATATATATTTAAGACAATCTAGAAAATGAAACAAACAAAGAAAAAATGAAATCTCAAAGAGGGATAGACGAGTTCAAAAAAAAAAATAAAATTATTAAATGGAAATGACAAAAAAACCCGCATTCAAATACTACATTTAAAAATCAGAAGTGCCCACAAACATTTTTTATGAAACTATTAATTTTCATACAATCCTGTTTACCTCTCAAATTGTGACCAAAAATCTTGGGAGAAACGGACTCATTGACCAAAAAAGCTTCAGAATCCCGGTTTCTCAACAACGTTCAACAACCCGTAAAAACTAAATAAAAAAAAGATGGTTTTACTGATATTTATAAAAGACAAAATTAACTATAAAGTTGAAACAAAAAAACTTTCCACACACTAATATTGTAATAAGTAATATAAAATTTTTTTAAATAACAACACAACATTCCCCGTAATGCCATGGTTTTAGATCCCCCTCAACAGGAGACAACCAATTCATAGAACTTAAAACCCCTCTATCCACCAATTTATAAAGAAAATGTAGATATTTTTTTAAAAGGCGACTTTAATATTTTTTTCCCAAATAAAAGAAAGGGCGGGAAGTAACAACTATCCCAAATGCTTATGTCATTTTTGGGTTCAAGTCATATATCAAACTTATACAAAGGGAAAATCCCCAACTCCAGAAGCTGTTTTTGATCATATATTTATTGAACAACCCAAATGACAAAAAAAATAAAATTTAACAGTTCCATTATTAACTATAACCCAAATGATCATCTCCCAATATTCCTGCACATAACCAGTAGCGAAAATTATGTTTCAAAACTAACAAAAATAACGAAAGTAATAACAAAAATTCAATGAAGATAAATTCATGGAACGATCAAAAAAATCAAGTGGGGAAAAGGTTATATTAATTTAAAAAGAACCACAAAAAAGGGCCCGGACACAACTCATGAGCACTTTCAGCAATAAAATAAAAAAATGCACAACGATTAAAACAATAACAATAAAAAAAACATAAAAAAAAAAGCCATGGATAACTAATGCAATAGTTGAATCAATAAAAAAATAGAGACAATCTCAAAAAAAAACCCAAATAGAAAAAAATGAAAAATTAGAACTACAAATTTAGCTACAAAAAAATATGAAATAAACTTAACAAAATTTATTAAAAAAAAGCAAAAATAAAAATTACTCTGAAAAAAATTCTACTTTAAAAACAATAAAAGAAAAAAGTTATCACGGGAAAATTTTCAATGAAGCCACAAATAATAGTATAAAAAAAACTTTAAAAATGACATATCAAATATAACTGATGAAAACAACAAACCCTTTCCCGGACGATAAACAACTTTTGGGTGATTACTGCAACAATTATTTTTGCAAATGTGGAAAATCATGGCAAGGGAAAAAAGACAACCCCCCCAAAAAACTTTTTAGAATAAAAAACCCCAAAATCAAAAAAATCAATGTTTTCCCTTTAAAAAAGTCGATAGAAATGAAATAATAAACCACATAAAAAAACCCTTTAAAAATAACAGTTCCCCCGGGAAAAGATGGTATCACTTTTTAAACTACTAAAAAAAAAACCATGTCTATATACTTGATCCTCTGATAAAATTATAAACCTCATTTTGTCAATGGAGAAATACCTAATGACCAAAATATCCAATAACCCCAATATTCAAATCAGGAACAAAAAAAAACATTCCCAAAAATTTGAACCCCTTAAGCAATCCCAAAACTTTTGCCAAATTTTTGAAAATTTTGTCTCAAATGTAGGTTAAATGACTACTTTCAGCAAACAACATTTTGAGCAACAAGCAATATGGGTTTTAAACAAAAGGGGTAACCCGACAGATGCAATGTTCAATCCATAGATAAACATCAAACAAAATATGGATGATAATAAAAATGTATTGAGGGATTCGTTGACTTAGCAAAAACCTTTTAAAACAGTGCCTCATACAAAACTTCTTGATGTACTTGAACATTATGGAATATGGGGGATTTTAAAGTTTTAATTTTCAAAAAATTTTCTGTTCAACAGACAGCGAAAACAAAATAAAAAAAGTTTTATAGTAATCTCCAAAAACCCTACAAACGGGTCCCAAAAAGGGAAATTAACTTGGACCCAAATTTTTTTTGTGGGCCCACATTAACTCTCTGCTCAAAAATCAAATAAACGGGACATTTTTATCATATCTTTATGAAAAGTCCCATTTTTTAGGATAGTACCTGGAATCAACTTAAAAAAAGCTAAAAAAAAGGGGTAGCTATAGTTTTAAAAATTTTGGGTTTGATCCAAAAGCTGTCCTTAAATATAAAAAAGGAAAAATTTTATATAGCATTCTCACTCACGAACAAAAACCCAAACTTTTTAAAAAACTAAAAAATCCCGAACACTACATAAAATAATGGAAACTGAAAAAAATGAAATACTTGGGTATAATAATGGGAAAAAAAAACTTAAATGGACAGACCAAAAAAAATTACCACCCCCAAAACAGTAAGAAATTGGGTTCACAAATTTTTTTGAACTAAGAAAATTCATGAATAAAAAAAAACTTCTGATAATATACAAACATTTTGTTGAATTAATAATAAAATATGGGAAATTCCCAGTAAAGGGGGGGACTTTTTTAACAAGGGATTAAACCCCTTGAATGTTGTTTTAAAAATTTTTATACTACAGTCATTTCACATAGAACAACAGTATCCAACAACTCAATTATACAGTAGCGAAAATTTTAAATGTTAGAGATGCTATACTTTTACATGCAAATTGTGTTTTCATTAAAAGAACCCTCAGCTTAAAACTCCCTTTCCCTCATATAATACTTTTGACCCAAAATTTCAAACAAACTACTGACGACACCAAACTGTCATAAAGATGCAAACTTCGGGTTCACAACAACCATTCCCAAAAAATTTTTTAATACTTTTTACCCCTAAAAAATTTGGGAAAATAAAAAAAATCTAAACTATTTTTTTAAAAAAATCAAACATTATAATTTCAAACAACATTATAGAATATATGAATATCTTATAATACCAAAACTAGTAATCGATTTCCTTTCAAAAAAGATATTAACTTAGTATGTAATTTTATATAAAATGATATATGTTAGTTTTATACTGTAGGTATAGATTATATTAGTGAATAAGTAGAATAGAAAAATAAAATACAGGTTTCTGACACCCAGGTGTATATCTAAAAAAAAAATGAAATAAATATATGAAATGGGAAAAAATTGATGTAATTAATTATAAAATAATTAATGTAATGTAATATTCTTAGTCATAAAATTAAATTGTAATTAAATTGTAATTTTTTTAAATTGTAAATATATATATATATATATATATATATATATATATATATACAAGGGTTAGTCACAATAAGACCAACAAACTCCGACTACAAAAGTTCCCCCACCTCATTTTAGGGTTTAAAAGTTTCTATCAGGTATGTCCCCAAAATTTCCCGGGAAAGGAAAAAAATTTTAAACTTGGTACACTAATCCAAGGTATATCAACTTCTAATTTTTAAGTTCTTATTTTTTTTTTTTCCCAAAAA
>JAFIRS010002016.1:0-262448 GCA_018342105.1 Gonioctena quinquepunctata | reverse complement strand
TAACAGTAAAGATATTGTCAATTGTTAAAATAACTGAAGAATAGTTATTTTAATTGTCAGCACATATTGTTTCTCATTTTAAATTATTGTTTATTCAATCTCATTTTGACTTTCTATACATTTTCTCAGTAAATTATACCAGGTGTATCAATAGTTGTTTTTATATTTTAGAAAATACACATATATATAATTACAAGTCCTAATTGTATTATTATTCCGAAACAATCTGAAATTGACCATAGTACTGTCAAATTGAGTCCCCCGCTTAATTACATACTGTGTGGAACAAAATCTCAAGCCGCTCTGGGATGTTGTTCCGTTATTGGTCAATAGACTGATAACGCTCAGTATGGTTATAACAAAAGGTGGACAGATGTGTGGTTTTTCAATAAGGAACACCCTGCACGCTTATATCACCATTCAATAATCGAAAGTTTATGTCACTTCCGGAGAATCCGGAAATCGCATGAAGTTGAGTTACTTGTAAAAAAATGCAGTTTCATGCATTAAACAGATCTTCCAAATTCAATTCCATTATCTCCGAAAACAAAAAAGATATAGGGGCGAGCCACCCTCCGTAGACACCCGGTATAACAACCATTTCGGGTTTGATCACATTACAATCCAATATGGCGCACTTCCGGCTTTTTGGAAATGCCAGCAATTTTGTTTTTTCAAACAGAACACCCTGTATATTTTTACATATTCAAGTTCAACAGGTCAAAACAAGTCCAAACCTCATGTCAAATGTAATTTTTTTAAAACAATTAAAATCAAAATAGTTTTTTTATTTCACCTCGTGGATAAATGAGATTTGATCAAGGCTATTCACAATGAGTCGCACATAACAGAGAAACAAATTTTTTTCTAAAAAATTATTTTTTGTGTCATTTATTGATGAATCAATCAATTCAGTCACATTTTGATCAAAAATCAATTTTTTTCAAATGGAACTCCTATGGGCCACCTATATGTCCCTCTGGAACATACATTAAGGAAAAAAGTGACATATCATTTCTGTATTTCGGTGCAGTAACAAATTGTATACATTAAAAAATCTACAACTAGTTCATGAGTTTCCTTGCAGTTCGAATAATTTTTCAACTCAGTAAGCCGTGGAAAACAACATTTCTGAATCTTGTCAACTAATTGTGTTTCGCTGTCACCTTTCATCCCAACTCTCGAAAATCGGTTAACTTCCGAGAATTGGTAGAAATGGAAAATCAAAATTATAAGAACAAGAAGTGAACAGGTTGATATCTTATTAATTTACGGAGAATGTCTTAAAAATAGTGTAGCCGCCCATCAGTTGAACGCTGAACGATACCCACACAAAAGACACCCCCAAAGAACTTTTTTCAAAAAGGTGGAGAGAAGTTTCCAAAAAGAACCCAACAATGGAGATGATAATCGTTATACATGTATCGTAAGTGAGGAGGCAGAAATGAATGTTTTAGCTTATGTTGATTTCGATCCAACCGCTTCGACGCGGGAATTAGAATACCAATGCAATGTCAGATTTTTTTATGTATACAAATTTGTTACTGCACCGAAATACAAAAATGATATGTAATTTTTTTCCTTAATGTATCTTCTAGAGAGACAGGTAGGTGGCCCATAGGGGTTCCATTTGAAAAATAAAATTTGGTCAAAATGTGATGTGATTGAATTGATTGACCAGTAAGTGACACAAAAAATATATTTTCTGAAAAAATTAAGTTCTTCTGTTATTTGCGACTCATTGTGAATAGCTTCGACCAAATCTCATTTATCCACGAGGTAAAATAAAATATAAAATTTAATTTCAATTGTTTCAAAAAAATTACATCTGACATGATGTTTGGATTCGCTTTGACCTGTTGAACTTGAATATGTAATAATATATAGGGTGTTCCATTTGAAAAAAAAAGTTGCTGTCATTTCCAGAAAAACCAGAAGTGGGCCATATTGGATTGTAATGTGATGAAATCCAAAATGGTTGCTTATATAACTGTTCCAAATTTCAGAGAAATCCGTTCACGAATGCAGAAGTTACAGGGGTGGCCTAATATCCTGTGTCACCCGGTATATGCGTGATTTTTTTGTTTTTTCAAACTATAATCTCATTTGTTATGAAATTGAGAAAACGTTATATGATGATAACTTCGATGATTATCAATGAATGCTATTTCTAAAAAATGAATAATATATAACATTATTATTTTTTGGTGATAATTTATTCAATTGAAAATACTTCTACTTCTATCAATGTAATATAAATGACCGAAAATGTATTTCAGTCAGATATCGCTAATTAATTTATTTTTCATGAAAGAATTCTATCCACGGAACTTCCCCAGACCAATCCAAACACCCAACGGCCCTCAGCGATCATCCAAAAACCGGAATGGATGTGGGAGAATCTAAACGAATACAAATATCCTCCTCCTCTCCTTGTTTTGAATCACCGAATGTAATTTGGCCACAGCTATAAAGTTAAACTGCATGATTTGATTGAACTACTGCAAATAAACATGAAATCTAGAACGACTCACTCAAACTAATAATTAGATTGATCATAAAGATAATTACTACGTAAATCAGAAGTGTATTAGGATATCCAGGAACAGGTTTTCGAAATTCGCTGGATCGCTAGCATATAAATTGGAATTGAAACTGGATCCAATTATCGGTTCCAGCTCCCACACATATTTTGTGATGAAGGATTTACATAGCGATAGTGTGCTGAAAACACGCCTATATATCAGACGCGTACTGGATAATGCAGAGATTTGCATGCACGTATATCGAGAGGAAAATCAGAGAGGAATATCGTTATGGCATCAGGTTGCCACATTACCTGTGGTCGATTCGGAATATGGACGGAATTTTGGAAAATTTGCTCAACCGATGAGTTCTCTGGATCGCGAAGAACACATGAAAAAAAGTATTCTAAAATTTTGCCGATATCGTGAGCAACGAAACGATATTTGTAGGAATTAATTGAATATACCGGGTGAGTCTGAGAGATGGGGCACCCCTATTTTTGAGAGAAATAATCCGATTCGAAGCACGAAAATTTGGGGGGCTATTGAACAACTGAAATGTAATTTTTTGAGATAAAAATTAATTCTGTAGCACCTTCGGTTTCGCCAGAATGATCTGAGTATTCGTTTTTCAAATAGAACACCTTGTACATTTTAACTTTTTTGAAATCCAGAGCAAATTCTGAACGTGATAAACTAAATTTTTTTATTATTTTTTTTTTTTTTTTTTAATTTTTTTTAAGGATATGATTTTTAACATTTTGAATGTTCCTCTCCGATGCCATTTTCCGAGAAAATGAAATTAGCATTTTAATTACAATACTTTGCCACCAGCCGCTGTTTGAATGTGACAAAATCACTTTTTTTCGATTAACTCATGTTTTTTAAATGGCATCTCTATGGGACACTCTCTGCAACAGATTGTTTCGAAGGGAAGGAATGGAATGATACCAAAATTTTGAATATCTGTCGATTATTTTCAGATTTATCACTATTATAAAAAAATGTACCACAAAATAGTGCAGCCGCTGGACTAAACAACACCAAAATGATGGAAATTTTTAAATATCACTTCTACTCAATTGTCTCATAACGATTTTCAACATTGAAAATTATCATACGTTGAATTTATTATTTTGAATTTGAATACGCGATTTTGAGGATTATCAACATTTATTACAAATTCTTGAAAACAACAAATACGTAGCACAATGCTCTAATACTCTTACTATAAAAATTGCTCAAAATGTTGGCCATTATGTTCCATGCATAATTGCACCCTTCTGAGTGCTGCTCGAACTGCTCTAGTTAACTCTGCTGGGCTGATATTATTGAAAGCTGTGATGACTTTTTGTTGCAGTTCCTCGCGTATCTCACTAGAAGTTGCATATACATCATTTTTGATTGTTCCCCATAAATAATAGTCTAAGGGGGTTGAGTCTGGTGACCTAGGTGGCCATCTGATGGGATCATGTGTAGAAATTAGTTTATTTCTGTACGCATTATTCAGGTAATTGATTACCATTCCATGATTATGAGGGGGTGCACCGTCCTGTTGAAAATAGAAATTTTGCAGAACCAATGGAAGGTCGTCAATGATTGGCTCGATAGCATCCCGAAGAAACGTTAGGTACCTCGCTCCAGTAAGTGATCGATCAAAAAAAATTGGCCCAATGAATTGATCTCCAAGTATACCCATCCAACAGTTTAACTAGGAACCTTTCTTGAGGATTACCTTGATGTAAAAGCCTTGGATTCTGCTGTGCCCAATATCGAGTATTATTCCTATTGAAGAGCTCTCTATTGGTGAATCTTGTTTCATCTGAGTATAAAATTCTCAAAGGAAATTGAGGATTTTCGCGAACATTATGAAGAAACCATCGACAGTATTCAAGTCTTCTTTCATCGTCTCCACCATAAACCCTTTGATGTATCGGATATTTATACGAGCGAAACTTGCTTTTCTAAAATTCTCTGTGCAGTCGATTGACTTGCGTCACATTCATTAGCTAATTCTCGTGTTGGAGAAGTGAATTTACCTCTACATATCCTAGAACGTCTATCTCTTTATCTTCGCTAGTATTACATTTACATTTGATTTAGAATACGTCGGTTGTTTGGCTCTTGTCTCAACTGACGTTCAAGTTTCACGAAGTATGTCCTACACGGATGTCTCCTACCAGGAAACCTCCGTCTGTATAAATTTGATGCAGCCGTAGAATTCTTCAGACACTCACTGTAAATTAAAAGCATGTAAATTTTTTCCTTTTGGCTGAATTTATCCATGACACAGTTATAATAATAAGACTGAGATAACAGTTATTCCGTATTGATACTTATTTGACAGCAGATATTCATTTATTTTTTACCCAAAGGCGACTTTGACAAAATTTGGAGTTGACGATGGAAACACATTCCTTTATTGAAACAGATTGAACTATTGAACACTTTCAGAATCTGTGAAAATGGATAGTGTAATTCCTGTGTTCCTATCAACCATAATGGGTACATCATGGGAATACTAGTAATAAGTCTTTTTGGAGACGAATTGCTTTCAAAATGTGAACTATAGACGTAATGAAATATCTGCTGGTAGCAAACCAGAATTTTTATTAGATTTTTCTGGAGTATGCATCTATAGAAATACATACATCAAATTTGCCACTATTCTTATTGGTATAGTAAGTGAAATTTCAAATATGTTATTATTTGGGATATTTATTAGTCCAGCGGCCACAATGCTTTTTGGTACATTTTTTGTAATAGTGATAAATCTGAAAATAATTGACAGATATTCAAAATTTTGGTATCATTCGATTCCTTTCCTTCGAAACAATCTGTTGCAGAGGGTGTCCCATAGAGATGCCTTTAAAAAACATGAGATAATCGAAAAAAGTGATTTTGCCACATTCAAACAGCGGCTGGTGGCAAAGTATTGTAATTTAAATGCTAATTTCATTTTCTCGGACAACATGGCATCGGAGAGAAACGTTAAACATGTAAAAAATCATAATCTTTAAAAAACTAAAATTGGAAAAAAAAATAATAAAAAATTCAGCTTATCATGTTCAGAATTTGCTCTAGATTTCAAAAATGTGAAAATGTACAAGGTGTTCTATTTGAAAAACTAATACTCAGATCATTTCTGACGAAACTGAAGTGCTACAAAATTAATTTTTATCTCAAAAAATCACATTTTAGTTGTTTAATAGCCCTCTAAATTTCCTTGCTTTGAATCGGATTATTTCTCTCAAAAATAGGGGTGCCCCATCTCTCAGACTCACTCGGTAGAGACTATATTTTTCGAAACATGTTTGCTGATACATCTAAAATAATAATAGTTTATCTCGACAATAAAGTAATTCATATACTCATACATATTCATAATACATGGGTTTCATATTGAGTGAAATTAAACCAAAAGTTCCTACAATATCTTTAGGCTGCACGTAGGCACACATGATTTTATTAGAGTTTGTAACGGAATGTGAACACATATTTATACAATATCACAATTGAGACTCGAAGAAAAAAAAAGGAGGTATTAAAAAAGAGAAAAAAATAAAAAATACCAATAAACAGAATAATAAACTTCAATTGAATTTTCATTTCAATAATTTGGTGAGTTGAGATGAAGATTTCAAAACTTTTTTTTAAATAGGTTGGTCGTTTGACTATTTCTCACTTCCTCAGGAATAATGCAGTACGTCCTTGGGGATAGGTAGGCAAAACTCCTTTGTCCTGCAGTTTCCGATGTGAATGGAGTTTTATAGCGGGTATTTCTTTGACTTGTATTGTGTGTGATCATAAGATTTTAGGTTGTGTCTGTTTTTGTCAACCGACGAAACCAAAAAGAAGGGGGTTCTCTAGTCGACGCGTATATATTTTTTTTTATGTATGATCACGCATAACTTTCTACTAAAACGTCCGATTCCGATAATCCTTTTTTCAGTAGATAGGGTGTACTCCGAAGTTGGTCCCATTTGAATTCAAAAGATGAAATCCTCCCCTAAGGGAAGCAAAATGAAGGATAATGATCACTCACCCTCTGAATTCTGGTCCGTTAACCGATTCTATCAGGCATAACTTTGTACTGGGTTCTTCGATTCTGATGATTCCTTTTTTATTAGATAGGGTATACCTCATAGTTGATTATATATGGATTGCGAATGGGATTATCTACCCTTACGGGTAGAACAATTGGGAATAATTGATTTTTCACTTGTGAACATTGGCACACATATGTAGTTGACAATGACAGATCGCTAATGTCATTATTTTTGTTCTCCTACATCCGTCACGATCATTATATTCTATGACAGGATGGAATGATATACAAAGTAATGAATTAAACCAACCAGAACAACAAAAATAATTTATATTACAACAACTAGTAGAAGTAGATAATCATATTAGTTAACTGGTAATAGTTGAAGTGAGGTGGGTAGGTAAGTATTTTGGAAGTTATCAAAGAACAGTTGGTAGTAATTAGTAGATTTCAGCCACGAAAAATTAAAAAATAAAAACTTTTTAACAAAAAATTAAACCGACGAAATACAGAACTGAAAAGTAAAAAATAAAATAAACCTTCTTAGTCTCGAAAACTGAGCTCCTGAACTCATGTAAGTAACTAATTTTGAGTCGGCGCCAAACGAACAATCATTGAAGATCATTAAATTACTTCAAAAAAATTATCTGAATGTCACCGCGCAACTCGATGCCATTAATTTACGCCTTATCTAATTAATTTGCTTGTTTGTTTGGCGCCGACTCAAAATTAGTTACTAACATTAGTTTAGGAGCTTAGTTATTGAGACTAAGAAGGTTTATTTAATTTTTCACTTTTCAGTTCCGTATTTCGTCTTTTGGTTTTATTATTATATGACTACCGTTAATAGAATAGTTGCGTTATCAATATTCAGTTTCTTGAATACATTTTCAGTAGGGTATTTCAAGGGTTTTTGTATATAACGTCTGAATGTCTTTTGGAGAGGTATCTGAATTCTGTTTTTCATATTTTGGGTTTTCTCTATCCCAGGAAGTAGAAATTATTGAATGACACAGGGAAGTGGTTATTGTCGGAGAGATTAATTTTTTCTGTGATACCTACTAATGTCCCCACTCTAGATATGACCACAGCTGTTGAAGAAACAGCACAAAAATTTTTAAACGAATATCAAATGATTCAGACTCTGAATAAAATTATTTGATAAACCACACAAAATAACCTCAAACATTCCCATTCTGGAGAAACAAACTTATAAAAAATTTACCTGCTGATAAAGGTAACGCAACTGTGGTCATGGATTCAGATGAATATCATAACAAACTTTCAGAAATTGTAGATCTAAGTATGAAGTATAAAGAGGGATTCCGCGTCAAAAACTGAAAGGAAGACCAGGAAAGTATTTTCAACCCCTACAAAAGATCTCACATATTATGAGAAAAATCATTTAATACCCTATTACAGTGAACCCCCCCTCACTTGTACGGTCTTTCAAAAATTCATAAGCCGAACATCCCGCTGAGACCAATTGTTAATTCAATTGGATCTACAAATTTTGTCAAAATATTCTCTGAATTTTATCAATCCATTAGCTGGAATGAGAGACAGCTATATCCGAAATACCAACATTTCCTTCACATGTTACATGATACAAATTTTAATAAAGACGACATTATGGTGAGTTTTGATGTGGTTAGTTTACATTTGAATGCACCTGTTAAAAAAACGCTTGAAATGAAAAAAAAAATAGAAAATGATGATACACTCATTACCAGATCAAAATCAAATTTAACTTACATAATGGATATGTTAGACGTATGTTTAAACACCACTTATTTCCAATTGGGAAATGATTTCTATCGACAAAATTTTGGGATGGCAATAGGTTCCCCACTATCCCCGATGGTGGGTAATATATTCATGGAAAACTCTAAGGAAAAGTATACAGTGCGACTTTTGAAACTTTCCCCTCGCCCTGTTATAATAATAATAATAATAATCTATTGAATCCTTGAAGATCATCATATAGGATACGTCAAGAACACAAAAAGGTAGATAAATAATGAAAATACCTAAATATAAATGTCACATATACACAGATAGAACTAACATTTCATCTCGAATTCAAAACTTATCAAATGTAAAATATGAATGTCATATATACACAGACAGAACTAATATTTTATCTCGAGCTCAAAAATTCAGAGATACTGTAGAAACAGTTTTCTTGCAGATATTTCTTCAATTTTGATTTGAACATATTTTTCATCTGAATTTTCCTTAGGTCATTTAGAAGATGGTTGAAAAATGTAATTCCTGTATACGACGGACTGTTCTTGAAGAATGATGTGTTATGAGTAGGGATCTTGATGAGATCTCCGTTTCTAGTGGAATTGTTATGATGTTGGGAAACAGTGTCGTACATATTGTTTTAAAATTATACATTTAAAAATATATATACATGGATATGGTAAGATATTGAATCTTTTGATATATTCTCTACAGGAATTCCTATCTTGATTAAAATAAGTCCGATGACTCTTTTCTGTAGAATAAATATTCTGTTGGAGTTGCTGGAGCTGCCCCAGATGTTAATATTACAGGAGATGTGGAAGTAGATCATGGCATAATGAATATTGATCAGTTGAGTTATATCAAACATATTTTTCAGTTGTAGAATGGCATAATAACCACTATTTAAGTTTTTACAAACAACATTTATATTTGCTTCCCATCTCATATCTACGGAAGTTCCGAGAAAATTAGTAGATAATTCCATCATCCATCACTCTTTCTTGAAAATTTGTTACAATTTTTGATCTGCGATAGAACTGCATACACACCGTTTGTCTGAGTTCACAATTAAATAATTTTTTCACACCAGTTGTGAATTCCTTTGACAATAAATTCAATTTACCTTGGACTTCCTCGGGACTGTCAGCATCAGCAGCCAAAGTTGAATCATCGGCTTACATTGTGTGCTTATATGGAGTTGTAGATCGTTTATAAATGATGAAAAAAATCAGTGGATCAAAGATGGAACCCCGTGGAACTCCCAGGTCCATAGAATAGGAATCAGACTCATGCTCTTCAATTTTGACAGATATTTTTCTGAAACGCATGTATGAGACTAACCACGATAGAAAGTTACCACGAAATCCTGAAGAGTAGAGTTTGCTTTCGATATTGTTTGGGTCAATGGTATCGAATGCTTTTGACAGATCGAACAAGAGTGCTCTAAAATATTTTCCTTCACCTATGGAATAGTAAATGTATTCGAAGAAGTTTTAGGAAGCACTTTCAATTGATTTTTGGACAAAAACCATGTTGGTACTTTGGCATCCAATCGGTACTGTTATTGGTCGGAAATTACTAATGTATCACCATTTTTGGACATAGGGGTCACTAAACCTGTTTTATATGGGACTTGAACAAAAAAATCGTTGAATATTTCAGATACTTCCGATGGTCTAAAAAAATATTGTTTTTGTATTTTATGAGAATATTTTTGCTATCATCTTTATTTTTATTGCTCATTTTTTAGATTAAATTCCAAGTAGTTCTGTTCACATTTTCAGATTCAGCCAGTTTTTCAGATATAAATTCAAAGTTGGACAAAGAATTTCACCGGAAATGATAGCTAATAATATGTAGTTCAACTGTGCGCAAGATGGTTTCTGTCCGATGTCTAGTTTTTGCACAATCACGTCATGAACAATTCGAGGGCTTTTAGTGCAAAATGCGCCGATTCAAGGAAAAACGTCGTATTCAAATTCTGTGAACGGTATCTGGAAGTAGAGACCAATTCATATAATATTACATATTTTGTATTTCCACCTGAAAGGTGGGAAATCTGTTGAAAATGTCACTGAAAGTTGCTCTAAACGCTTGGAAGGAGCGGAGGAGCCAGCGGTAGGAGAGTGTATCAAGCGTTTGGAGCAACTTTCAGTGACATTTTCAACACATTCCTCACCTCTCAGGTAAAAATCCAGAATATACAAATTGTAGATATTGATTTTTACTTCCAGATGCCGTTTACAGACTTTGAATACGACGATTTCCATTGCATCGGCGCATTTTGCAAGATAACCCCTTCAATTGTTTATAGCGTGATTGTGCAAAAAGTAGACATCGAACAGAAACCATCTCGCGCACAGTTGAACAACATGTTATCATCTGTCGTTTTTCTCAAGATTGTTTGTCCAGTTTTGAATTTATAAAAATTATGAATTTTTGAAAAATGGTCTCTTTTTAGAGGTTTTCCCAAATTTTCTCGGTAAAAAATGCATCGATCCGGTCGCACAAAAAAAAAATTGGTAGGTTTTTGAGTTTTCTACAAAAGTTTCATCACGTGTGGAACGCTTGCTCCAATACTCCTTAAGATATTTGTAAGTCAACAAAACAGAAGGAATTTTTCACAATATTTCTTGTTAAAAAAATTCCACAAAGCGATTTTGATGGGGCGGACACAAGGGTATTCATCTACGAAGTATATTTCGAAGGGTAGTATGGGTTATTGGCGTCTTCATTTGAGTGAGAAAAAAAACCTCTATTGCTTGGCCCATATGCACCTTTTAGAGTTATGAAAAGACCAAGAACTTTTTTCTTCCATAAGGAGCATTAATCTGTGTCTAATTGAGAAACAACTTTCGCAGTTCCCATCCCAGGTCGAGATCTATATTTCTTATGTCTGGCATCAGAAAAATACCATGAAACTGGTTGCCCCTGTGAAATTAAACAGCTGTATAGATCCCAAGATAAATCTACGAGCCCATTTCTCTTCCAATGCGTGCACAGAACAGCTCTCAATACAACGATACAGAGTTCCATAAACAAAATGTGTATGTTATTGCAACGATCGTCCATAATTACACACCGGCCGAGCTTCTTGTTTTGCATAAAACCACAACATGTCCTCTGGAATAACGTCCGCCGGGGTTTGTTTTATTGCCAAGCATTGTCAACAGTCGACTACGGAGCCATGAAAGGACGATAAACCCACTCGTTCCGTGGAGGTGACAACATCACTCGCACAATTCATCATTCCTGGCACGATATCCGACGAAATTATGCAACCTGACAACTTTCCATTACGACGACAGTGAGATGGGTTTGGCATTTTTGTCGTGGAGACAATGACGTTCGGATGAAAGGGAAGCTTTCCTTCCTTTCATTCGGGAATAATAACGATGCATGTTGACATGGTTTCATTACCGTTCATAGTCTGGAAATACAAGTGTTAGAGAGATGAATCAGTTTGTCCCAATGATTTGTTACGAGGACTTGTAAAATACCGAACAAATTATTCTCCATTCATTTACACCTCACAATATTGTTATTTTTCTACAACTGTCAAAACTGTCTACTTTTTTTGTGTAGTTTGCGTGCCTAAAGTGTGTAATTTTTGATTATCAAAATACTGTTCAATTATTTTCCTACGAGTATGTGGAAACGTGCACTTTTTCGCTCTAGTGCGGTTATAGTATATTACATTACCAGTGCGGAAAGTGACATTTCTTACACGAGTGGGAAATATTGTGGCACGAGGCGTAAACCGAGTGCGGCAATCACACGAGTATGAAAAATCACTTTCGCACGAGTAATGTACGCTATTTTTCCTACGACCACCCATTTTATTAAACAATATGTAAATATTAGATTGTATATATTGAGTTGTCTGACTAATCTTACGTTTTATATGTGACAGTCTTTGTTTGAATATTGTTTCTATAAAAAGTGCACATGAATTTAAAATTACTTTTATAGTGAAATGACAAAATAACGATAATTACCGTTTCATTGAAAAAATTACAATAAGTGAGTACCTATTAGATACAACTGGGGAACAAATTGAATTATTTGGAACCATGAAATTTAAAGTTAATTGGTTATTGTTACCATTTGTAAATTGTAACGGTGTTTGCGAAAGATTCGTTTCAATATTTTCTCGGATGCTGCTTGTAGTTATTGTGCTCATCGAAGAAGTTGGGGGTTTCAAATGTATGTTTTCTAATGAGGCTGATTGAGCATCAGTGTCTTCCGAAGTTCTACGCACAGCGCTGACAATTTTAGTGGCGGTGTTCATTCTGTTAGTTTGAGAATCATCTATATACCCCTCAGCGACAGCAGAGGATTTCCATCCTCCGTGTTTCTTGAGAGTGGTGATATCTCCTCCTGCATCTTCTAGGATCGTAGCTGAGGATCTTCGGGAACAATGACTAGTGTAAGTTTCTGGATTCTCAAGTATTGAAAATTTTGCTACTAAGGTGGGTACAGATCCCATTTTGTTGATACCCACCACTTGCTTGGTGCATTTTTGGTGTTGGTAGTTAAGAAAAAACCTCTTTTCGTGGGTTGCTGGTCTTAATTTAGCATATTTCCTATATTTTTCATAAAATTCATCCGTAATATTGAATTTTCTATCTATTTTATCCCTTGTATTTTCAATTTCTACAGTGATTTTTATTAATTCTTGCTTGCGACATGCTCCTGATATACCGAAAATCAAAGCAACCTGTAAGTTAACATAATTCTATTGGTAAATTATTGAACATCACATTGCTTTAAACTCACCTCAATAAGTAGAAATTGATCATCAGGAGCTGTTGTAATAAACTGATTCATCTGCTGGGTTGTTAAGATTTTTTTTGGTTTATAACCGTCATTTTTTTCTTTTTAAAAAAGCTTTCACCTTAAGATATTTTGAGATATCTACGTTATGATTAATCTATAAAGTAGTGCGCAGCATAGAGTACAGAGACCACAGTGTATTTGGTCGTACTTTCTCAGATAATTTATCTATGTATATGCTAGGATCACATTTTCAGATAAAGAAATTATATTCTAGGATCACATTTTCAGAGAAAGAAATTCATTATAAGCTCGTTCATATCTATCTCTAGACTTTTCTGGTAGGATTTGTAAAGAGGTCATTTTTGCTGCCTCTATGATTTTTGGTGGAGTGCAATTCAATTCATTTTCAGACTCCATAATTATTTACGAAGGTATTTAATATGCGTGGGATAGGTAATAAACTAAACTAGAACTTTTGTACAACTCTGAGATTTAACAAGGTTTTACTTTCGATCATATACCTACTATCACGAAATGTCAATTTTTTGTGGTATTGTGTCGTGGAATTGTTTCAAAGCCTACTTAGCTTTTTAAATTTTCAAATACTGTGCCCGCGCCTGGTTCTCTGGTTGTCTATCTTCGATACAGGTAGTTCGTATTAAAACACACTACTGAAATAATTATAAATTAACAGTTTAAGCTTTAATTGCTATCCTTTATAATTATATGATTCATAAAAATAGCAAAATTTTATTTTAATAAATTGAAAATACAAGAAATATCATAATTCTATTGATATAAATCGACTTACGAGATATACATATCTCTGATAACGTTAACTCAAATCTGAATTAGCTCAGATGGAAGAGTATACGGTAGATGACCGCAAGGTTGTGGGTTCGATTCTCGGCATCAACATTTTTTTTTCTTTTCTTTATTTTCTACAAATAATTAGTTTTCAGTCCAGTTTTTATGTAAATGATATCAATAAGGAAGAGCAATTAATAATAACATCTGTAAATCTTACATGATTCACGGGTTTGACGGCTTATTGACAGCCGTGCGGAAAGTTACTTTTCGCACTAGTGCGGAAAATTCTTTCCGCACGCGTGAGAATAAAGGTCACTTTCCATGGGAGTAGAGAGTGCGATATGTGTAACTTTCCTATGTGGTCGTAGGGAAAGTACTTTTCCGTATTAGATCGCTTACAACAATGGCTACAACCCCAATATAATTATCAATCTAATGGATAAAGTCAAAAACAAAAGAGAACAAGATCCGACCCCCATCATGAAGGATGAATCCTCTATATGTGTATCTCTACCTTTCTTAAATGGAAGCACTTCCCGAATAGTCTCTAGTCTAATAAATGGAAAACAAAAATTTCCTTCGAAAGAACAAACAATTTGAGTAAACACTTGGTCAATTCAAAAGACAGCATGAACGAACTATCAAAAAGTGGAATTTACAAAATCAATTGCAACGACTGTGAAGCCTCATATATAGGAAGGACTTGTAGGCCCCCAAAAGTCTGGATAAACGAACACCTCAATAAACCCTGAAAATCAGGTTTTGGTCATCATACTGAATTCGATAAACACAACTTCAGTTCCAATCGCAATTCACAAATTTTGAGAGAAGTCAACTCCAAAAACTTAGGCTAGATTTTCTAGAAGATCTACAAATTGACAAGGGATTACAAAATAATAGTCTTTATCTGAATACACAGGTACAATTAAATAGATCATATGTTCCATTACAAAGAAGATTGAGTTAACTTTTCTCTTATAGTTCTCTGAAACAGTCCTTGATCCCCATTTCATCTAAACTATAAAATATAATAGTTTCATCACTCTTATGATCTTGAGTTGGCAAGCTTAAACTCCCAATCAACAGTGACCCATGTCTATGTCAATGAAATGTCGAATGTCACTTTTGTCCGCTCCTTGTGCCCATAAGATTGTTAACGATTTCAATAAAATGTAACAAGAAACTAGATAGGTTCAAAACCCAATGAGAACATTCAATGTTAGTATCTGTTCATCTAATTTTTTGTACAATGGTTTGTCGAACATTTTTACTGGATTTTTAACCGACGAAACCAAAAAGGCGGAGGTTCTCTATTCGACCCGTATATTTTATGTTTTTCCATCATATTTTTTTATGTATGATCACGCATAACTTTTTACTGAGGCGTCCGATTCTGATAATCCTTCTTCCAGTGGATAGAGTGTACTTCGACTTTGGTCCCATTTGAATTTGAAAGATGAAATCCACCCCTAAGGGTAGCGAAATGAAGGATATTGATCACTCACCCTCTGAATTCTGGTCCGTTAACCGATTCTATCAGGCATAACTTTGTACTGGGTTCTTAGATTTGGATGATTCTTCTTTAATAGATAGGGTATACCTTATATTTGGATTTCGAAAGGAATTAGCCACCCTTACTGGTAGAGAAATAGGCGATAATTGATTTTTCACTAGTGAACATTGACACACACATACGTAGTTGACAGTGACAGATCGCTACTGACATTATTCTTGTTCCGTAAAAATCAGTATATTTCATGAGAGGATGGAATGATATACAAAGTAATGAAATACACCAACCAGAACAACGAGAATAATTTATATTACAACAAATAGTAAAAGTAGATAATCATATTATTTAACTGGTAATAGTTGAAGTAAGGTGGGTAAGTAAGTATTTTGGAAGTAATCAAAAAACAAGTAGGTAGTAATTGGTAGATTTCAGCCACAATAAATTGAAAAATAAAAACTTTTTAACAAAAAATTAAACCGACGAAATACGGAACTGAAAGTAAAATAAAAACTTTTTAACAAAAAATTAAACCGACGAAAAAATCAACTGAAAAGCCAAAAATAAAATGAACCTCTTTAATCTAAATGATAATTGAGCTCCTAAACTAATGTAAGTAACTGATTCTGAGTCGGCGCCAAACAAACTAGCAATTGAATTAGGTGAAGCGTAAAATGATGGCAGCGAGATACACGGCTGCGTTTTGATGACTTCTTTCATAGATAATGATCTTCGATAATTGTTTGTTTGGCGCCGACTCAAAATCAGTTACTTACATTAGTTTGGGAGCTCAATTATCATTTAGACTAAGAAGGTTTATTTTATTCTTTGGTTTTCAGTTAATTTTTTCGTCGGTTTAATTTTTTGTTAAAAAGTTTTTATCATGTATATACTTGACGTGTAAGTAATCCAACATGTGTCATTTTACCTCAGTTCTCGAAATCTTCATTACAACTTCATTGTCCATTACTTACTTGCAGGCATCGCACTGATGATGGCAATTATAGCCGAAAGCGCTTTGCAATTTCAATAAATTACTTACGCGAAATACAACTCTATTCTTGGTTGATCAGTTACGTGTATACAGCTCCACCAAATTTCACATTATTCATAATGCCCGGGCATTATGAATAATGACAAGTCAGATCGGGCCAAGAGATTAGTTATTACCTAAATTTTATTATTTATCATAGTGTCTGGTCATTTTGAATATTGCTACGCGATCGTCTGGCAAGTTGTTTATTTATTTGCTGAAATATGTCTTTTCATTATCCTGCCCAATAGGAAACATTCTCAATTGGATATTGATAAAAAAAATCTTTTTATCAATATCCAATTGAGAATGTTTTCCTTTTCAACATGAATACCCCACAAGAGGTTATCTCGACGATGGAAGATAGTGACTAAAGTTTATCTTTCAGTCGCAGATGATTCCACATCTGATTCTATGAACATCCTGTTGATATTTTCAACAAATCAAGGTGATAGAGATTATTCATGAAGCTCTGGCAATTTAATTATTTCAACAGTTATCATAATATTGCCCTCTCATATTGGGCTTCTTCCAAAATGCCCTGGCATTAGGTACAATGCCCATTTGATCACTTGGTCCATAACATATACATGAAACGACAACTGTGTGAAGTAATTATTATCGATTGATATTGCGAATCGATAGCGCCCAGTGGTTTCCGCAACTGGAATGTATTTCCAATACAATTGACATAGGAATATAGAATGAAATGGCGTCATATTATTGACTTACCCAAAGTCCTATCCTGGTCTTATTCTACTTCTACAGAAATTATTATCCTTCTGCGAATTGTCCTCGATTATTTCCCAAAAGCCCAATATAACCTACATGTTATAACAAACTCTCTGTTGAACATCGAAATTTATTCTGTTACTTTTTCATATAAGATGTTTCACAAGCGAAATGCATTTAGCAAAATAAAAACGCTCTCCACTGGAGCACAAAACGACCTCTTCACGTTTGGTGAGGATGTTCTTGCTCATTTTCCACAATATGTTTAATGAATTCAGACATGTCTCCTCCTTGATATACATGTCTCCTTGATATACAACATTGAAATTCACCAACTGTGAAGCCTGGGATTTTTTCAATTTATCTCAACATTCTGAAATTATATTTGCTCTAATGAGCGCCTCACGATTTTAATTGCACAAACTCTCACTCCTGTCATCTCTTTGTACATCATGTCATAATACCTGTACTGCATGCAGTAATGCTTCCACACGAACGATATGAAACGCAAAGAGTTCCCCCGGGAACAATTCACTACGTGAACGGACAAAATTCATGCGAACAAACTAGCAAAAAAATAAACATCAAAAGCGCTGTTTTTTTGATGAAAATAAGGAAAATGAGGAATATTCACGTGACAGATGAAAACCTCAGTATACATTGTAAACCGAATGTTATTGGGATTACGATTGAGCGGCAGTCAGGACTGGACTTTTCTCTGATAGTGGTTGATGGGCGTGTTTTCCGCATTGGCCAGAAGTTGGAACAAAGGGATTTTGAAACAAACGTGGATGTATTCGATTCAGTAATGCAGTACTCTTTTCGAAAACGAGGCTTTTACGTTGAATAAACGAGATGAACTTCTTTGAGTATTGTGTGTACCGATAGTTTGGAAAGTGGAACTTTTATAGCTGTATTTGAGCGATGGACACATGAAAGTGAATCCATTCTAGGAAACGAAATGTCGTCAAGAAGGTAGAGGGAGTGAGTTTGGCTGTCACTGGAGACATGAAGATAGAATTGTATGTGTGAAACATTTCCGGATAAATTGGAAAATATACAAGGTCATTCACGGTCGATGATAGGTTGGTCGTTTATAGAGAAGGGGACATAGGAACTTTGACACTTGGTCGAATGTAAGACAGTTTGGTCGAGACAAGTTGAAAATAGTCTAAAATAGAGATACTGCTCTTAAAATCATGTGTGATAGCTCATTGGATCCGGAATAACGCCTAGAAGAATGTGCCAGAAGCGTGTATTAGCACATAAAAAATTGCAAAAGTTATAAACAATTAAAGATGAAAAAAAATGGCATTTAATTTTTTGCCAATATTTCATAAACTATCAATATTTAAGAAATTTCAAAAAAGATTCTGAAAACTCCGAACTTTCGGAACTCTATCTATTTTAATTTAACGCTGAAAATGGGTTTCCGCGCGACATTTTCAGGTTGCGCGCGCGGCGTCAAAAGCGAGTACGACACATTAATTAATTTATTTAAAATATTAAATATTTTTTTTTGAATTTGAAAAAATTATGGTGTATTCGGAGCACCATGAATAATTCATTCCCGTTGGGAATTTTACTTAAAGTTGATTTTTCAAAAAGTTAAACGATTGTTAACTAACAATATTTTCTCGAATTTCTGTCAAAATTGTAAGTGAAAAAAAAAAGGTTAAATAATTGTTGTAAAAATGTTTCGCTTCGTAGAGCCTTTCTTATATACTCACGCCATGAAAGTTGAAAAAATATTCATACTTTGTTTATAATAATTTTTGTACCTGAACAAAAACTAGAAAATCCAAGTAATGTTGTTGAAAAATTATTTTTTTCCCTAGTCATCATATCAACGTTTTTTTATTGATACAAGATATTAATTGATTTGCAAAAAAAATTTTTCCCGCTATTTGTTGATACATTGTTTATAAACAAATTGATTATTTCAATATTTTTGAAAATTTTTTTTCCACATCCTCATTAAATTACAGATATTATAATTTTTGAAAAAAAAACAATTTTTTATTGTTCATTTAAAAAAATTTTTTTTTATCAAAATTCCATTGTTTATTAACTTACAATTTTTTAAACATTTTAACTTTTTAGATTTTTTTTCGGAAACTTCTAGAATTAACAAAACAACCATATATAATGAAGTATAGGAAAATATTTTCCCAATTTTTCCCAATTCCAATTCCCAAAGTACAATAAAAAACTGTTTTTTTTTGTATACTTTGTTATATATGGTTGTTTTTGTAAATTTTGGGAGTTTCAGAAAAAAAATCCAACAAAGTTAAAAATTTGTTTATAACAATTTGGATAGTTTATAAACAATGGAATTGTTGATGGAAATTCACTTATAGAGGACTGTCAATTATGATTTTGAGAGAAAACAATATTTTTTAACTAATTATTCAAACAGATTGAAAAAGGAAACATTCTCAATTAAATATTGATAGAAAGATTTTTCTGTGAATTGAAAAATCCACGATTAAAATGAAGTTATTTTTGTGAATGTCTAACAGAAAACAACTACTTCCCCGGCTAAAGCCAACGCTGGACATTGAACTGATAGATATTCTGAAAAGGCCCTAACTTAAAAGAAAAAATCTGAAATTGAAAATTTGCATTTTCATTCAGATAGTTATTCGATTTTCTATTCCAGTCTTGATTAGGAACTCATAAAGATGAATGAGGCAAAAAAGAATGTTTTCCAAAAGAGAGTACTCACCAGAAATCATTCGTAACATTGACGCAGGAGGGACATCGCATTCACTAGGTCTCCAATACATTTTTGTCGGCGAAAATCTATTTCACGCTTCCACGATCATCAGGAAGACCGGAAGAAATGGGAAACACATTTTTAAGAAGCAATCTCACTTTGCAAAGATGGAAAAAGTTAGAATCATTTCTTTTGGAGAGACACTTTGAAATTAGTATTTTCTGACATTAAAACCTGTCATGGGGTAGATAGATTGATTTGTTGAAATTATAAACAGGATGTTCATAAAATCAGATGTGGAATCATCTGCGACTGAAAGATAAACTTTAGTAGTTGTTTTCTGTTAGACATTCACAAAAATAACTTCATTTTAATCGTGGATTTTTAAAAATTTACAAATTTAATTGAGAATGTTCCTTTTTCAACATAATACCCCAAAGAGGTTATCTTGACGATGGAAGATAGTGACTAAAGTTTATCTTTCAGTCGCAGATGATTCCACATCTGATTTTATGAACATCCTGTTTATAATTTCAACAAATCAATCTATCATACCCCATGACAGGTTTTAATGTCAGAAAATACTAATTTCAAAGTGTCTCTCCAACAGAAATGATTCTAACTTTTTCCATCTTTGCAAAGTGAGATTGCTTCTTAAAAATGTGTTTCCATTTCTTCCGGTCTCCTGATGATCGTGGAAGCGTGAAATAGATTTTCGTCGACAAAATGTATTGGAGACCTAGTGAATGCGATGTCCCTCCTGCGTCAATGTTACGAATGATTTCTGGTGAGTATCTCTTTGGAAAACATTCTTCTTTGCCTCATTCATCTTTATGAGTTCCTAATCAAGACTGGAATAGAAAATCGAATAACTATCTGAATGAAAATGCAAATTTTCAATTTCAGATTTTTCTTTGAGTTAGGGCCTTCTCAGAATATCTATCAGATGTAGTTCAATGTCCAGCGTTGGCTTTAGCCGGGGAAGTAGTTGTTTTCTGTTAGACATTCACAAAAATAACTTCATTTTAATCGTGGATTTTTCAATTCACAGAAAAATCTTTCTATCAATATTTAATTGAGAATGTTTCCTTTTTCAACATGAATACCCCACAAGAGGTTATCTTGACGATGGAAGATAGCGACTAAAGTTTATCTTTCAGTCGCAGATGATTCCACATCTGATTTTATGAACATCCTGTTTATAATTTCAACAAATTATTCAAACAGAAATATAAAAAAAACTATTATAAACAATAAAAAAAATTTATTAAGGAAAATTTTTCAAAAATCTTGAAATAATCAATTTGTTTATTAAAAATGTATCAACAAATGGCGGGATTTTTTTTTTGCAAATTAACTTATATCTTGTATTAATTAAAAAACCATTTTATGATTAAAAAAAAAGATTTTTTTTTAAACATCACTTTAGTTTTTGTTCGAGTACACAAATTATTATAAACAAAGTATGAATATTTTTTTAACTTTTATGGCGTGATCTTGTTAAGTATGTATATAAGAGAGGCTCCACGGAGCAAAAATTTTGTTCGACAATTATTTAAACATTTTTTTCATTTACAATTACGACAGAAGTTCGAGAAATTTTTGTTAGTTAACAATCGTTTAACTTGTTGAAAAATCAACTTCAAGTGGTATTACCAACGGAAATGAATTATTTATAGTGTCTCGAATACACCATGATTTTTTCAAATTTTAAAAAACATATTTAATACCTTAAATAAATTAATTAATGTGTCGTACTCGCTTTTGACGCCAGGCGCGCAACCTAAAAATGTCGCGGGGAGACCCATTTTCAGCGTTAAATTAAAATTATAAATGATGGAGATAGAGTTCCAGGAGTTTTCTATTGGAAATTCCCTCCTCTTTCAGAATATATTTTTGAAATTTCCCAAATATCAATAGTTTATGAAATATTGGCAAAAAACGAAATGCCATTTTTTTTTTCATCTTTACTTGTTTATAACTTTTGGAATTTTTTATGTGCTAATACACGCTTTCGGCACATTCTTTTAGGCGTTATTCCGGATCCAATGAGCTATCACACATAATTTTACGAGCAGTATCTCTATTTTAGACCATTTTCAACTTGTCGAGTAGACTATTACCCATCTCACACATGGGTAAACGCTAACTCTGCCCTTTGATAGTAGAAGTAAACAATGTTCATGTACTAATCGTGTCATTACTATCAATAAAAGCGATAATTATTATTATATTTTGAATGGCACATCCTATATATTATTGAATTTTTCGCTTTGACATTGTTTTTAGATTACTTTTACATGATACTTCCTTTTTCTTATCTCCAGAGGTATTCCAAAAATTTATTGATTTCTTGATTTTTTTTTGTGCAAAGCATAACTTCAATTAAAAGTTTATCAACGTGGTTTTTGGATTAGGAAAGCTGTTTTGCTAAATGTCCTGTGTGTCGAGAAATTTGTTATTCATCATACAGGTTCATTCAAAATTTGTGATTTCACCGATAGATACAAAAAAGGTGAAAAATACATTTTTTAAATAGAACACCCTGTTCATTATCGGATATTTTGGAAGACAATCGAAGTTCTTTCCTAATGAAATATCATGTTCTCATACAAAGCTGACCCCTGGGAAGCACTCAAAACCTCTACAGAAATTGATTTCAAAATTATTATGGAATGGTTTGACAGCCGTCTGCTTTCCATTAATGTTGATAAAACTATTAACGTTCCGTTCACCTCATACGCAAAGTACTTACCCACATATTACAACCTAAACATTTCCACTAGAAATGGCAATTTTAATATAAAATCAGCTAAAAGTGTAAAATATCTAGGTATTTATGTTGACAGTAATTTAAAATGGGACATCCATGTCAATTATGTCGTGAAGAAAGCCAGATATGTACTGTATAAATTGAGATATTTTTGTAAAATATTCGATATCAAATACTTACGGATACTATACTATGCACTCTTTGAAACCCACCTCAATTATGGGATAATTGCATGGGGAGCTACAAAAAATCATATTTCGCAGCTAGAAATTATTCAACGAATGACAATCAAAAGTATGTATAAAACCATATACCTACCCACAGAGGACCTACATAAGGATACAAAAATTATGGACATTAGGCAACTCTATTTCTTCCAAACAGTAACTAGACAACACCTTAATAAACACGAATTAATATCAATTAACCACACTCATGCTACTCGACACAGAAATAACTCAGTATGTGTACCAGAACCTGAAAAAAATACCTTACGACGGTCATATGTTTACTTGGGACCAAAACTATATAACTCTATACCACCAGAATTGGAAGAAATTAACTCTACTTCACTCTTTAAAAGACACCTGAGGAATTGGATGACACGAACAGACAGACTGAAAATCCATCAACTTCTTGACCTGACTTCAAGGTTAACTTTCTGAAAAAAAATTGTCAATTTTCTGAATACAGTGATAAAATTGTACAGTATATATGTTTATATTTCATATTGTATTATTTTAATAGTATGTTTATATTTATATGTAAATTTTTAAATTTAATTAATTTTTCTTCTCTTAAATATTTCTGTACTTTTCCATAAACACAGTTATTATTTTAATTCCACCATGTACCCACCCCTATACCCATGCTCGAGGGCAACCTTTTATGGGTTAACTATATTTATTCTTCCACACCCATATACTATTATGAACAAATGTATATCACTACCGAAGGAAAATAAATATATTATTATTATTAAATAGTCAGGTTTCCGAAATAAAAGCAAGTTTCTATAAAAATCGGATTATTTTGCCCTATTTTCTATTAGGTAGCTATGAAATATTATGGAACATGTCATTATGAAAATTCGACAATCAGTGCATCAATGTTGGGAAATCTAAATGGAAGGCAATAACTATCCAAATGAGGTTTTGATGGAATTGTTCATCCTTCATGGTTCGATTAAATGTATCCCGATTACAACCAACCGAGAGAAAATTTGTACGATTACGAAATATGTCCGTTAGTTATGGGCCAAAACTGAAGGTGAAACGGAATTTACCGAATCCTGTAAATTCAAAAAAAGATAACATCATGAATGTGTTAGCCTATTTTCACGCATATCCCCAAGCCTTCATCAAAAGTGCAGAACAATATTTAGGTTCAACTCATGCTTCTTTTCAAAGGATGCTTCCGACTGCGTGAGATTGTTTACAGTATTAAGTTTAATAGTTAACCTCTTGAAACGTAAATTTCTGACAATATTTTCTGGTCATCTTGTTTCCATTTATTTTAAAGTACACATTTCACGCAGTCGGTTTTTTTCACTATTTATATTACCTTTTTTTATTAATTTATTTCTCCATATAATATTTCTCCTAGGATATACATCGATAATGTGGCAAAGATTCATATCAAAACTAGTAATTTGGAATTTTCTATGTATCCGAGTAATATTTTTTTCTTATTGTTATCATAAAAAGAAAATCGGATATCTGCATGATAATTGTATTCAACACAAGTAAGCAGTATTTTCTTCGGCCATAGTTCCAATAAATCCCCCAAATATTCTTATGATTTCTCGTTGACTTAGATATTCCCTCGGCACTTTTTCATTCCGAATGAACGACAGTCTGAAAACCATTAAGAAATTAATTAGCTAATCCTTCATAACTCTACGACCCTGTAAGTCTCAGGGGATCCAGGAGAACTTTTTCCGAATTCGACCCGTACGAATTCATTCGAACATCTTCACTTCTGACAATGATACAGAACTTCCGAACTTTGTGAGATATAAACAGTGTAATATTACCGTTCATACAACAAAATATTAAGGGCATGATTGTAAAATTATAGGGGACACTATTTATATATCTATCCCAAATCTTTATCCTGTATTCTGATACGAGAATCATGTAAATGTAAAGATGAATATCAATGTTTTAGAAAGGATTATGGAAATGACTTACCAAAGCTTGTAGAGCAGGAAATGGAAAATAGGAGCAGCTTAGTTATGTGTGAAATGTCATTCACGATCGCACTCCGTCGCAAAGATAATTTCGCTAACTAATAGCACGTGTGTGTATGGTAACACCAATTGTCGGAATGTAATTTTTTCTTTTTGCTCCCTAGGTCCTCGGTTTAGGCGGCACTCACGATTCGTTCATTAATATCGTTGCTATACTATAGAATAGTAATTTGATAGGTACTTTTGATTGAGCAAGGATTGATTGCTAAGGGTTGTCTTCTGAACAAATAATCACAGACAAAAGTAAAATAAATCGTGAAATGAATTATATACAAATATGAGAAAAAAAAGTAATAATAAGAAGTGGAAACGAAACAAACATGCTTATCTGAATTACGACCAGCAAGGAATTCAGATGTTATTTTTCTTCTGGAATTAGGTGCAATGCAGGAATTATTCATATTATTACTCCACCACTGAATTTTTGACCCAATATCGGCCCGGCAATTCCAGGATTCAACAAATCCTTAAAAAAACTAATTGTATTTTCACTTCATCGTACATTTATGACAGGATAATGGATGAATATATCAGGTAGAAACTGACTTTTCTAATAAATAATTTTCATTTGGAACCTTCGGTTTGAATTTTGTTTCGTAACCTTTAGATGCACGTTTGAAAAATTCCTGTAGTTTGAAATATACTCGTATATCTATGCTTTTTCTAACATTCATGAATATCCCCACCATAGAATGAACGGACCGATATGTAGAACTCTTCATTATTTCAAATAATTCAGCAAAATGGGCAATGAATACACTCTTCGAGAAAGTCTTTTTTTCAATGTAATGATCCATAAAACGTTTATAATTCCCTTTATATTCACTCCAAGACTTCTCCGGCAGTGAATTTGATACAACAATTTTTGCCATCTTTCTTATTTCCATATTATGAATCTAATGACACTTTTACACAAAACTAGCGGAAACCTTTATAAATTGTCAAACATTGATTATTACAGTGATAATGTCATTCATCTGTCAAAACTGACATTCCAACAATAAACTGACATGGTTCAGTTGTTAACTTGAACCAATCAGAATGTGATTACGTGATAATCATGCAGTAGGGCACGATTATCGGATAATTGCACAGTAAAGGGTGCCACACAATTAACTTGCCATTATTATAGGTACCTATCATTTCTATGAGAAAAAAATAAGCACAGGGTGTCTCATATTACTTTTTAAATAACAGAAATTATTATTTATATTGCCAATAGGCTTCATAAACTTATAGTTATTCATATCTAGCTATTGAAATTATTACATTTGAATACCCAGTTATTGTAATTGATAATTGGTCCGCCACCGCTTTGTGTAGATACTATGCTGCTGGCGCTACTAGTGGAAGATTTGAAAGCTACTCCTTCTTTGTTTTCACCATTTTTCCCTCAATTCTGTGACACTGACATTTTTTACTTACTTACGAGGGTATACAAAAATATTAAATTTTTGATTCATGAAATTATCTCATAAAATACAATTCGTGCAATGGAAATATATCTATAATTTTTGACAAATTTGCACTCATGCAACTGAAACTGCAAAGTTTCCAGAAATTGAATTGTTCACTACGATTTTCATCGAGTTTCAATTGAATTTATCACGACAGGAAAAATTAAGAGATTGTGGGAATAGTAATAATTTGCAAAATGTATTGAAACTTTGCTGCCAAGTAAAACAACTACTTATAATTTATATTTTGTTGTACTATTCAAGAGGTATTTATGGAAGTTTCTCTTTAATCGTTCCGCTTTCATAACTACTGAAAACCCTATAGATTACATGAAAGAAGGGGATTTTGTGGCATAGTGGACAAATTATTAAATTAAAGAAAAAAAGCATCCTCAAGTGGGAGTCGAACCCATGACCTTCTGATCTCTAGCAATACGCTCTAACCAACTGAGCCATTCGAGGACATAGAAATCGACACACACTCGTAGATTCTTTCCTTCCACAATTTACTGTTCATGTTAGAAATGAATCGAAGATCAAACAAACTTATCAATGGCCGTCGAGATCCGTTACCTGTCACTCTAATATCATCGTCAATTGACGATTTCAATAGCAGATTAGGAAGATGATCTCTACCCACTGATAAGATTTAGCCAAATATATAATGTGAAAGTGGAAATATTATCATTATATCATCATTTCTAACATGAACATTAAATTGTGGAAGGAAAGGATTCACGAGTTTGTGTCGATGCCTATGTCCTCGAATGGCTCAGTTGGTTAGAGCGTATGGTTCGACTCTCACTTGAGGATGCTTTTTTTCATCAATTTAATAATTTGTCCACTATGCCACAAACTTTGCTTCTTCCATGTATTTCTTTCGGACACAATATCTCCACTTCCACTAAAGATTACGTTGTTTTTTCCCTGCTCATCGTATTGACGAATCAATACCGTCCTTGTTCTCTTTGATTTATACTTCTGCTTTTGGAGATATTTTCGATGATCAGATTAATAATATCATGATATTCAGAATTCAGTTATTTTCTGATGATTGATTAGGAATTCGTAGTCATCAAAGCCGGTTGGGTGTTCGTATATTAATTAATTTGTATTAACTTCCCGAAGTGCGTCTTTTGTTAAGTGTATTTTCAACCAAACTGATTAGATACCGTTATCGGGTTTTGTCGAACCACGAAATCAGCTTAGATTTGATGTCTAATGAAAAAAATCTTTCAATTTTGAGAAGAAATATAATAACAGGTATATTTCATAGGCATTGAATTTGGCCTAAAAATAGTTCAAAAATCGAAATTGTCAAATAATAATTTTCATAATATTCAGGCTCCACAACTCTTATTTGAAATTTTCTCCTCTGTGTACCCAAATACCAGAAAGATGTTTCAAATTCCTCTTGATGTTTTTTAATGAAGGAGATATATGACAACTTCATCCTCATTTCGCACACTTTAGTCTTCTTTCTCCAGAATATGATAGTATTGGAAGAGTTAATGTATGTCAGTCAAGTCAAGCCTCAGGAATTATTTATTCACAGGAAATCTGGTGTTCACAATAATTCAATGGTACATTGACAAACAATTTTTTTTGAGGACGATTTTTAATGTACATACAGTGTAGACAAATTCCTGCAATAATTTTTCCCAGAGAGCATTATTGGATATTATAAACTTGACGGCAGGTAGACCAAACAATTCAGCGTGTTATGTAAGTACGTGGCCAAACATGAAGGGGTGATTTTTTGAGCAATTCTAAGACGGAAAGTTCATTTAAATATAGGTCCAGTAATGCTTCGTTTTCGAGATACAATGTGTAAAAATTTCTAAAAGAGATAGTTTTTTCCTGAATATCTTATTATTTCTTCAGCTGATTTTGTTGAATCTGGCAGTGTTTTCTGGGGTAGCAAGGTCAAATTTAGCCCCAACTAGAATAAAATATCATGTCCAGTGGCGTCCCAAAAGGCACCTTAACCAATATTCTTGCAAAAAAAAATGTGCGCTATGATTTTTTTACAATTTTTGTATTGTTTTTGCATTGAGCTACTGAAACTACGACTATTTTAATCCTAGCATTTTTTCGTACCTAGCTTTGTTTTTGAGAAAAAAAAATCACTTCATTGTTATGTGGTAGCGCCGGAATTTAAAAACAAAACATGAAACAAGAAGAACCCTTTATTGAAACCACACTTGAACAAATGGTACGCATTTTTTTTCAGTAAGAAAACATTTGACAATAAGTAACACGAAACTGACAATAGTCGCTCAAAATGTCCTCCTTCAACTTCAATGCAAGCATTACCTCGTCTTAACATCGATTGCCGATCACGTTGAAATATTTCCGGCGTTTGTCTTATCTGATCACATGAATCCCGTAACCGTTGGAATAATTCTTCTTCAGTGTTGACTGGCAATCCAAGGGATTTGAATCTGGTGACCTGGGTGGCCATGACTGTGGACCTGCGCGACCGATCCAGAAATTGAAGTGCTACTATGCTGTAGTGAGGGGGGGCCTCATCGTGCATGAACCCATTGCTCCTCTCACTGCCAGTGGGACATTTTCTGATAGTACAGGTAACACAAATCCCAAAAAATTACGATACTCTTGACCATTTAATCTCGGGGGTAAAAAATGAGGTGCAATGAGATAATCACCCACAATACCAACCCGAACATTCACGGAAAACTGTTGTTGATAATGGTGTTCTATAACCGCATGGGGAGATTCTTCAGCTCAGATATGATTGTTTTAAAAGTTCATAATTGAATTTCGGGAAAAACACGCTTTATCGGTGAACAATATCCGGGATAGAAATGTCGGAGATGCTGCCTGTTGTTGCAAAAGCCAAGTAGAATAAACAACTCGCTTGGGAAAATCCGCAGGTAATAACGCTTGCACACGCTGTGTGTGGTGAGGATACAGTTGATAATCCCTTGATATCTTCCATACAGTGAAATGAGGAATGCAATTTTGCGTATACTTGTATCGGGGCTACGCTCAACTTAACGTGAAATTGCTTCCTCCAGCTCCACTGTTCTTACCGTTGCAGGTCTCCCAATAAGAGCAGCCGACCTTTGGAAGGTGCCTGATTCGCACAGCATTTCGTGTATTCTCACAAATGTTTGTGTATTTGGTACAATGCGATGAGGATATCTTTCTTGATAAATGCGTCTGGCCGATCTGGGATTGCCTTGGGCCATTCCATAGACAAAATGCATATCGGCCATTTCTAAGTTTGTATACGAACCATTTTATAATATCAGTAACGAATTCAATAGCCTAAACTCTCAAAAACACTTCAAATATTCACTATCAAATAATTACGTATGCACTGTTTCAAGTTATGTCAAAGTCAAATTTGTTTGAACAATTGTTTTTCCTTCCATGGCACTCTAATTTCACTTTCAAAACACTGCAGTAATAATTAACGTTTTTTTCTCCATCGAAAACAGTTAATCTAAAAATTCAAAAGATGACTTTTGTGTAATTTTAATTATTTAATCATAAATGGAAATCTCGTTATTGCATATCCATGGACAACAATAAAAACATTTTTTTATAATTAATATTTTTTTAATTGCTTGAATTACTTTTGATAACGATTTCTAAGACGAGAATAGACTACTGATATAAAAAAATAATATGTTGTCCCAGGGACAAACAATAAAGTGATTTTTAGGTTTTTCTCAAAAACAAAGCTAGATACAAAAAAATGCTGGGAGCAAAAAATTGACATTTCACTTGTCAATGCGAAAAAAAATACAAAAATTGCAAAAAATCAGTGGCGCACATTTTTTTGGTCAAAAATATTGGTTGAGGTGCCTTCCGGGACGCCACTGGACATGATTATTACAATCTAGTTGGGGTTAAATCAGCCTCCTGCTACTCTCAATAACAATGCCCAATTTCAAGAATCGGCTAGAAGATTATTAAGATATTCAGGAAAAACTACGATTTTTTTCAAAAATGTTGACACCCTGTATCTTGAAAACAAAGCATTACCGGACCTTTGGTCATATAAACTTTTCGTCCTAGAATCATCCAAAGAATCACCCGTACGAGTTTGACTACGTACTTACATAACAACTTGTATATGAATGACATTCAGTAAAAGGTAGGCATCGGCACCGAAGAAGTAAACTGATTTGAGAAACCCCAAATAATTTCTGCCTCACATTATCCAAAAGGTTGTGAGATCTCATCGTCTGGTTTGAGTTGAGTTTCTGGAAGTGATACCAAACTCCTGATTTCTGTTACAGATAAATGGGAGCTTCTTGAAGTACGTGTCGCCGAAAAGCCAAATGGCTTTACCCACTTCTTCTACCACTGCTCGAAGACTTCCAGTCATCACTTTCTCTGGCTTGGAGGCCGATATAGACGAAAGGATATTCCAAGGAGGAAAAGCAAAATTTTTATGTGTTGTCAATATTTTCGATTTATACAGGAGGGAGAAGGAGTTCATTCTGGAAGAAGACAGGCCCAAACCGAGACCTTCATCGGTTTTGGGAAATAGAGATGCATCAGCAGGTGAGTTCTACTATTCAGTGGAAAATCTGCACTGTATATGATATGTAGAGGAATCAAGTATGACAATATAAAATGCTTTCGTGAATAGATAGGGAACGTTATTATAACGATGGGAACGATTAATAGTATCAGTGCACTGATTGTTGAGTTGAAACAATCGATCATAAACGGTTTTTCATGTGGGTAACGGTGATAGATATTAGAGAAAAAAATAGATATTTAAAGATTATACAAGAATGGTGATCTTACTTATTATGAGGGATAAAAGGGATTGTCATATTATGAATCAGCAACTTGTGGAATCTTCCATAAAAAAAAGGATTTTCCGTGCAATTCATATTCCCAAAACTTATAACAGAAAGATAAATAACTACCAGGTATTGATGAAATCGGAGCAGTACTCGTGAAAGAGATTAGAAAAGAAATATCATTTTTCTCAGGCATCATTATCCAAACAATGATAGAACAGAAACATACATCGATTAACTAATAAATAGATGTCATTGAACCAGTTTGTAGAAAAGGAATGAAAATGGAGTTTTGAACTACAGACCAGTCTCTATTATTTCAAACATATCATTGAAAACGACTAGCGGACAAAAGTTGCGTTGTTCAAAGGCAAATGGTACGATCTCCCCCATTATCAGTAGTAAACTCTAAATTTTTTATGTGCCCGTTTTCATGACAGATTTTGAACGGTGCAGCAGATGAACGCCAAGTTGTAGACGACTTACAAGCGGCGACCATTGCTCTATTTTCAATAAACGAAAAAAAATGAGGAGGTTCTCTAGTCGACGCGTATATTTCTTCATGTATTACCCCAAAGTTGGTCCCATTTGGATTTGAAAAAATTTCACTCCTTCAGGTAGATGATGATTGTCGGTTCACCCACTGAATTTTTAATTCTTAACCGATAATACCACGCATAACTTTGTACTGGGTTATCCTATTCAGATGGGTTATTCTTTATTGTCTAGGGTATGCTTGGAAGTTGTGGGTAGAAGAATAGGGGATGATTTATTGATTTTACACCTGTGAACCGATTCTGTTGAAACTTAGCACACATATGTTAATGTGATGACACTACAATATAATGGAGGCCCAGAATTATTCTGATGATGGAGACAGAAGAGAGTCGAAGGATCTCCTCAACGGTTCATAGCAGCTACCTCGTGTTTGGTGTAATATGTACAGATATAATTACACGTCCTGACTAACTGACTCACTGATTGACTGATATACGATATACGACCAGATCAAACCGCTGGACCTGAGAGCTAAGATTTTGACAGCATATTTTTTTGATATTCCATGCCTAGAGGGGTGACAAGGTGGGTGAGAAGGGGTGAAATAAGAGTCATAGAAATAAGTATTTGGCTCTTCCCCACAAAAAAATTTAAATATGTTTCAGGGTTTTTGGAAATTCAACCCTTAAGTGGAAAAATAAGACTTGAAAGTTAGGATCAGGAAAATTGTTACGAAAAAAAAATATGTATCTTGGTATTTTTGGAATTTTAACCCCAATGGGGTGAAATGGGGTTTATTGGGATTGAAAGTTTGTATAAGAATTCCGTTCGTTTTCAAGTTGGGGTCATATAAATTGATATTTAAAGACTTTGTTACAAATAGAAGAAACATGTAATTCAGTGTTTTTAGAAATTCAACCCCTTAACAAGTGAAATGGAGGGTGAAAGTTTGCATGGTGAGTTCGTTAGTTTTGGTTAGTTGGGGTTATAAAAATTGGCATTTGACGTCTTTGTGAGGGATATTTTCATAAATGCAACCCGTATGGGGGTTAAAGTTTGTGTGAGTATTCCGTTAGTTTTGGAGTAGGGGGCATAAACATTGGTGTTTGAGGTCTTTGTTACATATAAAAAAATAGGGTGAGTGCACCAATGGCTGACCAATTAAGAGTTTCTTTCAAAAAAAATACTTATATATACTAAAATATCAATTTTCATGAAAACCAAATAAATACACAAAAAGAACCAAGGTTTTGGATTCTTAATATCATGTACAATGGTGGAAATAACGGTAAAATAAAGTTAGGAGATTATATGGGTCAAAATAGTCATGAATCACCAGTGATTGACCAGCAAGAACTAGTACTTGACCACAATTTTACCCAGTGGTTTACCACTTGATAAAATCAAATGAAACAAGTTTCTAAGCAGAACTGTAGATTCATCGATATGAGAAACAAGTTTTGATTTTCAAACAAAATCTTATGAAATAATGACAATTTTTGAACTCAAACCTTTTCCAAAAATACTAGTTTTTTAACGAGTTGAAACTTTTCCCCAGCGTTTGGACTACAATTTCCGTATCATTCTTATATTCCTTCACTTCAGTCTCAATGTGGAATTTTTGTTTTTCAGTTACATTGTTTTTTTCTTCCGTTTAAGTATAACTCTCAGTTTTCTCTTAGAACAGTCTCTGTAGTGACGGGCTACTTACCAATCCATACTGGGTAGTGAAACCTGCATCCTCTATGAAAAACGTTATTTTTCAAAATTTAGATATTAACATTCCTTTCTTGGCCATTTTTGAGGAACACCATCATGACAAAGGCTAGAGACTGGTCTCTTGCCCTCGCTTAGTAATAATTCCAAATTCGTGAATGGCTGTTGCCCATTTATTTGAGTCGAGAGAGTAAGAGCCTTCAGGCTACACTCGTCTTTAGCAATAGTGATAGAAGACCGCGACACATCGCATTATCATTTGTAGTTTCATTTTCAATGTGTTTTCCTTTATTGTGTTCTTCTTGGTATCATCATGTAGTTCTTCTGCTGACTCATTGCCGCCTATTCCTTTATTTCTGCTCTTTCAATCGATTCCCGTCTTTTTTGGCAATGAGTGAATAAAAATATAGAAACGTCAATTGGCTTGATTCGTTCTATTCCGTCTTGATCACCCAAAGTTCTACTGCCTCGACTTCAAAGTACATTTTTCATGCTTCTTTTTTCTAATAAAAGTGGAAAATTGGCCTTATTCAATCGATAACAATCAGAAACAACTTTTTTCTATCTACTTTTCGAATTATTTATTGAAATAGCATGCGGTACCCCATACCCCATACAGCCTCTCCGATTGGCTAATATTGCTAACATCGCTCACAGCCCATTGCAATCGAACCTTCGTAAATTCCTAAAACACAGTGGTTATTTCTAAATCTGTATTTGAAAATAAAATAACCTCATATAAAGTAAAATATATGTACCAGTTGTTGACCATGACAAAAACAAATAGTTGACCACTACAAAACTATGGTCAATTACTAGATCCGCTTTAAAATAACGATATTTTTTAACAAAAATAAATATTTCACTCACCCAAAGCTATGAAACAGACAAAGACGTATAACAAATAATTCCTTTGAAACACCAGTAGTTGACCAAAGTGGTCAATTACTGAAACTTCAACAAATATTTTGTTCTAGTAGTTGACCACATGAATAAAAATAGTAAAAACACACATTCCAATTATGAATACATTGCAAATACTTGACTATATTCATATATCAACTAGTACATCAAATGTTTTCAATAAAACTATCAACAAAAACAGATGATTTAAGATTACTAAAAATTGTATTTTTACCATGCTTATTGCCACATTTACTACCAGTGAAAGACGTAAAATGTGTAAACATGACAGTGACCAACTTATCGCGAAATTTATTTGGGTTAATTGTGACATCTGCTGGACCAAAGTCACATTCAATTTCCAAAGACATAGGCAACCAACAAAACAATATAGTAACCTCATTACTGCGCACTAAGGGAAAAATGGTCAGTCACCGGGTGTTGGTCAACTACCGGTGCCACAACCCTACGTGTTTCAGTATTTTTAGAAATTTCGTCCCTATAGGAGTGAGTAAATTTGTAAAAGTCACAAAAAATACAGAGTTCAACGAGGACAAAGTCACTGGTTCCAGCTAGTTATAGTATATAACAGTTAGTAATTGAGTAAGGTGGTCGAGTGAATATTTCAAAAGTAATCCAAATTGAGAAGGTAGCAATTAGAAGATTTTAGCCAAAAAAAACATTAAAAAATAGAAACTTTTTAGCAAAAAATTAAACCGACGAAAAAAGAAACGAAAAAGCAAAAAATAGAATGATCCTTTTTAGTCTTCTTAACTAAGCTCCTAAACAATCAACGGAGATCATTTAATCACTTCAAAGAAATGATCAAAACAAACTTACATAAAAATGCAACGTCAAATCTCCAGCGATAAACAATAATATTCCAAAAATACACTCTCCGCACGACCACTCGCAATGACGTGTGCCCTCACGAGTGTGCCTGTTCGGTTAGCTGTCTCACTGATATCGACATCGAGAACGCTTGGAAATTTCGGGCGAAGGGACGCGCCGCCACCGCGCACCCCGCTGCTATCATTTTACGCTTTACGTTATTAATTTGCTTGTTTGTTTGTTTGGCGCCGACTCGAAAAACTTTTGTTTTCCACTACTCTCAGTCGTGGACTTTCAATATATTTCACCTCCTTCTTTATAACCGTTCAGAATCCCCCCACCATCACTTCGCCACAGAAAAAATGTACGGCGAGCATGTCTGTAGGCATCATCGATATGGATACTATAAGTTCCCGTAGTCAGTGGTTGTAAACTTATGATACTTTCGAGAAGCGACACGCGAACTTGGTATATAATAATAGTAGATCATCGGCTTGGAGTGTGGAATTCAGATTATTTAGTCAATATCTTAGGAGATATATTGTTCATTCGTAGATTTCACAGCATCATATTACGAATCAACATTATTATTATTACTTCGATGAGTATAATTTTCAATGAAAAATTCAAATCGCAACTCAAAATACATCGAAATTCTTGTATTGGCCCCAAGTATCAACACCATTCATATGTAAGGTACACCGGGGTGAGTGTGACCCAAAATTTCAATAATTTGAGTTTGTTGGGATGTCATTTTATTCTGTACCAGCAGAAATAAGTGAAATTTCAGAGGTCTACTACTGAGCATATTGAGATGCAACTGGCAAAAATTCAAAAAAAATGTTAAAAAAAGTATTTTGTTTTATTCATTTTTTGTTCGTGTCAATAGTTCACACTTCGCCAACGAACTGGGGCAAGTGTAAATGCGGTGTCTGTAGTATATCAATATCATGTAAACTTGATTAGGGCAAGTGTAAATTGAAGAACAACTAAAACATTATCAGAATATATAATTGAAAATAATTCATTCAGTATACATTTTGCTCAAAGGTGATGTTGAAATCAAAATGTCCCCTTTTATGAATATTTGGAGGGGGTCAATACAAATGAATTTGATCCACGTTTATAACCGAAACATCTGCGGTATCTGGCTAATGAAATTGAGATGATGAAGATCTCGATCGTCTGGCAAATTTCGCTTCCAAACATGGTTTTGCTGCTGTCACCTGCCAACATAACATTTGAATAGATTTTTTGTGGCAAATTTAACAAGAATCCAGTCGCCCTTTCCTATTGTTCCATGAGTTTTATCCAAGGAAGTCACAAATTCATTTTCTTTGCAGAAATCAGCTAGTTTATCATCAAGATTATAATTATAATCGATGGTAACGGTGGATGACTTGAATAAGTTGACATCTCAGAAACTACTCCTTTGTTTGCTGTTGAAGTCGATGTGAAATTGATCTGCTCTTCCAAAACACGTACAGTAGAGTGTTCTGAAACCACAGTAGGGCAATCGTTTTTGCGATTTTCTAAAGACCACCCACCTTCTGTACGCTTCTGGATCAAACTTCTCAGTGGAAATTACTTCGTTATTGAAGAGATATATCTCCCCTTTCTCAAATCTTTCGATGAGTGAGGCGGCACAAGCTTCAGGCCATATTTTAGATATGATAGTAGCGAACATTGATTTTGGTAGTTTGGTGCCATAATTCTTCTTTTGCTATTTTGTCAATTCTGCATCTCATGCCATTTTCAATGACTTGAAAACACACAGATCCAGGGGCTGAAATAAATGACTAGAATGGGGAGGAAGTTTCATAATGATTATGTCGTAAGCAATTGTTTTCTCTATCAGAGAAATACTAATATGTGAAGAATGGCCATCATAAATCACAGTCCTCTCATTAGAAATATTTTTCAAAAAGTTATTTTCAAAATATTTTGGTCTTTATCCATCCATTTTCAGTTGCTGAATACGTCGTTCCAGGGTACTCATTATATGGAATCCAATATTCTTTCCTTCAAATACTATCAGAGGTGGAAGCTTCTCGCCAGCAGCATTTCCCCCAAGAAGAACAGTAGTTATATATTCTCGTCCAGGGCCATTGTTGTTCTATGCGCTGCTTTGCCCTTTTTTCCGACGACTTCTATTCGAGATGGATCTAGGCAGAAACTGGTCTCATCAAAATTGCTTCCTCGTTCCGTAGAAATTCGCTTATTACGAGAGATAGTGCTTTTACCAACTGGTTGCACGAATAACTATTGTTGCATCGTTTGTGTATGGCGTAGAAACAACAGGAGAATTATCGAACTCAGATAGGACTTTAATAATTTTTTAAGTTGTTCCTACTGTAGAAAAAACGTTTTTTTTTTCAATAGCACAGTAGGTTCTTCGCTCCGACGCGATAACCACATTAAAAAAGCTATCGCATATTCACAAACCCTTGAAAAAAATTTGTTACAAAAGGAACTGACAAATTCTATGAATTTCCAGGGCGTTTTCGACAGCGTTAAAAAAGATTAGTGCAAAAAAACATTAATGAGTTTCCAACAAGGAACAGGCGTCTGCTAGTAATTTCTAAACACTCTACTACCACCTTCAAACGTAGTTTTTCATACACAGCTTGTATTCTTCACAATGCCTTGCCTCCAGAGTTTATCAACTATTCTATTAATAATTTCTATAAGAAACTGAAAACTGACCTTCTCTCTACCATGTAGGTTGATATAAATATTGTAATACAGCCATGTTTCTGGGTTTCGAGATAGGTATTTGATGAAATGGTTCGTCTATTTGAATTATGTTAAAAAATTATGTTTTGTTCTATGCTGAAAGTGGAGTTGAAAAACACTGTTTGACAGTGACACTCCGCCTATTCAATCTGATGAGTATATACATATATTGACGTGTACTGTATCCATAGAAGATTGAATAAAGTCCTATTTATTATAATTTCTAGTTGTAAGTTCCTAAAATTACGTGAATAAATGAATATGAATGTACTTACTCTCTACGAATATTGAAAATAACTCAATTTCTGATGTATTGATGTATTTTTTCATAGTTTCTGCGTCACAAACGAACAGGTATTTTCCCAATAAAATAATCTATTAAATATCCTGATTTTCTTGATTTTAATAATATGATTCCCATTACTATTGATTCGTCTCATATTTCTACCATTCGCAGCTGCTCAATCCAAACAGGAAACGATTTGAATAACATCTTCTCCATCGACTGTCATTTCCACATGATGCATGTGGCCGGTCCGAGTCCCAACAATCACAGTGGTTCCAAATCTCAAATATAGAAGGTATTGTTCAATCGCTACGAAATTGGGTACTCGGGGGGTTTTTGAAGTCGCTGAACACGAATCTGTAGTCAAATTTTTCAACAAATGGCGAATCTTCAAATTTGGATCATTCGCTACGAAATTCGGTTTTTGAGTGATGAACCCAAATATGAAGCAAATTCCAAAAAAAGGAAAAGGCGGACCATTTCTTCCAATTTTGAACATTGCTAGAAAATTTGGTATTCGGGGATTTTTGTAGTCGCTAAACACGAATCTGAAGTCAAATTTTCCAAAACAAGATGGCGGCCTGAAAATGGCGGACCATTTCTTCCAAATTCGAATCAATCGCTACGAAATTGAGTACTCGGAAATTTTTGAGCGGGAAAAATTGGTTGTTAGGTAGGGAAAGGCCAAAGTGGTCGTTTCAATGCTGGACGAGCTTCACCCATCTACCTAGCCCAACAGTTAGAATTCCTTAAATATACATTTTATTTTTTGATTTTTGGCCAGCGATTTGGTATTTGGGACCACTATGCAACAGTTTGGTGATGTCACGCTACTAAAATGCCACTTCGAGCGGACGGAGAATTTACCGATTTTTAAAGTCATTTTTAACGGAAGATGTATGGCGAAAATCATTATTCTCAATGGTATTATTGTTTTTAGTGATCTATCTCTGTAATGAAAGTGGTTTTATACTGATTTTCTACATCATGTCCCAACCTAATTGGATCAGAAAACTATTTTCGAAGTGATAAACGAATTTCTCTTTGCGAGATGGAAAATCCAGTTATTTCACTTCACAATCTAGGTATTTGACCTTTTTTAATTTGAGGCAAGGGAATAAGATTTGTGACAGCATATTTCATTCAAAATATGCAGCCAGAAAGCGGAAGTCCGCGGCCTCCTCGTTATACTCGAGTATTTAATATCTCAAGAACGTGGTTTTGGTTTAATATGCAATTTCCATAGTCTGCATGCCGAGTTTAGCATTCTTTATCATAACCGGCGCGTACAGTGTGTAGCTATGTCACCAATTTTGGCGTTGAACGAGAATTTGATTGGTGCTGGAGGTGGTTCCCAACACCTGTAACGATGATAATATCGATTGAGGAAAATCACATGTTGGATGTCAGTGGTGACATATACGCAATCTTTTTGAAAGTGAATTCGAAGGTTATGTTTCGTCTCAATCAATACATATAAAATTACATGTCCTGTCTGACCGATTTATCAATGCCCAGAACAAACCACGGGACTTAAAAAGTTGAAATTTTGGAAGCATATTTCTTCAATGTCATGTCAGGAATACCCACTTAGAAAGGTTATCATACGATATTCCATCCCTAAGGGGGTGAGAGTTTATTTGGAAGAACCGTTAGTTTTGGAGTAGGAGTCGTGAAAATTGGTATTCGGGCTTTTTTACAAGCTTTTATTTAGTTTCGTTCGTTCGTTCGTTAGTTGGGGTCAAATCTTGCAAGTGAATTTTGATCGACTTCTAGTCGTCCAATTGATTTGAAGTTTGGCAGGTATTCATAAATCCGGTGACAATGCATTATGAAATTTTTGTTAGAGAAAAAAACGAAATGGCGACGGCACGATGGCGGACGAGATTTGTAATTGAAGTCCGATTTGATTTAAAATTGGTATGGGGGGTTTTCGGAAACGGAAATTATGAATTTTTTCAGAATAGATGAATTCAAGAAATGGCGACGGCACGATGGCGGACGAGATTTGTAATTGAAGTCCGATTTGATTTAAAATTGGTATGGGGGGTTTTCGGAAACGGAAATTATGGAAATTTTTTCAAAATTAATAAATTCGGAATGGCGACCCAAATGGGGACAAGTTTTGTGAATATGGTCCAATTCGATTCTAAATTGGTATGCGGGGGTTTTCGGAGTGGAAGATTATGAATTTTCTGTCAAAATGTATAAATTCGATAAGGTGGCCCCAAGATGGAGGACAAGTCTTCTGATTATGGTCATATTTCATTCAAAATCAGTATGTGGGGGTTTTCAGATCAGGAGATTTTTAATTTTCTATCAAAATCTATTAATTCAAGATGGCGACTTCAAGATGACGGACGAATTTTGTGATTATGGTCAGATTCTATTCAAAATTGGCACATGGGAGTTTTTGGAGTCGGAGATCAGATTTAAAACGATGATCTTGTGATAACGATGCACTATTGGAAATCAACAGATTAAGGCGTACTAACTGAAAAGTAGAAAATAAATAACTAATAAAAAAACTTTTTAAGGACAAGATTTCACCGAAGCCGTGTACTAAAACCTGAAAAATAAATTTAAGCCATCGCTGACAATGATTTAATAATTTTCTGTTGAATTATTTGGTTTCAAAAAGCTTGTAGGCGAATTGTAATAAAATTAATAGTTCGACACGTTGTTACTTACCAACCAATCATTGTCAAATGAAATTAATTGCATATACTTCTATGAATACTATATTAAATACTTTGACAGGTTCTTATTCACCAACCAATCATTGTCCAATCAAATTAATAGGTACCTACTTACATGAACACTTCGCGCGACAGAATTTTTGAAACAAAAAAATTCAACAAAAAATAATCAAATCATTGTCAGCGATGACTTAAACTCATTTTATACGTTTCATTACACGTCTCAAATGAAAGCTTTTCTTTGAAAAGTATTCTTATTCGTTACTTTTTCAATGATGAAACATGTATTGCAGAGTTTTTTGAGAATTCAAACCTGAAGGGGGTGTTGTAGAGGTTGAAAATTTGTATAGGAGTACCGTTAGTTTTTGAGTTAGTGCCGTGGAAATTGGTATTTCGGATCTCTTTAACGAATGAAGAAATCTTGTTTGATCTTTTTCGAATATTCCATTCCTAGAGGGGTGGAAAGGTTGAAACGTTTGTATAGACCATTTTATTACAAGCTTCCATTTAATTTCACCTGTAACCATTTGTGTAATCGAATGTAACAAGTTAAATTTGGCCCACTTGAAATTTGGCAGGTGTTCATAGTTCCCATGGCAATGCATTAAATAATTTTAGTAAAATAAAAAACAAAATGGTGCCTCGAAATGATGGACGATATTTTTGTATATGGTCTCGAAGATTAAGAATTTTTTGTCAAAATTCATAAAATTAAAATGACGGCTTCAAGATGGCCGACGATCTCTGTGATTCTAATCCGATTCTATTCAAAATTGGTATGTGGGGGTTTTCAGGGTTAGAGATTATGAATTTTTTGTCAAACTCACAGGTGCATGATAGCGGCTCCAAGATGGCGGACGAGTTTTGTAATTATGGTTCGATTCGATTCAAAATTGGTATGTATGGGTTTTCGGGGTCAATCAAAGATCATGCATTTTCTGTCAAAATTCATATGATTGATATGGCGGCTCCAAGATTCAAAAATTCATAAATTCAGGATGGGGACGAGTTTTGAATTATGGTCCGATTCTATTCAAAATCGGTACCAATGTGGTGGTTTTTCGGGACGGAGATTATGAATTTGTTGTCAAAATTCATAAATTCAAGATGGCGGTCCAAGATGGAGGACGATTTTTTTATTTTGACCGTTTCTTTCATAATTGGTATATCGGGGTTTTTGGGGTCAGATATCATAAAGTTAGTAGAAGATTATTGATTTCATGTCAAAATTCATGGATTGAAGATGGCTGCTCCAGGATGGGCAACGAGTTAATTTTGAGATGGTCACCTCATTGAAGAAATAGAGCGCTCAGAACTTACAGAAAAAAGGCCACATAACTATGATGCTTCACCAAAAATGCATAGATTACAGCGTACTCACAAAAAACACAAAATTAAATCATGATATGATCATGATATACCAGTGGAGGATACAGTGTCGATATATCCGCTCCTCTGGTGCTTCTTTTTCAGAGTTCGTCAATTATTGTTTGGGAAATTCAATGTAGTGGAAATAATGTTATTCATGTTAATTATTTCACCGAATTATCACTCCCACATCATGTTGTTTCGAACATTTTCATTTGCAAACGGACCACTGAACTTGATAAATAATGTTTATTTAATTTAGGTAAATGGTAACTACATGAATATATAGTGCTACTGAAATTAAATGATATGCCTCATTTCATACGGAAAGGGAAAAACGAATATTGTGTTTGGAATTTGGTGGGAAATTTTCATTTTTTATAGATGATTTCAGTTCGAAACATAATACATATAATTATTTCTATCAATTACTTACGTATATGACAACAATCAGTTTTTTCTATTCATTTCATCAGAAATGTGGTTCCAATAAATGGAAATCATCCTGTTTTTCAATGAAGAAATAATTTGTGCAATGGATTTTGTCACCTGGTTTGTTGAATTGAATGAAGTGTTTCGAAATAATTTGTTCTTCTACTTCGTGAAAAATTGAACATAACCTGTGATCAACGCCTGAATCATCTTTGTGAAAGTATGGTGATACTTATTTTCACACTTTAAGGTTGTTTGTTTCATGTATTAACAAACCACTCATTTCAGGCACTCGAAACAAAAATAGCTATTTTGTACATCTTCCCTGAAAAATAACGTTTTTACTCCATAGGTATACTGTATTAGTGAGTATCTCTTGTTATCAATACCTCTAACATTGTATATTTGTAACCTTATTTTCAGAGATGTATTTTCTCCCTACACACAGACAAAAATGGATGAGTTACAATGGTAAAATGACTTTGAAAACGCTGTAAAAATCACTCCAATTACCATGTGAAAATATTTCACAGCGACTATCACATTAAAAGTACAATCAATTTCTGTTAAAAACAAGACAACCCGAACTTTCACAGTTAGATAGTAATTCTCCATATATATTTACAATATATATGGAAAAGTACTAAACTTCTTTAAACTTTCACAAAACATATGTGAGTATATAACAAAAAGTCTGTGAATATTTACCAAACAGAGATACGAAAACACAAAGTCACTGGAGTATTACATAACCTATGTATATTGGAAAATATCTGCATTGATGATTACTCAATTCCTTCGTTTCCAAATGAATTCTGTAGATTCACATAGTCATTGTAGTTTCACTATTGCAAAATTTATGGAAATTTCAGGATTAATAACTACAATTCATTCAAAATAAAGAAGTTTTGTGAATATTACAGAAACACTGAAACCAGTCAGAAAAGTTTTGCGAATATTCACAAAATTTCTGTGTTTCGTATAAGATATGTATCGGACGTATATTCTGTCAATTCACTGAATCCTTATAATTTAACAATCGTGAATACTCACAGAATATCTGTAAATATGTGAAAGAGTCTGTGTATAATTTTAGAACAGAGATGTAAAAATACAAAGGTAGTGGAGAATTACAAAACCGATGTATAATTGTGAATAGCTTCCTATAGATGATAATTCAATTCCTCCGTTCCCAAATGAGTTCTGTAGATATACATTATCATTGTGAGTTCACTGTCTTGAGTATTTGTAAATATTCCGCAAATAATAAAAAATTTTCCAAAATATAGAGGGTTTGGTAATATTACAGAAGAACTGAAACCAATCACCAAAGTTCTGTGAATATTTGCAATATTTCTGTGTTTTCGAATATTATAACTTACATACTGTCAATTCTAAGAAAAACTGTAATTTCACCATTGTGAATACAGGAATTACAGAATTCCGACCCTTCGATGTTGTCTCTGTCGGTCACATGTCACAGGTCACATGACTAGTTGCAGGTGCTGGCAAAGCAGGAATGCATTTTTATCGCCAGTCGCCAACAAACAACACAAAAAGTGTGCCATCCGAAAAGAGGTTAGACGTGTCTGTTATAAGTGTGTTAAAAATATGTCATATCTGGTAAGTATCAATTCATAATGTATGAATGCAATATTTGTAAATTGGTGTTGAAAACATTGAAGAAATATGAGTTACATCTATATTACCACAGAAATGCATATTCTGTAAATTTCATGTGCATGAGGTTTTTAAAAGGAATTAAAAATTAAAACCTTAAAAAGAAAATATAATTTGGAAAGATATTAACATATACAAATGCTCTTTAGATAACTACGAGTTCAAGATCAAAAAGTTATTTCTGAACCATATTTATACACACATCAAAACTGGACATTCTACAAGGTGTCCATTCGATAATTGCCACTCGAATGTAGTATTTGAAAAAGTTGTGAACTTCAGAAATCATGTAATGAGAATTCACTCCAATGAAAAAATTCAGACTTCTATGGTTCCACAGGAATTAGCCGATGATTGTCGATATTTCCTCCGATATTTCTGTACCTATATCTACTGAACAAGACAAAACTATTGAAAACAAATAGTCAGACCTTTTGAGTTCTACGTATCTTAGTGGCAAAATATTTAGTTACGGATTAGGCTCTCCAGTTTCTAGTAAACGGTCTCTCTGACATCAGTTAGTTCAATAAGGAATATGTTCTGAAGAATATCGACCAGCAGGTTGACATAAGTCAGATTAGAAGTAAATTGAATGATGATTTATTCTCAGCGGCACATAATAAAAGTAACGTTATTTGAGAAGTAAATTCATAAGGCTTAACTTTTACAGAAAACAATTCAATTATGTTAAACCTCAAAAAATAAGTTTAGATATAAATTCATTTTTCTTTTATATTTCATCATCATTCAATCATTCAGGTGATTTTTGTAATATAACTGATGGTCTAAAGTATAAAAAAAATTAAATGATTTCTGAAAATGAATCTGCGATTCAATTGAGATTATTCCAGGATTCTTTTGAGATTCGTAATCCTATCGGAGCATTCCGAAACAAAAACAAAATTATCGGAGTTTATATGACCATAGGCAATATCCCTCCCTGGCAGCGTTCTCGAGTAGAAAATATTCAACTTGTTGCACTGATGTTCGAGAAAGACGTTAAAAAATGTGGTTTGGGCGTGGCATTTGAAGTCATTATGAATGATATGAAAAAATTACCGCCATCTTGAATCGTTCAATTTTGACAAAATAATCATAATCTCCGATCCCAAAAACCCCAACATACCAATTTTGAACAGAATCGGACCATAATCACAAAAATCGTCCACCATTTTGGAGCCGCCATCTTGAATTTTTCAATTTTTACATTTTTACAAATTATATTTCCTATAGAAAAATGATTCAATTTGTCAGTCCCCTGAATATGCCTATAAAAATATTAAAAATTCAAAACATACTTCTCTTTATAGTTTTTGACCTTTCGGGGACTATATCTGCCCCCGTTCTCAAAATCTTCTGAATCTCCTTCAATTGTTTGAATAATTTGGATTTTTCTTGCAGAGTCTTTTTCGCTTTTTAATGTTCGAAAAGATAGAAATATTGAAGTCCGTAACATTTATGGAAGGATTTTCATTGATGTTTGCTCTTTACTTCATGTTCAACTTGGAGTATCCCAGTAAAATTGGAGCTACACTGGAAATGGTACAACGGTACCATATGAAAATTCACCCAGCTAGTGGAAGAAAACTAAAAATAAAGTTTTGAATTTAATGAAGAAGATCGATGTGTAGGACCCACGACTGTTATATTTATTGTATTGTATGTATGTATTGTTGTTTTTTTTATATAGCATCAGAGTTTTATTTTGAGGGTCAACTTTCAGGAATGTTGAAATGAAAGTTCTCTTGTTGGGTTTTTATTCCTGTACAAGAGCCAAACTGTGTTATATAAAATATAATGAATACGTTTCAGTTATAATATAATAAAGATTGAGATTAACAATCATTGAATTATTTATTTTATTATTTTCATCGCTACACTGAAAATAAGAGTTTTGAACTTGAGATCGAAGTATAGGGCCCACGACTGTTATAATTATTGTATGCAGGTTAACATATGAGTTGGTTTTTTCTTAGGAACAGGTTTTTATTTTGAGGGACAACTATCAGAAATGTTGAAATGAAAGTTTCCTTGTTGAGTTATATTATTTTTAAATTTCTATACAAGTGTCAAACTGTGTTATATAAAATATAATGAATGCTTTTTAGTTTTAATGTAATAAGTGATTGGGATTAACGACCATTAAATCATTTATTTTATTATTTTCATGGTTTCACTCCAAGAAAACTGAAAATAAGAGTTTTGATTTTGAGATCGATGTATAGGGCCCACGACTGTTATATTTGATGTATTATATGTAGGTTAATATATGAGTTGTTTTTTTCTTAGGAACAGATTTTTATTTGGCGGGACAACTTTCAGAAATGATGAAATGAAAGTTTCCTTGTTGAGTTATTTTATTTTTATAAACAGTCCAACTATGTTAGATATTTTATAATGAAAGAGTTATTATATAAAAAATGAGTGAGATTAACAATCATTAAATTATTTATTTTATTATTTTTATCGTTTAATTCATGGCCTTTTTTTATTTTCCAGGTGAAATGCCAGGAAATCGTATTCCCATTACTACATTTGTGAAAAAACATTTAATAACTTCTGTGACAATACAGAAAATCCATGAAATAATTTCTGTAAAAATACAGAACATCCATGAAATCACATCTGTGAAAATACGAAAAATTCTTGAAATTGCAATCGTCTAAACACAGAGAATCGGTGAAACTACATTCATGAAAACACAAAACATTCTAGAAATTACATTTGTCAAAATACAGAAAAATGGTTTTACTACATCTGTGAAAAGAATATATGGAAATTGCAATTGCCAAAATACAGAAAATCTGTTGAAATACATTCGTGAAAACACAAAACATTCAAGAAATTATATCTGTAAAAGTCAATAATGTTTATAAAATTACCTGTGCGAAAACACAACAAATTAAATAAAAACTTTTGTGATAATGCATTTGTAGAAATACATGAAATAACTGAAACTACATAGCTATAAATACAGAGAATTTGTGAAAATCATCATGATGAATACACGAAAAGAGAAGAAATGGCAATGGTAATTTCACATTTCCGTTTGCAGAAAAAACATAATATTTGTAATTCCACAGTTGTGAAAATACAAATATTGAGTCGAGAGATTCACTTGAGAATGTATTCGATTTTACATAATGCATTGTAAAAATTCTGATAATTTCTGGTGAAACGAAATCACAGGACCACTTCAATCTCTACAGTGAATATGTAAAATTCACACAACCAGTGGAAAATTTACCAGGAAAATCGTTGGTTACATGTAACCAACGATTTTCGTGGTAATCTTACAGAATCTCTTTTCTCTGTGCATATTTCACACCCCTGGTTCTTGTACTTTTACTGAAGGTGGCCACAAATGTAGCCGATTCATGTCTTTTCTGAATAAAAGATTGAGAAATCTATCCCAGTCGAGGAGAAGACCTTGACTACCCCTTCCTCAAAAAAAGTAACTGAGAAAGTATGTGAACTCCATAACTTCGATGTTTCTTCGAAATAAACTGAAAGTACGCTTTCAGTGAACTTTCTCCATTTGACTCCATTCGATGAATCCATTATATGCAATTTCATATAATTGCTGTGATTTTTCAGGCAACAGATTGAAATTTGCTTTTTTGCAGCTTCTTGAATTTCTGGTGGAAGAGAGGAATCTGAATCATTAATTTAGGATTCAATTTCAATTATATTTTTATTTCCAACAGTTATCGGTACGGTCACAAAAAAGTAAAACACCATTATAAATTTGTGGTCAATAATAAACAATTTTCAATTGTTTTTACTTGCCATAACATCACGATTATTGGATATGATATCGAATGAGGAATCTGCAAACCCTCCAGAAATATTTTTTTTGTTTACTTCTCAGTTTCTAGTAAATATCACTTCCGAATCCTTTCTTAGCTCAAGTGGCTAGAGAATCTGCCTCGTACTCCAGAGATCTATATATTCCTTCATTTGAAGAGAAGAGCTCAAGTACCAAGTTTCATGACTCTAACAGCGGAACTAGCGGTACCCCACACAAACGTTCACCCGCTTCCCCGTTCCACGCCTACAGGAGTTGCATTTCTAAAAACATTGAAACACATATTTCTGTATTCGTAACAAAGACCTCAAATACCAATTTTTATCACCCTAATTTGGAAATAAACAGAACTCCCATACAAACTTTCTATTCCCATTTCTATTCCCCGTTGATTTTTCATATTCCAGGGTTTTCGAAAATTCAACCCTGAAGGGGGTGAAATGGGGGTTGGAAGTTTCTATAGGGCTACCGTTATTTTCTTAGGTAGGGTCATAAAAACTGGTGTTTTGGCTCTAGGTTACAAATGGAGAAATCATGTTCAACCATTTTTAAAAATTTCCTCAAGGGTTAAAATGAGTTGGTGAATTCATGTAAGTCGCCACAAAGCATTACTTCCGCTGTCAAATCAATTATACCACCCAAGCGAGATAACGGAGAACGGAAAAAGTCATGGCGGGATAACGGAAAACGGAAAAAGCCACAGACATAAGCTAGATGGAACCAGACAAAAAAAACACAACACTAACACTCAAATTCCACGCGGAGGAAGTTGCGGTTACTAGCTAGTTTCATATGAAATAACTATGGAATATATTTCTCCAAGCAGTATTCAATTTGTATATAGAAATCATATGAGCCGCCTCCCGTCTGCTTTTTAATCCATCAATTTTGTGCATTTTCAAACTGGATTATTATGAAGGAAAACTCAGAGATATCCTGAACCTTGAATCTAAAACTCAAAGGGCGTGCGAACTGATTCCACGCAATTATTGCGTACTCAAGGTGGCTTCAAACATCGAAGTTATACAGTGCGCCTTTTTATATTTCTCCCCCACTCAACTTTTGAACAGTTCGACGTAGAACATTGCAAAAAAAGTATCGTATGAGATCACCGATACTACTTTCTGAAATAAAAGTTATTGTGATTGCTTGATAGATGGCGCGGGAAAGCACATCAACTTCGAAATTTCAAATAGTATGGGGGGTCATGTGGTAATGCAATGCATTATTGAATTTTTAATGGAGAAAAAAAAATGGCGGCTCTGAGATGGCGGACGAGATGTGTTTATGGTCCGATTCAAATCAAAATTGTAATGTGGGGGTTTTTGGGGTCGAAGATTATGATTCTTTGGTCAAAATTGATGAAGTCAAAATGACGGCTCCAAGAAGGCCCTCGACCTCTGTGATTATTCTATTCAAAATTGGTATGTGGAGATTTTCGGGGTCGGAGATTAGGAATTCATTGTCAAAATTCATAAATTCAAATGGGCGGCTCCAAGATGGTGGACAAGTTTTGTGACGATAGACCGTTTCTATTCAAAATTGGTATGTGCCGGAGTTTTTGGGTTCGGAGATTATGAATCTAGTCGAAGATTATTGAATTCATGAATTGAAGATGGCAGCTCCAGGATGGTGAACGAGTTAATCTTTAGATGGTCTCCTCATCAAAGGACCAGCTAACTCAGAAGAAAAAAGGCCTCATAATGACGAAGGAATCAACAAAAGACTGCCGTATCATCTGCAAAACCAAGAATAGTTCCTTATGATCGCATTTTCAGTAGAATGACTGTATAAATAGCAGAGTGCCAAGACCGTGCCTTGGGAAACATCGTAAGTTACTGTACTAGGAGTACTCACCACACCATAAATGTAAACTACCTGTTTCCGATTTCAGAGATATGATCTCAATAGGTCGTGAGACTCACCCCGTTGCCAATATTATCCAGTTTTATCTAGAAGTATTTTGTGCCATACCTATAGTATCTGGCACATCTTGAAAATATAGTTCAATTTTCTTTCCAGTTAAATAATTGTTTTTATCATTTCGTTGATTTGTTTTTCAACAATGTGCATTTGAAATGTCAAGCATAAATCTCATCCGAAATTGATTTTCGGCCAGCTCTACTGGCCCTATGAACAGTGCCAGTTCTGTTGAATTTTTCAACCATTTCCCTCAAATACATTCAAGTTATTGGATGATCAGGGAATTACAAATTATCTCTGCTGCATGGTAGCTCCCACGGTCCTCGCAAAAAATATAGATTGTTCAGGTTTCTCTTCGATAGGACGTACACGAACCATGATAATGTTTCAAATTCAAAATAATACCAGTTGAAGTAGAATGAAACTCTCCGTTGAATACAAATGCCATGATATGGAGAGCAGGTGAGTAGTGATATAATCATTGTTACATCAGAAGTTCTTTAACATCGACAAATTATTTCAATTTCATAATGGGCATTTCTGGGTTACTGCTTGATTATCAGTTTACTAAATTCGATAAATGATACCCGTTATAATTAAGGACAGATGTTAACTCGGCCGCTTAAGGATTTATAATCTTCCCAATGAAAAGACGCCCTGAAATACGGTATGTAATCTCGGCCGAACGTAAAACTGATGATACCAAACCTCAGTTCTAAGAACTCTACTGGTCTACATGTAACCTATGTTTGTAAACTAACCTACTACTGAGAATCAGAATCAGTTTTTCAACATCATAATGGTACACTTTGACAGGGAAATAAAAACACGTTTTGAAGGTTATATTACTTATATTCCAAAAAGGCATATATGAACGGTATATACGTACACAAAATATATACAAATCATAGATCATACAGTTATTGATAAATTGATAATATACAATTCCACATAACAATAACACATTTAAATAAAAATAAGTAACATACAAACGAAAATACATATATTATCTCGAATTATTATTTGGAACTTATTTATTGTAATAATTAATGTGAAATGCAGCGTAGTTATTTTCTAAGCGTTTTATTCATCAATAATACGGTCTAAACACTCCTATATTTTTCTTGTGTCAGAATTTGTTACATATGGCTTGTCCACACTTTGAAATTTTACATATATTTCACATTGAAAATTCAATAAAAAGTCAACAAAAACAAATATCGAAGGATGAGGTGCGTTAAGAGAGTTGTTTGAATGTGAATGGAATGATTCACAGGGATTAGTGCGTCTATAGGCCCTTGACGTTTTAGACGCCCATAAATCTGGAGGATATATTGCACAATCCGCCACATAATTGTCCCATAAATAGTTCGCAAACGTTTGAATTTTTATTTTTGAGGCTGAATTGCAGCTTACGAAAGAGCAAATGCGTCTCCTACTTCCTCAGGGTCAAAGTCCAAAACAGTATGCTAACCATTTTCCTCCTTCTGTTTTATTTCTGTATCCTTTGGCAAGACCAACTTCTTGAATCTTACGCCACCAAGATTGTGATAGGTGAAATCTACATCCTATTAGTTTGACTCGCGGCCAGACAGTTCAAGCTGCATTGTGGATAGCTTTTTCGAAATCGACGACGATTTCCTTGGGGAAAGAAGAGAACGAAAAGTCGCTGTAGCACTTCTCCACGTGTTCAAAGCACTTTACATACGTTTCAGTACATTTGTCCGGCAGCACACAAAACACAAGCGGTATAAAATGTCTATTTAGGCAGCCGTGAATAGTAAACAGTTGCAGAAGAAATTCAGTGCAGTTAGTCAAATGTACCATCTACGTAGACTTTGCTACATTTGCACAGATCCTCCATATTTGTAACGCAACTGAATACTAGTATGTGAGAATCTTCATCATTCACCAACAAGAACTTCTCACCTCGGTTTGTGCGATAATTTGTATTTGTCTTCAGTGCATTATGAACTTCACTTTGAGATTTAGGAAGCACATGAAGTAACTTTTTTCTAGCGTTGTATATATTGCGTTTTATATCCTTTGTCTGAAGAGCTGTTGTATCTTCATCAACTGAATGTAAAATTTAACTTGGCCGCCTGCTGATATCGTCAACGGCTTATCGTTTCGCTGAGCTTGTAATGATATTTCGTTGAATATCTTCAATGTTGCAAGCACCATGATTGTGAGTACAATTTGATCTCGAGATTGTATAATCACTGCCCACGTTGTGAACACTAGCAGAACACTTTGGCTGTTTGCACCTCCACTTCTTCTCGCCCGTTTTCAACTCTCCTTTAGAATTGTATTTGTAGCTGTTTATTAATGAAACAATATTACCAGCTGACTTTTCATTACTAATACTTGTATATCCATATCCGGTTACACGCAAACGACTGAGATTCACTGGACAAATCTAGGATACTTCTGTTTATCAATTACCTTCGACACTTCTATTGGTATCCAGGGTGTAAAACTTGTAAATCATAGGGGGGATGGATGGATATTTCCAAATTATAAATATATTCCCTGAAATCTATGTAGATTACCTGGCAAGTAATCTTCCTCAAATAAAGTGTCATGATAATTGAGGCGGCCGAGTTTACATACCTGAAAATAGATACGCAATTTTGACCGGCCGAGATCACAAACTAATTAGTGATCATAACCTGATAATCGGCCCAGTTTACAATCGCCCATACTTAAGATCATTGAAAATAAATGAGTTGGGTATTATTTGGGTATAATCTCTTGAAAATGCTATGAAAGCGAAACACGTGTCGTGGTTTTGTAAACCCAGTTTGCTGAGAATCCTCTAGTGAATTGAGTGTCTTTTGTTTACTTCAATATGGATTTTCTCCTTCTTCTTACTCATCGCAATTGTGATTCCGTAAAACAATCATTGTTGAAATTATAATTGAATTACCTTTACAACGGTGTGCAACTCGACCTCTATGCCGTTCGAAATTTCCAATTTGTTATGCCCCTAGCGCCCTCTGTCGACTAATTGTAATTTTTCTCTTCTCAAAGAGTAGGATCGGTAATACCATTCAAAATATTTCATACGAAACCGTTCAAAAGTTATCGAGATAAGGGTATACCATTCAGATCCGCACTTATGCTTGACATTTCAAATGCACATTGTGGAAAGACGAATCAACGAAATGATAAAAACAATCAGAAGGTTGGAAAGAGAATTGAACTATCTCTCCAAGAAAGTGCCAGCTACATGACCCCCCATGCTATTTAAAATTTTGAAGTTGATGTGCCACCCGCGCCATCTATCAGGCAATCACAATGTCTTTCATTTCAAAAAGTAGTATCGGTGATATCATACAGTATCTTTTTCTTCATTGTACTACGTCGAACCGTTCAAAAATTAACAAGAGGAGGGGACTATAAAAAGCCGCAATGTATAAAATAATACATGTTGTGGGATTTCTGAAATACTTACACTTTGTCACTGAAAAAGCCAGGGTTCCACAATATTTTTTTTTATAACGTCGTCTCTATCATTCCCCAATGTCACTTTTTTTTTATTTATGGTAACCCCAAGATATTTTATTCGTTCGAAATTTCCCGTATGGAAACTATCTTTTACATTTTGACTTTCTCGTGAGAATATTGTCATAACTATTATAGAGATTGGAGTCCAGCCTGTGTCTCAACTGGCCTTGAAAGCCTTGAGGGGGTTGATAGCTCAGGATAACTTTTGTGATAACCGAGTTTTGAACTCAGAATCCAAAAATAAACATAAAACATATAATAACATAAAAATATATACAATAGCTATACTTACACCCAGGACTTTATATACAACGCTGCCAGATGGGCAGCTTAGTAGTAGAAACTACAATCTGCAAATTCTCTGGCCCTTACTGGAAATATGAACTGATTCGGGACTACTGAACTAACCCTCTTTATTGTGGCATCACTCATTATATATCAGATTAACCGTCGAATTCGATCTATTCTAAAACAACTCAAGGTTCAATAATGTTCGAACAAATCAAATATTATAAGAAACGAAGTGTGCATATCCCTGGGCTATCAAGGTTCTTCTGAATTTCTAATATGTGACAACTTTGAAGTCTTTGATGGAAATTGAGAACTTAAAGGGTCCCAAACGGGATCCTTGGAGGACGCCCTAAGTTTTTCTGGTAGTTGAGGAAACGAGATCCAAAATTCTTACAATCTGACACCTATGTTGAAAAGGGAAACATTCTCAATTGAATATTGAATAGAAATATTTTTATGTGAATTGAAAAATCCACGATAAAAATGAAGTTATTTTTTGTAAATGTCTAACAAAAACCAACTACTTTCCCGGCTGAAGCCACGCTGAACTTTGAACTACATCCGATAGATATTCTGAAAGGACCCTAACTTAGAAGAAAATATCTAAAATTGACAATGTGTATTTTCATCCATATAGTTATTTGATTTTCATTTGTAACATTGACGCAAGAGAGGCATCGCATTCACTAGGTATTCAATACATTTTTGTCGACTAAAATATAATTCACGCTTCCACGATCATCACGAAGAAATGGGAAACACATTTTCTAGAAGCAATCTCACTTTGCAAAGATGGAAAGAAATTAGAAACAATTCTTTCAGTCGCAGATGATTCCACATCTGATTTTATGAACATCAAATTTTCAAACAAATCGACACATATTTATTATGAAGGTAGGACGATATCCATACACACCGAAGGTATTGTGATGCACCTTGTAAAAATCATAGAGAAATCCATGTTCACGGCATTCACCTGCAAGCTTTCCGTCGTACTTTTCACAGTGCTTTGTACTGAAGGTGATAGTCCTGTCACACAGGAACGCAGGAGGGACGCTATTTTTGTCATGAGAAAAAGTTAACCTCCAAAATGTATTTAGCTCTGGATAAAGCCAGCCTGCTCTCTGCGTCTTTCTTGACTTCGAAGGCATTCGATACGGTGAGCCATAACTTACTCATCGAATCGCTCGAGAATTCAGGTATCAGAGGTAAAACTCTGGACTTGTTCAGAAACTATCTCTCAAATAGACCCCAAAAAGTCAAATTGAAGAATTCCTATAGCAAATCCGAAACAGTAGCGTATGGAGTACCTCAAGGAACCGTACTAGGACCAATTCTGTTTACCATTCATTTAAATGATTCATTTGAAGTCAATACCAAAGGAGAAATAATCACGTATGCACACACATACAGCTCAAGAATGGAAAACTTTGAAAGAACTAGTAGAACAAGATCTGTATAAAATTAAATCATGGTTTCAGAGTCGATTGCTACTATGAACCCTAGCAAAACATTGTTTCTTTCACTATCCAATAATAAATCCACCTTGCCGTCCTCCACTACTCAAAAAATGTCTGATGATTTTTCAATAGAGTCTACTTTTGAATTTAAGTACCTAGGTGTGATTATCGACAGTCACCCCAAGCGGAATAAGCATGTCGCGTATGTGATCAAAAAACTACATTTTTTCATTTACAAACTGAAAAACCTCAGATATATTCTGAACAAAATCCAACTGGAAAGAGTATATCACGCACTAGTAGAATCGCACATAGCTTATGGAATAGTAGCTTGGGGGGCAGTCGGAAAAACTATCTAGTGATAGTTCGAAAGAAAATTATTGAAATTTTATTCTGTAGAACAATCCGATACTCTTCAGACCTATATTCTGAAACTGAAATGTTAGACCCGAGACAGCTATTTTTTTTTCTTGAATATTGAACAGCATAAAACTAAATCCACTCTGATAACTAATGAACACCACTATAATACAAGACAGAAACACAATACTTACTTGCCTCATCCAGCTTTGGAGTCTATTGGGCAGAAGAATTTTAAATTTTTGGGCCTGAAACTCTACGGCCGCCTTCCGCAATATATCTCTGAAATGAATAATATCAAACAATTCAAACATAAGTTGAAAGGCTATATCAAGTCGACCTCGAGGGTTTATATTCATCTACCCTTTCATGATATAGTACTTCGGCAACAGTAAAGTCCCTTCTGATTTTGAACCCATACCATGAGATATACTTTTCTGAGATATTTTGCATTGTCCACGCATGTGTTAATATGTGAAAATTACTCTCTCAAACACTAGTTGTATTTTTCTTTTTATTTCAATTATTTGATTCGTCTAAAAAAAGATACACATGCGATATTCTCTTGTATTTTTTGAAATGTTTCTATATATGATTACTAGAGTTTTGGAATAATACTTACATATCATATATACTATTTATACTTATTACCCTGCATCTTTTCAACATATACAAGAATTTCATTTCTCACAGGTTTCCCCACTCTATTGTACAATATTTAGGCTAGCTTATGATATTTCTATGTTATAATGGTTGTTCCTTTTTGTGCAATAAATTTATCATAATTATTATTATCATTATACTTTCAAATAATTTCCCAAATAAGGAAGGAGACTCTCCTACAATTTTCAATCAAACGTCGGTCGATCACCATGTTTGCTGATTTCCATTTTTATGAAAAATTCCCTTCACAGTGAATGATCGATAAAGTGTCGTTATTTTCATGAATGAAAGAAAAACAAGAATCCGTTACAAATATCATTTTCCTTGTTTGTGAATTTCAGGCCATTCAATTCTTGGTTTATTTTTGGGTTTGATAACGTAGATTGTATCATTTCCAAATGATATTTTTTCATTTATGATAACCCCCAGATATTTTATCTGTTGAAATTTTCCCATAAGTGCTCCATAATATACGTGAGTATAATAAACATTTTGTCTTTCACATGAGAATATAATACAAGAACATTCTCAAGCATCGAGATGTAACTCTCAATAGCATTCCTCAAATAACCTCACACAAAACCCCACAAATACAAAAACACCTCAAATTTCTTTTAACACAACTCGAACGTTAAATAACACACCCTCAACCAGGCTTTCTGCCTTATATTTTTCTTGGGAAATAACTCCAAAGGCACATACACGAAACCCACAACTCATACATAAAAAATGTCAAACTCTAGCATAAACACCTAGTAGGTGGCTGGAAAAATTCACACTGAAATAACATGCACTGCCTCAAAGTTCAAGAAAACAGCGTTGAGATCTGCTGGGAGGGGCTCACTCCTCGTTCATTCAAAGGTAACAGTCCGTCTTTGGGCTAGGACGCTGTCTGGAGGGTTTGCAAAGGCCCCCCGGAGGACGACCTGGCCTTCTCCGGGCTGAGGGCTGCAAACAGCCGTCGGCCTGGAAGTACTGCACATATTGTATATTTGTATTGAGTTGATTTTATAGTTGAGGCATGATGTAATTCTGGAAAACATATAATAAATAGTATTGATTGATTGAATAGCTACCAATTACTTTCCTTCAGCCTGAAAGCACGCCAATATCACACCAAACCCCCAAATTTCTCATGCTACTGGCACGTGAGGCCGATGAGCATCCTGCGAAATATGTCGAAAGTGCTAGAAATTATAATGAAACAGCAGATCCCTGAATACGTTTCTAACAGAGGTAAAATCCCTATTATTCAATCGGACTCCAGAGAACACTACAGTACAACCACAACGTTACTCAACTTGAGCGATGAAATTTCAAATCTTTGGATAATGGTCGATTGGGCTGCTTAACTTTGCTGGGTTATAGTGAGGCCTTCGACACCTTGTATCATGAATTACTTTGCAAAAAACTTCTTTTTTTTAATTTGACGAAAAGGCTGTACAATTAATCAAGAACTATCTCTCACAACGGACTCAACGAGTTGAATAAATCAGATAGTAAGATATAGATATATATATATATATATAATATATATATATATATATATATATATATATATATCAGATTCCATGAATTCATAACATCTTGCAAAATCTATAACTACGCTGATGATACCCAAATATATATCGACTTTGAGTATGAGGACTCAGATATTTGGACGACACAAATCAACAAAGATTTGGAAAACCTCTTTGAGATATCGTCCGCACACACTTTGGAATTGAATGCCGCCAAATCATCGGTAATGTTATTCGGCAATCGGAATAAAGGAGCCTTGGTTGGTTGGTTTAAGGCTGACGAGCCAGAGACAGGGCTGGCACTTAGCTTCCCTTGACACTGCGACCAGCTGGGGTCTATTGTATCACTCTGTCGTCAGTGGTTCCTCATTCAAACAGGTTTGTGCCCTTGATTAGGTCTAGAAGCCCGCCGATAAGGCTCTTCGGATTCATGCCCGTTTCCGGGCCGATCCCTCCAAAGATCCTGCGTCGCCCACCACTCAGGGCGTCACAGTCGAAGATTGAAAGACAAGAGTTAGACCCGAGGCCTCCTCTTGTCTCTTGATGACAAGCCATTCTTCAGTATCTATCCCCATGTCCTGGGTTTGATGAGCTGAAGAATCTTTTGGTTTCCATTTTACCAAATGGCTTTGAATCCACTCTGTTTCCGGGAGTTTCTCAGTAGGTGTTCGACCATCTGCTGATCCCTCCTCGGTTGGGTTTACGGTTTCTGGTGCCGAGTGTGATTCAACTGGAATCTCCTCGACTTCCATACCCGCTATCGGTGTTGGGTCTCTTCAACTGGAAGTTCCCCAGGGGTTTTTTGTGTAGGGAAAGGGTCGTCCACACCTGCGGTGCCCCCTGCGCAGGTGTAAGGCAGATCACTCTGGGAGGTCGCCATGTATCCCAGAGGCTCCGTTTTTTATACCTGACTGGCTCAGGTATCATCCATCCCTCGGCACGGGTCGCTTGACGCCTTGGATTAAGCCATGTTGTGGTGGCATTTGGTTTGAGATTGACTTAGAGATCCGCAGGTTTTGACCATTTCTGGTCATTCCCACTGGATTTTCCTTGTCAACCCCGTTATCCAGCGATACCACTTGGAGGTAGCCACCTAAGTTTCCGCAACCCATCTTCATCTCTCGTAGGAGGTGAACATGTGTTGACGCAAACTACTCGCCTTGGTTGAACAAAACTTCGCCATATCAATTGATCGCGACATTACACCTTTAACCGCGGAATGCAAAAACTTGGGTGTTTGGTTTGATTCTGAGCTCAGATTCTCCGAACATATCCAAATGCTATGTAGTACCTCTTTTGGCACACGAAAACAACCTTTTCGTCACAGGCACGTTCTTCCTAAACAAATCAAGGTTAAACTATGTGAAGCTAAATATTTTCAGAATTGTCTTATTGTGACCAGCTTTACGGGTCTGCAATGATGAACTCTAATCTCAACAGGTTACAATCAATCCAAAACTCTTGTGCTCGTTTTTGCAGTGGTCTTAGAGAATATCTAATAAAATCACAGAATTGGGTTGGTTGAAAATAGACAAAATGTTCAAACTTCACACACTCTTACTAATAAAATCATAAAAACGGAGAAGCCCCCATATATATATGGTAAACTCAGGTTCCTGAAGCATAATTATGCTAATACTAGAACAAAAACAGACTTTACAGATTCCCAAGCATCGCACCTCACTCTATAAACGAAGCTTCATTTACACTGCTTCCAAGCTTCATAATGATCAATTTCAAAAGAATACTCAAACGTTTTTTTTTTACTTTGAATCTTAGTCACCCAACGTCTCATGAACCTTGCCATGTAATCTGAATCATGTATTTAATAGTTAGTATTATTATTTTTTAGTAGTTATTTATATGCGTGTTCAATGTGAATATGTATGTAAATTTATGTGATATGTGTGTGAGTATATTTATTGTATTCATTGCATTGATATATATTTATTGTTTGTTATATCTATGAAATATTAATCCCTCCCACCACTATTATATTCAGTTTGCATTTGTATATTTGATCGATTTCTTCTGGTTTTTCTCCAAATTGTTTGTAAAAAATTGGTGAAGTTGAAAAACAGCTCTCAGCTGACACAGCACCATTTCATATCACATATGAATAAAGGCGATTAATTATCATTATTATTATTATTGTTATAGCCACAATGGTCCGATAATCGCCCAATATCTTGTTGGGGTAATAATTGTTGTTTTTCTTGCCTTGTCGGAGTAATCATCTGCAATAATAAAGCCAATGTCATTGATGAAAATTGAGAATATAGCGGGTCCCAAGTGGGATCCTTGGGGGATGCCAGAAGTTACTCTGGCAGTTTTGGATACGTCAACATGAATTCTTAGAATCTGGCACCTATTATGAAGGTAGGATTATATCCATCTCAGTAGGTTGCCATGCACACCGAAAATACTGTGATGCACCTTGTAAAAAATCTTGGAAAAATCCACTTGCACGTTTTCTCTAGGATTTTTCATGGTGCTCCGTACTGGAGGTACAATGGAACAGGAACGCTGAAGGTAGAATTTTGTGATGAAATTGTGACAGGCGAATTTTTAACCGACGAAACCAAAAAGGAGGAGGTTTTCTAGTCGACGCGTATATTTTTTTTTATTTCTATTTATCTTTTCACTGAGACGTTTGGTTCCGATAATTCTTTCCTCAGTGGGTATGGTGTACTTTGAAGTTGGTCCCATTTGAATTTAAAAGATTAAATCCACCCCTAAGGGCACCAAAATGAAGGATATTGATCACTCACCCTGTAATTCTGGTCCGTTAACCGATTCTATCAGGCATAACTTTGTACTGGGTTCTTCGATTTGGATGATTCTTTTTTTGATAGATAGGGTATACCTCATATTTGGATTTGAAATGAATGATCCATCCTCACGGGTGGAAAAATAGGGGATAATTGATTTTTCACTTGTGAACATCGGCACACACATATGTAGTTGACAATGACAGATCCCTACTGTCATTATTTTTGTTCCACATCCGTCACAATCATTATATTCTATGAGAGGATGGAATGATATACAGAGTAATGAAATAAACTAACCAGAACAACAAAAATAATTTAAATTACAACAATTAGTAAAACTAGATAATCATATTATTCAACTGGTAATAGTTGAAAAAAGGTGGGTAAGTAAGTATTTTGGAAGTAATCAAAAAACAAGTAGGTAGTAATTAGTGGATTTCAGCTATTGAAAATTGGAAAATAAAAACTTTTTAACACAAAATTAAATCGACGAAATACGGAACTGAAAAGTTGAAAATAAAATAAATCTTCTTAGTCTCAATAACTAAGCTCCTAAACTAATGTAAGTAACTGATTTTGAGTCTGCGTTAAACGAAAAATTAACGAAGATCAATAAATTACTTCAAAAACATTATCAGAATGTCACCGCGCAACTCGATGCCATCATTTTACGCCTTACCTAATTCATTTGCTTGTTTGTTTGGCGCCGACTTAAAATTAGTTACTTACATTAGTTTAGGAGCTTAGTTATTGAGACTAAGAAGGTTCATTTTATTTTTTACTTTTCGGTTCCGTATTTCGTCGGTTTATTACCATAAGAAAAAGTTCAATCGTTCAAATAATTTCCCAAATGAGAATAAAAAAAGAGACTCCCCTATAATTTTCAATCAGACTTCGGTTTCCATATATGAGCACCGTATTTGCTAATTTTAATTTTCCTGGAAAAACGCACGTTTTTTGTGAACGATTGAAAATTATTTACATCCCTGCAGTAGCTTCAATGTTGGAGTGACAGACGAGTTCCATGCAGAAACGCTATGCACGCAACCAAAGCGATGCCCTATTAAATTTCGAAATACAGTCCGTGTTCGGCCTCAGGCGGACTTACTTTGTTACGTTGATATATCTACGAGCACTGTGAACATGAGAGTTCTCCAGTAAGTGGCATCAACTGTAATGTATTGGATCAACAATGCGAATCAAAGGAAACGGTTGAATAGGCGCTCCATTTGAGGAGTGCTCTCCATGAGGTCTGGTTTTAGTTGGGGTATAGGGTGAATAGGTTTATCTATGGGAATACGTAACACAAATAAGTATTGGACACCACTCATACACTACAACTGAACTCATCTAGTTATTTAAAAAAATATTAAAATTTTAATTAGATATTTAATATTTTCACATCAATATACAGCCAAATATGTATAGATCAGAAGTTAAAGTGATGATACTATCTATACAACAATGTAGAGGAAAATACTACTTCTATACCTCTACGATTGTGAATATCTCAGAATATAAGCAATTGAAGTTATTCGTAAAAAATAAAAAAAAACATGAAAATTACAGCTATATATATAGATCACCATCAACTACTGACGAAGACTCTGTAAACGGACTATACGATTACCTTACCTGTAATGATAATATTGAGAACAGTGATGTACATATAATTACAGGCGATATGAATATTGACTTACTCTCCAATGATAACACAACTGGGTCTGAATATCTAGATATATTGAGTATGTTCAACTTCAACTCAACTGTTTATACCCATACCAGGATCCAAGAAGACTCTGAAAGCTGCTTGGATCATATTTCTGTACGAATAAAAAAGGTGAAGTCAGCGATTACTTTTCAAGCTTTATTTTAGATTCTCTTGTAACAGATCATCGAGCCACGATATTGAACACATACATTTTCAAGGACATCGAATCTGATTATAGGGATAAAATAGTGAAAAAGATATATTATACAAAATTCAAAAACACTTTAATCATTTGAATTGGGAATCATTATATAACATTAAAGACGTCAGAAAGCTACAACCTACTTTGTTGGTAACAATAATAAACTATTGAAAAAAATACCAAGACTTATAAAGAAAAAAGAGAATACATGAAGAGAAAAGATTCGATAACAATAGGGCTAAAATCTATGAAAAACGCAACAAACTACACAAGGAATGGCAAAAAGATAAATAGAATCTAAGACTGAAAAGAACTATGTTAAATACAGAAACCATTTAAATAAACTTATCGATGATACAAAACTCAACCACCACAAAAACATAATTGAAAAAAAAAATAAGCACTCTGGAAAACAATAAAAAATATTACCAACACCAGTAATAAACCTACAAAAATAAAACACTTGAAATCGAAAGATGGCAAGTACGTAGACTCCAATAGAGAAATCGCCAATACCATCAATGATTTTTTTCCCAACGTAGGACAAGAACTAGCACAAAACATAGAAAAACCTCCAGTATTACCACCTTCCAGAATGATTAATCCTTTCACTTTTTTTCAAACCTACGGATGAAAAAAAAAATAAGTGAAATTATTCTTGAAAAATAATAAGACGCCAGGTATAGACGATACAAAAGCCGAAACATTGAGAGCAATATATAAAGAAAAAGCAGCACCCTTGTGTTATATAATCAATATTATAATGGAGAATGGAATTTGCCCTACTGAATTTAAAATCGCAGTAATAAAATCTTTACATTAAAAAAGGCGACACAATCCTACCATCAAACTTTAGACCCATATATCTGGTAACTAACTATGCAAAAATTTTTGAAAATGTCATAGAAACAAGACTGAAACTATTTTTGAAAAAACACAAAATAATTGCTGGTAATTAATTCGGATTTCAAAGCGGAAAATCTTCGGAGGGAGCCATCATATACAAATATATGATGCAATTGATAAGAGCCAACCTGCAGTTGTTGGAATCCTTGGAAGATGTAGGAATACGAGGAACATAACTTATTTCGATCATACTTATATCATATCTATATGTATATATATGAAAGGAAGCAATGTGTCAAAATTGATGATACCTATAGTAGTTTTGAATTGGTTAAATTCGGAGTACTACAGGAGATGGTACTCGGACCAATCCTATTATTATATATATTAATACCATGCTAACCATCGGAACCTCTGGACACATAATAAGCTTTGCGGATGATATTGTATACATCAAACAGCTGGGAGAACTTAAAATCTAAAATCCGATCAGAAATGAACAGTATTTTGATAAAACATTGTTCCTCGCTATAACAAGCTACAAAAACAAACTTCTTCAGTATAACACTTCAGAAATAAATAATCACAATAAAACAATCACAATGAAACATACTGAGAATGAAAAATATTCAGGGATAAGTATAGATTGTCATCTCCGTTGGAATCATCATGTTAATAACACTGTAAATATGATGCGAACCTTCTTAGGCCGCTCCAAATACCCCACTGAAATCCTTCATCTGCACCATCTAAAAATGCTCTGTTCTACTCTTGTAGACTCCCGTATAGCATATGGAATTATCGAATGGAATGGCATCGCGAATGTATATTTAGAAAAGTTAAACATACTTCAAACATATTTCCTAAAAATTATATTCAAAAAGAAAGAACCTACCCATAACCCAGATAACTTATATAAAGAAGCTAGGACACTAGATATTCGACAGATCTCCTTTCTAAAAGCAGTGTGCTTTTTATACAAGGATAGGAAACATATTGACTCTCTTTCACATAATTACCCAACAAGAGCTGAATATTCGAATAAGTTATTTTTAGTTGGGGCCTTTTCAGAATATCTATCAGATGTAGTTCAATGTCCAGCGTGGCTTTAGCCGGGGAAGTATTTGTTTTCTGTTAGACATTCACAAAAAATAAATTCATTTTAATCGTGGATTTTTCAATTCACAGAAAAATCTTTCTATCAATATTTAATTGAGAATGTTTTCCTTTTCAATTGGGAACTCCATTAGCGAATGAAACAGTGGGTACCAAATGTCTATCATTTTCAGGACCACGATTTATAAATATCATTCCAGAAAGATCCCTTTTCAATATCTCCAATTCTGAAGCATATTATAGAAATAAGGTTGTCATTCCTACTAAGTAATCGGAGACAACTTATACGGACCTTGGCCTGCTCCCCATCATCAACACCAAGGATCCAGCTCCACCTGAAATTCTGAACACTGCGTCCTGCGAATGTACAGGGAAGTGCAGCTGCCTCAACTGCAACGGCAAGTCAGCTCGAATTGTGCACCCTTCGAGGCTGAGGATGTGACATTCATTGGCGTTAAAGCAGAAATAGGTGAGGATAGTCCCTTTGAAGATGATACAGATGAAGAGGACCTTGATATTCAACCGCGCCTTTCGAGCTTCTCAGATAAAGGGCCATCGACATTGTTATATATTTTATTTGAATTGCATTAATTTATAGAATCTTACTGTGTATTATTTTTGATATAGATGTTTCCATGAAAATAGAAAGAAATATAAGTGTTTTGAAAGTTGACAAGGGTTAATTTGGAACTTTTCTGGATGCACTGGACCAAAACGTCATTTTGGATGAACTCACAATGAGAGGAATTTCATGGAATTTTTCGCCAGCGACTGGGGCACATTTTGGTGGAACATGGAAGAGGCTCATCAGATCGGTGAAGGTATCACTGAAAGTGATTTTGAAAGAAACAGCTCCCAGAGAAGAAACACTTCAGACGGTTTTGACTGAAATTGAACATTCTGTTAACAGCCGACCTCTGACATGGATATCGAAAAATCCAGAAGATGCGGAATGCATTACACCAAACCATTTTTGGATTGGTAGCTCTTGTGGATCTCCAGTCTCGGATAGAGAAGTGGCAATTGACTTGGAAAAACAATGGACCATAGCTCAAAATCTAGCAGATGATTTTTGGAAAATATGGTAGAGGGAATATCTTCCTACCATAAATCAAAGATCGAAATGGTTCAAAGATCCTGAAAATTCAAAAGTTGATGATTTAGTTGTCATTGCTGATTCGAATAATCCTCGAAACTATTGGCCAAAAGGACGCATAATTGCAGTACATCCTGGTCAAGATGGAAAAGTCACAGTAGTCGACGTTCAATCAGCCTCAGGAATATACAGGCGACCAGTTTCCAAATTATGTAGACTTAGTTAACACTTTTTGGGGTGAAGAATGTTATATATTTCATTTGAATTGCATTAATTCATAGAATCTTACTGTATATTATTTTTGATAGAGATGTTCCCATGAAAATAGAAAGAAATAAAGGTGTTTTGGAAGTTGACAAGGGTTTCATTTGATTCCATTAGAATTTATAATATTACTTGATGAACATAAAAGAAATATAGAAAGAAGAAAGAAACAGACATCAAAGAAAATGCGAACATGAACACTGCCACATTTTGTGCTACATGCCCATTATTTATTGATTTCTACCATGTTCACATTTATATTTCATCGATAAACTGTTCATTAATCGAGTGTTTTTGTTATTTCATTGCACCTAAACTATTAAGAAGTATGATTAATTCACTTATTAATAAATTATTAATAATAATACTTATTACAGATTCAATGGTAATACAGAACTTTGATAAACTGAATAATGATATTCATTTGTACTTCTCGAATCTCTACTCAGGTTGTGCATATTACTTCAACATTGCAAAGCAATAAGAAGTGCTGTTTTGGTACAAATGACTTAAAATGACTCAAAACGTCGAAAACACCGATTTTAAATTGATGCCAAATTTCGAATTTTATATGACTCAATTTAGAAACTACGATATCTTTGTAACGTGAAATTCTATTCTCTATAATTATTTTTCATGGATTTTTTAATAGGAGTATCTGTTTTCAAGATATGTCGTCTTGGAAAGCCGCACAATGTAAGTTTGCACCAAACTACGAAATTTTCTTCGTTTTGAACATTCGATTTCGGCTATACCACTGAACCGAATTTGATATTTACAGATGTCTTTCGACGCAAAATTCAGTCCTCTGCATTATTGAACGGAATGACATTTTCCGTCCGACGCACCGTTTTCCAGCTACAAGCAAAAAACTACAAAAAGTGCAAAAATTCAAAAAGTTTGAAGTGCAAACTCAGATTACACGCATTTAGGACCAAATAGAGGTATTAAGATGATTTCCAGTTCGCTGGAAATTAATTCCTCAAAACGGTATTTTTCGATTTAATTTTATTGGCCTATTATCGATATTGCTCTATTAGTTTTCAAGTTACAAGTCAAAAACGATAAAAAATATAGAAAAATGCTTTTAAATGTTTATAAAAAATTTAGCAATGACACTTGCGAGTAGGAAACATAGCAAGATACAACTACGGACGGACGGTCTTTCGGTTTCCTGGTAGTATTTTTGTCACAGAATCAATAAAATAGAAAATCTCTATTGATTGGCCTAATACACTAATGAACTATGATGTAGACTACCACCACGTGAATCTCTGATTACCAGGGCAACTCTTAGGATACGAGATTCGAGTAATTCACTTGAGACAGAAACAAGAACAAGTCTAATATTTCATCGTTCAAAATTTACCGCATATCTGCTCGCCTAACGAGAGAATAAAAATCAAAACATGAAAATATGAGACAGAAAACGCTCCGGGATCCTCATAAAAATGTTTTCATGAATTTATAAGTTTTATTGAAGTTTTGGCGCTGCGAGTTCCACGATTTATCGTCTTGGGGAATACCACAGGGGCAGCTCGACTGAAGAAGGTACGGGAAGGGAGGATGATTTGCTTTCGCATGATTTATACTCTCGGACGGGATGAGGTGTACGCGAGAGCATTTTTGTGATCGAAGATACATCCCAAGTCTAATATTATGGAAAAAATATCGAGTTCCATGCTTTGTATATGTGAGAACTGTGGAATCCTAATCGATTTCGAACAGAATTTAGTGTCCTGGGCGTTCCGTATGCGGATGAAAATGTCTCATCCCGCTATCTACCTGTCGCTTTGTGTGCTCTAATCTCCCGAATCGAATCTTATGACCTAGATATAGATTTTGATCCTAATAGAATGAAAAAGACTCAACATTTGATGGTTGAAAGATCGGTTGAAATTGTTCGGATTACATAAAGAACATAAAGAACAGTATAGCAGAGAACTACTGTTCTGGATGGTTGTCTCACATAAATAACAAAATATAACTTTATTCAGGATAAATAAATACAGCTAAATGGCTACATGTTAGGAGTGGATAAAAAGCTTCAAGGGATAAGTGCAAGCACTCGTTTCCCATGAAAAAGATGAATGAGAAAATACAGATAAATATAAACAAAACAGATAAGATACATGAGTTCCAATAATAAAAGAATGGTGAGATCCAGTTAGATACTGAAATATAAATACATGATATATAATAAAATACAGTAATAAAAATACAATAAAAGACAAAGGCCCATAGTTGAATACTATGAGATACAATAGAATAAAATAAAAATACAATTCAATGTTAAAGAACAGGGTACAGTTATCATTAGATTCTATCATGGTAATAGAAAATGTTCTGGGAGTACCGACTTTTTTAGTTTAGTTTTTTAGGTACATTTTGAATTTTTTCTGTTGGTGATTGGTTTTATGCTTTCAGGGATGGTGTTATACCTTTTAGTGCCTCTGTGACAGTGATTTTTTCAATAATGGGTGTGTAAGTAGTTGGCGCCCCGAGTCATATACTGATGAGAGGAGTGAGGTGCTTTATCTATACTGAAATGCTATGTTATACACGTATTTAAAAAGAAAAGCTGACGAATATCCACAATCTGTGATGTACTGTACAGATCCTCAGTGGAATATCTACGCGGTTTTGACATAACTATTTTCAGGAATCTTTTTTGTAGGATTTCGAGTGCGCCCCATGCCTGTATTCCGTATCTGAGATGACTCTCTACAAGGGCAAAATACACGGTTTTCAAGTTTTCCGTTGGTAGGTACTCTCTCATGTGTTTGAGGGTAAATATTATACTTTGTAATTTAATACCCACCTTAGACGCAATCTAGATATATACCTAGGTATTTAATTCCTTCCACTGATTGGATACCATGTGTCTTACAGTTTATGTTTATATTGATTTGTTGCATATTCGTCATGCCGGCAGAATTACAGCTGAAAGGCAAAAATTTAGTTTTTTTGAGATTCATGGTGAGGAGTTTGTGATCAAACCAGTTTATTATTACCTTGGGGTCTCTCTCTACTTTCTTCCTTGGATTTGACCAAGTATCTACTTCATATAAAACAGCAGTGTCGTCGAACTGAATAAGTCATTGAGGTATAGATTGAATTATGTTGGTCCCAAGACCGTTACTTGTGGTACTCCATATTCAGTGTCTAGCTTTTGACTTATTTTATCCCCCACTCTAACAACTTGCTTTATAGAACTCAAATAGCTTTCAAATAAATTTAGCATCATCCCTGTGATACCCAAGTTCTCTATCGCTTGAATTAATAAAGTGTGGCTCACAGTGTCAAAAGCCTTACTCAGATCAATACCTACCTACCTCTTTCTAGAGATGTATGGATTTTTTTTTAGCTTGAGTATGGCATCCACAATTGAAGTTTTCTCCCTGAAACCGAACTGTTTATCAGACAACGGGTTGAATATATTATAATTTGCGATTGTAATTTTCTGATATCACCTGAGGTCCTCAGATTAGTTTACGTCCAATCATGGCCACCTAGATGCAAAATTTAAAAAAATAAAGTAGGCGTAGGAACTTTTTGAAATGTCATATTCTGATCCAGTATTGTCTCATAAATCCAAAAATGTTACAATATAAAGGGTGTTTCATTTGAAAATTCAAAACCGAAGCCATTTTCGGTGAAACTGGAAGTGAGCGGAAAGTGAAAAATACGCAAAAACTCTCCTCTTGACGAACCATTTACCTATACCAAATCTCATTCTGATACGCCGAATATTCTATAAGTTAAATTAAAATTCATAATATAACAATCAAAAATAATAAGAGTAATATTATGAATTTATAAAATCCATTCACAAAATAAAATATCAGACACATTTGCGTACAGAAACACAAAGTTATCAAATACTCATTCCCGATTTTCAAAATGTCTTGAGATCATGCATCTTGGTTTGGAGATAATGAACTCTTTCAATGTCTTCTTGAATATTGTAACCTTTGTTATATTTTCTATATTTTCCGGTATGGATATAAAAACGGCTATAACAACTCAGGGAATCCCCGCATACGTCATGCATCCAGAACAAATATCACCAGATCGAACTAAGTTGTAACTGCTCATCTACCTCCCTTTCACTGCAGTATGTTTCTTTCTTCCAACATGACGCGTCACCACTGATGCGAGAAGACCATGTTACTGGCAATAGTTCTTCAGCTTCCCCTACACCCTCATGAAATATAGTTATTATGATCGATCCGATATGAGGTGCTCTGGCAGAGTGAAATGATTTCATGAATTATCTTCGTTTTGCTCCTATCGTAAATGGATCACGATTTAATCGGTGCTCGAGGCATCTGTTTGGATTATCGGAATTATAATGTGTCTACCAAAGCAGAACCTTCACTTATAGACGGAGAGCTGGCTACAGGACGAGCCACATGCCTTGGTCCACGAAATATTTTACATGGAATAGATTCTTTCTCTCTCTATATGATTTCTTGGATGTAACTTCCATACGGCGTTATTATCCGGCTCTCCCCCTATTACGTAACCTGTTACAAAACTCGAGGCTTTGTCGAACGAATGCAGAAACCTCGCTCTAAGCGTTACTGCATCCGTTATATTTTGACACAATTCAAAATTATCTCTCTCTATGCTTTCGTGAATGTAACATATATCTTTATTAAAATTATGCCCTTCCCTCATCCCGAAGAGTCCTTCCGAATCTAGCCTGGTTTCTGGCGTAGAGAATGAGAGGTTAAACCTGGGCCCCGTCTTCCGACAAATCCGTTGTCATCCAGCCTGGGTACTGGCGTAGAGAAGAAGGGACCTGATATCTTCTCAAACATTTATTGAACTACACTTTTAACTGTTTATTTTTGCAATGCACGTTATTTGACGGCAGGAGTATCACATTTCCATATTCACTTGACTCCTAACCTAAGAACGCCAACAGTCCTTCACCGTGGTCGGAGTCGCAATGACATGGAAAAGGTTCGATTGTTGTCGCTGAAGCAAAAGCCCGACCGTCAGAAGGCGCGCGCGCGCGCTGGAAGATAAGTGCGTGGGCGGGCGACAAACATGTAAATTTCCCGACAAAACAAACTGTCGATCGGCCCGACTGAAAATTCACATAGGTATCGGGGAGAGATAAATACAAACAGGAAAAACATTGTCATAAGATTAGGTGGAAGATAAAGTGCCTCCTTCTTCCAACTCATAAACGCCCTTCAAAGTACAATCTCACCTTCACGTGGTTTGTAGTGGAACATACCTAAATCCCAATCCAAGCTGTGAGCACCGTGGCGACGGATGTATGGAACCAAGGTCTCAAAAGAAACGGTTCCGCAACGGAGCCTCCGAAAAACAGGGCGAAATATCGGAGTAATCTGACCACTGAGCCAGAATATCGGGAGGGAATGAGGACAACTCCTAGCCTTCTCGGTTTCTTTCATGGTAATGGGGAGGATGCGGTTCCAAGCGTGTTTTATACGATTGAAAGAGAACTCTTCAGGGTACTGAACAAAAATCAGTTCAATAATATTTCATGAGATAGATATCAAAACTGGTGCTCCCCAAGGAAGTGTTCTAGGGCCACTATTATTTATAATATACTTAAATGATATTTGAAGCTTTAAAGTTGCGGAAAACTCGTAGAATTTACATATTGATGGGAACGCTGACAATTTGCCTTTGTATTTCTTTCGTATATATAAACTACGTGCGAAGTGTCAGAAGGCAAAGTGAAAGACAGATTGTCATGCCCCATGATTACAGAAAAACTTTCATTCATGAGAAATAACAAGATATCACTGGATATGAACTTAATAGCCAGAAAATAAAATCCACTAGGAATGAAAATAAATTCCGAAGTCAGATACTCGACAAACTGTTGAACGAAGGCCTGTTAAAAATGGAAAACACACATCGCGACCAAGCTGATGAGCACATACCCGTTAAAAACACTTCATCATCTGTTCAGACAAGGAAATGCACTTAAAAATTACTATGAAAAAATCTCCCTTTTTCTCGATAGAGCTATTAATAAATCGTCACCTCCTAGTTACGCATATCTGAAGAATTTCTTGTTGAACAAAATCTCTATTGCTCGCCCAATTGCCCTACGACTACTAAATACCATGAATCTGTTTTTATTCATTTTTGATGACAGAAACAAGCCATTAGTTATTGAGCCGCTGACATGGTGAAGATAACTAGTGTGGGAATGTAATCCGCGGATGAATCATGGATAGGGTCGAATGGTATAAAAGCACGAGGCGCTCGCCATAAAGAAGTCAGTCATTACATAGACGTTGCTCCGGTAATATGTGCCTTTCAAAAGTGAGGTTAGATTTCATTGGATCACAATATAGTGACATAAAGATGAGAAGAGTACGAAGTCGTCAGGCAGTGAACTTAAAAAGCCATTTAGAATAATCAGATTCAGATCAGGTTGAACCGGGTAATGACCGCTCAAAGTGAATGCACGAGTGAACTGTTTTTTTCCAAAAATTACCTATTATTTATCAACTCTTCGAAAACGAGAAAAGTCGACGGAAAAACCTCAAATCGATAGTTCATGACCGTATCCATACAACGCTATCCTAATATACAGTGCGAGGTAAAATGAAATAAACAATTTCAGCGGGATTAGTCAAAATAATAATACAATTAAACTGATTGTCGTTTAAAGGCCATCTCAAGTGAAAAGTGTTAATCCTGCTGATTTAGCGTAAGTTCATATATGTTTTCTGTATTTATATTTTGGGCAAATTGAATCCCTTATAATGCTAATGTGTCTTCAACTGTATCTCTATAATCTTATGTTCCCTAAGTTTTCAAAAGATAATTATCAACAGTCGTTTTTGACCATTGATGTCTCTATTCTTTTAAGTCAATCTATTTGATTTGTAGACTGATAAAAAAATTAACTTCAAGTAACTACACTATATTCTTGGAATATTGTATTTTCTTATCCATATGTAGAACGGATGAAAAACTTTTGTTAACTTTTATAGAATATATTTGTATATTCTTAATATTTTTAAGAGTGCCTTATTATTTTTTTTTTCTTCCTGAAAACGGTACGTACTTCCTGGATAAACAACTCAACGCCCGAGTAAAGAGAGGAAGAGATATTTCCTGTAGACCGCTCTAGTGAAATAATCTCGGTTCGACCATCCTCAGACAGTCGATGCTTTTGATGCTTGTTTTCTCAATCTAACAACAAGTTTGGTATTGCAGGTATATTTTGTTGATTCATAACACCCTGGTTATAGCCGGGCTCAATAAGATCATGAGAATTCGTGTGCAAAGTGCGATAACATCTTTTGGTGCGCGGCGCAGCGTCCAGCGACCGATCGCGCTTTTCTCACCTTACATACTTTATAGCACTTCTGACATTCTTTTGAAATATTCATGAAGGACTAACGGAACTATTATCAAATTGTCAGAAGCGAGATCACAATCAATTGAGGAGAATCGATAAAGTTAGTTTATGTTTTATCGTATCGTCACAACATTTTGCGTTATTTTTATTATATTTGATAAAAGCATAATAAAATTGTTTGAAATGTAAGTAAAAAATTATTTTCTGGATTTTCGAGTTCGAAAAATAAGAAATACACGAGGAGAAAGTGTATGACGGCTCAAAAAGAGCTGTTAATATCAATGTCGTTCGTCCGTTGAATATCTTGCTCTTTATATTCGTTTGCTGTCTCTTCTCTTCTCACTCTCTGAAATGATATTTGAAAAAAGAAACAAAAACTTTTTAACAAAAAATTAAACTGACAAAAAAATCAACTGTAAAGCAGAAAATAAACCTTTTTAGTCTCAATGATAATTGAGCTCCTGAACTAATGTGAGTAACTAATTTTGAGTCGGCGCCAAACAAACTAGCAATTGAATTAGTTGAAGCGTAAAATGATGGCAGTGGGATGCACGGCGGCTTTTTGATTACTTTTTTAAAGTAATATAATGATCTTCGTTGATTGTTTGTTTGGCGCCGACTCAAAATTAGTTACTCACAATAGTGTAGGAGCTCAATTATCATTGAGACTAAGAAGGTTCATGTTATTTTTTGCTCTTCAGTTGATTTTTCCGTCGGTTTGATTTTTTTTTAAAGTTTTTTTTTGTTTGTGGCTAAAATCAACTAATAGCTATCTACTCAATTGACTCCATGTATCATTATGCTGTAGTGTCAACAGAACTACCTATATGCGTGCCAAGTTCTAACAGAATCGGTTCACAGATGAAAAATTAATAATCCCCCATTTCTCCACCTTAAGGGGTGGATTATTCCTTAGCAAATCTGAAAACATCAACTCTGAAGTATACTCTGTCAACTAAAATAAAAATCATCCAAATCGTATAACCCAGTACAGAGTTATGAGTGGTAGAATCGGTTAACGGGTGAAAATTCAGTGGATGAACAATAAATATCTCCTATTTTTCCACCTTCCTTCCCGAATTCATATGTGACCAACTTCAAAGTATACCCTATCCAATAAAAAAAAAGTCTTTGATATCGAACTGCTCTGTGGAAAGTTATGCATGATCACAAATAAAAAAAAATATACGCGTCGACTACTTCCTCCTTTTTGATTTCGTCGGTTAACTAGGGGGAAAGACGCTTTCGGAAGTGATCAAAAAGGCGGTTTCGCTCGTAACTACGAAGCAGCAATACGGTTAGGTCCGAGATTCCATTTTAACTTTTATTTGCATTTCAAACTAAGTTCGGAGCTATCCCGTGTTTTAAAGTGTAGAGCTCATTCCGGTAAACAGTGCCTCGAAAAACTTCGTATCCGTGTTGCTTTGAACATGGGATACAAATACATCATTTTTCCTGATTGTGTGGACAATGTTAATGGATAGAGCTCATCCAGTATTGAAACGACCTGTTGGTAGGTAGAGAGGGGGAAAACACGAGTGGACACGATTTGATGTGGCTGCTCATACTACGGCGAATATTCACCAGTGTCTTGACATGCAGCGTTTGGAAGGTTAGGTTTGTTTGATTAATAAATAGGTAGTGCAGTTATTTATTCAACTTTGCAATTGTTACCTTGCCAAAATGCCCAGTGGTCAGTACTATTCAGTAGCGGTAAAAGAAATTATGGCAAATGTTATCAAATTCATGAAAAATGAGGCCAAAAATGGAATACAAATACCTTTACAAAATTACAAAGAACGTGCCAAGGCAGCAATGGGTATAACAGAATATTGTTTTAAAAAAATTCAAACGGATCAATCAGCTGTGAATTCAGGTAGTATTCCTTCTTTGCCGTCTCCGCAAAAAAGAGTAGGAAGAATAAAGTCGAAAAATAATATTACGGAAGGGCAGGGTGAAACAATAAGAACGATTATAAATGATTTTTGTTTGATTGAAAAACAACGCCCTACTTTAAAGTCTATTCTTCAAAAAATCAAAAATGCTCAGGTAGGGTTTGAAGGCAGTCGTTCTACATTGCACATTATAATCAAAGAGTCAGGTTTTGATTGGGAAAAAACGCCTGATAATCGAACGATACCGATGGAAAGTCATGAAGTTAGATTACTAAGGGTGGAATTTTTAAGAAAATTGTATCGTGAACAAGGAAAAAAGATCATTTACACTGATGAGACGTATTTGCACAGTTCTCATACACATTCTAAGACGTGGGTTGATAAGAAAAATTCTAATTTGAATTTTAAAAAACCATATAGTAAAGGAAAACGATTAATAATAGTTCATGCAGGAGGAGAAATGCCACGCAAATAAAATATCTGTCTGTCTGTTTCGTTCCGGTCACGTTTCCGGTACCGTCCCGGTCTATCTGTCTATTTTTATATCTATGTATTGAATTTTTAAATTTTAACAAAAAAACCATAATTCCGACCCCAAAAACCCCCACGGTCCATAATATATATATAATATATATATATATATAGATAAAAATATATATATATGTATATATAGATAAATATATATATATATATATATATATATATATATATATATATATATAATAAATCTAATCGAAATATACACCACAATAGTTATTCGTCCGACATTTTTAGTTCTATAATTTTTTTGATTTCATAGAAGCCGTGTACTAAAACGTATACGTTATAGAAGCCGTGTACTGAGACGTATAAAATAAATTTAAGTCATTGCTGACAATGATTTAATTATTTTTTGTTGAATTATTTGGTTTCAAAAAGCTTGTCGCGCGAAGTGTTCATAAAAGTAGGTACCAATTAATTTGATTGGGCAGTGATTAGTTAGTAAGTAAGAACTTGTCGAAGTTTTTGATTTTTACAAAGTACTCATGAAAGTAAACAACTTGTCGAAGTATTAATTTTATTACAACACACATACCAATTTTGAATGAAATATGACCATAATCAGAAAACTCGTCCTTCATCTTGGTGCCGCCATCTCGAATTTATAAATTTTGACAAAAAATTCATAATCTCCGACCCTAAAAACCCCCACATACCAATTTTGAATCGAATCGGATCATAATCACAAAACTCGTCCGTCATCTTGAATTCATGAATTCTGACAAAAATTTCATAATCTTCGACTCCGAAAACCCCCACATACCAATTTTGAATCGAATTGAACCATAATCACAATGTTTGTCCTCCATCTTGAAGCCGCCACCATAATCACAAAACTCGTCCGCCAAAAACTACGTTTCGTGTTTCGCCTATACCAAACGATTTGGTACGCCTATGGCATTTCTATTAATAGCCACAGTTAGACAATGGCTCGGGTATCTTCGAGAAAAATTGGTTGTTAGGTGGGGGAAGGCCAAAGAGGTCGTTTCAATACTGGACGAACTCTATCACTCCGCTTCCCCGATTTTTTTTGACGATCACGAAAAAGTACATTGAAAAATACGAAGAAATTCAAAACGAGTGCACTACAACAAAAACTCATCACATTTCAGTTGATGCAGCTTTGACATAATTTGCAAGTGCTTCAGGTAATTGGAATTTGAATATTTATTGTAACCGTTTATAGCATGCTTGAACTATTTTGTGTGAAAATTAATTGTATTTTTTCAACACTATAAATAATTCTGATATTTATATGTTGGCAATGCTGTAGGACTCTTAATATACAGTGCGCGTCAAAATTATGGAACAAATTCGATATTTCGCAAGCCATGTACTTTTGACAAAAATCCTGAAATAGGTCGATTTTTATTTTAAAATGCCGATTTTTTTATGTATATTCTAAAGGGGTTATGTCACTGGTTTTGACATGGTGGCGTAATCGGTAATTTTTTTAAATTGGAATAGATGAGGTATCACAAGACATACCTCATCTGGAAGGCCTTTCAATACTGCATTCAACGATAATAATTAATTAGATTTTTTTTTGTACAGGGTGAACAAAAATTAATATTTTATTTCAATAAGATAATAACTTTATAGCCAACAAAATAGAACAGTTAAATGGGATGTTCGAAATGCCATTCACCAGTCTCTTGACAATGAGCAAATCTACGGACACATTCCTCTTGCACATTGCGAATAACTTCCGGAGTAATTCTGTTAATTTCGATCCTAATTCGATTTTTCAACTCTTGTAGATTTTGCGGCCCATCTACATAGACCTTCGATTCCAAATAACCCCACAAGAAAAAATCCAGGGGCGTAAGATCTGGAGATCTTAGGGGCCACTCTATCGGTCCGCGTCTACCAATCAACCTCCTAGAAAAACAGTTATTCAAAAACTCGCGAACATCACGTGCATAGTGCGGGGGTGCACCATCTTGTTGCAACCGAATACTTCCATTTGGTGAGTTAGGATTGTTGGCGTTTGGAGAAATAGATTTTTAATATTATTACATTATGATTATGACATTCTTGTATTGTCATCGGTCCTTGATATGTGCGACAAATTTCAGATTATTCGGAAGATTGGAAGTAGGGTGAATATTTACTTCCAAGATTTTATTACATTGTGAGTTATTTGGTTACAAGTAAAGATAATAAAAGCGTGTTGAAAAATGCAAAATTTAACTTTTTTGAGCCAAGGCTCTAATCCCTTAGACTGCCCTGGTAGACTAGTGAGTCAGTGCTCTACTACACCAATGGATCTTTTCCAAATATTAATAGTTAGCTATTTGCTAGTCTAAAATGGAAACAAAAGACAATCACAAATTAATGCCGTCATAGGCAAGTTAGTGTCAAATAAATGTCAGTTGAAATAACAACAAATATTCCTCACAAATTCTAAGTGAAAAGGTTCTGAAAGTAAACTATGGCTACTTTAAGTGAAACCCAACGCATAGAATTTCTAATTTTTATTGGATGCGGAGATAGAAGCAGAACTCAGCAAGAGGTATGCGACTTGTTCAATGCGTAGTATCCAACTAGACCTATCAGTCGTTCAAAAGTCAGTAAGATTGAGAAAAAATTCAGAGAAACTGGTCATGTCAAACATATTCCGAATGCTGGACGTCCTAAAATAGAAAAAACGTGGAACTTGATGTTCTATTGGGTGTAGAGAATAATCCTCACAATACTTCACGACAAATTGTAGCAGACCTTGACATATCCCAGAGTTCTGTATTACGTATTCTAAAAGCAGAAAAGTACCATCCATACAAAGTACAGCTACATCAACAACTCAATGATGATGATCCCGATCGCCGTGTGGAGTTCTGTGAAATAATGCAGGATTTGTGTAACCGCAATACACGTTTTAAAAAACAAATTCTGTTTTGCGATGAGGCTACGTTTTGCCTAAATGGTTCAGTAAATCGTCAGAATTTCAGATATTGGAGTAGGGATAATCCTCACTGGATGATGGACGGGCATACTCAATACCCTCAGAAAGTCAATGTTTGGGCAGGGATAATAAACGACAGGATTGTTGGCCCGTATTTTTCCCAAGGAAATCTCACAGGGATGCGTTACTTGGAATTTTTAAGAAATGAACTCATACCTAGCCTTGCTGATATTTTTCCAAACGCCAACAATCCTAACTCACCAAATGAAAGTATTTGGTTGCAACAAGATGGTGCTCCTTCGCACTATGCACGTGATGTTCGCGAGTTTTTGAATAACTGTTTTCCTAGGAGGTGGATTGGTAGACGCGGACCGATAGAGTGGCCTCCAAGATCTCCAGATCTTACGTCCCTGGATTGTTTCTTGTGGGTTTTTTTTTAAATCGAAGGTCTATGTAGATAGGCCGCAAAATCTACAAGAGTTGAAAAATTGAATTAGGATCGAAATCGACAGAATTACTCCGGAAGTTATTCGCAACGTGCAAGAGGAATGTGTCCGTAGATTAGCTTATTGTCAAGAGACTGGTGGATGGCATTTCGAACATCTTATTTCACTGTTCTATAATGTTGGATATAAAGTTATTCTCTTATTGAAATAAAATATTAATTTTTGTTCACCCTGTACAAAAAAAAAACTAATTAATTATTATCATTGAATGCAGTATTGAAAGGCCTTTCAGATGAGGTATCACAAGACATCTATTCCAATTTAAAAAAATTACCGATTGCATCACCATGTCAAAATCAGTGACATAACCTCTTTAGAATATACATAAAACAATCGGCATTTTAAAATAAAAATCGACCTATTTCAGGATTTTTGTCAAAAGTACATGGCTTGCGAAATATCGAATTTGTTCCATAACTTTGACGCGCACTGTATATAATATACGTGAAAAAAAGCCATTTTTCAAAATCATGTATTCACAGATAGCGTCATTATTGAACGAAAAACGGAATTACATCAAACTGCGTCTATGGCCGTTAACCTAGAAGAGGATAAATGCCTCAGGTAGTTTTAATATTTACAATACTGTAGATAAAAATAGTAAATCAAATTATGACGATTTTTTGTGTTTCCATTCACTATTTTTATCCACAATATTGAACATACAATGTGGCAAAACATTTTTAAAAAATAGTTACCTTAACACTTTATAGCATGTTCAAATATTTTTTTTTTCGAAATTAATTTTATTTTTTTATAACGCTTCCAGCAGTAATAGTTATTTATGTAATGAGGATCATGAAGACGGTCATTATGGTACAAGTCGTGAATGTTATTGGGCGAGGCGTAGCCGAGTCCGATAACACGACGTGTGCCATAATGATTGTTTATGATTCGTATTACATACAAAATTTTATCTGATGGCATTTATATTAATACATTTCGAAAAATTAAAAACTGCATTTTTGACATGACAACTATTTTTAAAGGAGTAATATTGAGTTTATACAGCGAGTAAAATAAAATAAGAAATAAAATAAGTAATTTAAAAGTTAAACTAACAAATCCATAACAGGTTACACAGAAATAAAATAAAATAAGAAGTCATATAAAATAAGAAGTAAAATAAACGATGGTTAACTTTTATCTCTTATTTTATTTTACTTGACAAAATGCTAGGCATATGTACATATTGAATAATTTAGACAAATTGACGAGATAGGATGATACATGACATGATATAAATAGCAGTTGTCATCATATTTTTGTTTTCATAACCGGAAAACGGTGTGTTCCCTGGCATTTTTTAAAATTTCTTTTTGTCTTTGAATGACTAGATTTCATAATATTGGTGGTGTTGTCAACAATGGCTTATATTTTACTCAATAAACAATAACGGGGACAAAATTTTCGAGTATTCATCATTGAAGTTTGAGGTAACAACATAAATTCCCAAATTTTGATTGACAGCATTCTTACTTCTTACATTAATTTACTCAGCTCTATAAACACTCTGAGAATTATTACTTCTTATTTTACTTTATTTTATTTCTTATTTTATTTTACTTTCTGTATAAACTCACTTTAAGTATATGTGTAGTTTCAAATTTTAGTAGGTTAGTGAGCTGTGCTTTGCCATTTCCTTGACAACGCCAGGTTGTAACGGCAATGTTTATTCATCTGCTGTCAAACACAATTGTCACGAACAATTGAATATAATTTAAATAATAATGAGTGATTCTGAAACTGGTAGTTTATCTTCTGATTTGGAAGAAATGAATTTTGAAGTTATATGCTTAACCTATACAAAAAGACATATCTTGGGAAAAATATCAAAAGTAGCTTCACAGACTGATTTTCATTAAAAAAAAGTTGATGAGTTAACATATGCGGAAATCAGCGGATTCCTTGATAAAAACATAATTAATAACAAAGAACATTTATTGCAATTTCTCAGAATGTACAGGAATGTATCGATTCAAAGAAACGCATATCCATAAGAAAACAACTACTTCCCTGGCAATGCCTGGATGTTGGGTGGCATCCGATGGATAAACGTGCAAAGTCCTACAAGGTACTTTGCAAATGTTTGTTGCGAAATGGATCAATATTAATCACGTCGTCCGTCGGAACATTAGCCAGGGAAGAAGTTGTTTTTTTTTATGGATATGCTACCAACATACACCTGTTGTATAGGTTTTCGTAGTCAGCTGTTTTGAGGAAGGACACATTTTTCATTTTTTTTATGAAATGCCCCGTAACCGGTGTACAGGTGGTCAGCCTCAGTGAAGTGGTTAATATTGATCAATTTCGCAACGAACATTTGCAAAGTTTGCACGTTGATCCATCGGATGTCATTCAACGTCCGTCGAGGCATTAGCCATGGAAGTAGGTGTTTGTTGATGTATATGCGACCAACATACACCTATTGTATAGGTTTTTGTAGTCAGCTGTCTTGAGGAATAAGACATTTTTAATTTTCAATGAAATTATAGCTGGCTATCAAGAATGTTACAGATTCCTGACTCCTACTGCAATGATTTTTTATGGTTTTTAGTACCACCATCAGTTAAAGATATCATTCGAAAGTTAATTTTCAATTCGTGAATCTTATTCGTATTCATGATTTATTCAATTCATTGAACTACATATTATCTTCAGTTGATGACGAGATCTTCGAATATGATGGCGATGAGGAGCCTGCATTTGAACAAAAATGCGCAAGATACGGAAAATGAAACCAATTTTATTTTAATTACTCTGTAAATAAATTATTATTTGATTTCTTATAAAAATGTATATCGTCCCAATCGACTTCTGACTTTTTTCATAATATTTCTTTCAGTACTTCATGAAATTTCAAATGGATTGTCAGAAGTTCTATAAAATATGTACGGTGAGAAAAGCGCGATCGGTCGCTGGACGCTGCGCCGCGCACCCAAAGACGCTCTCGCACTTTGCACGCGAATTCCCATGATCTCTTTTCCACTCTGCCTTCTAACTCTTTGTAAGTATTTCATTCCATACGTAAAAAATACAAATGCAAATTGTCAGAATTTCTTCTCAATATGTAATTCTATGAGATTTTTTGCAATTTTTAAGCTTCTGACAACCCATTATCTTCTGACAATGTTTTCCCTGTTTTTCTTTATCTCTCCTCGATACCTATGTGAATTTCCAGCCGCGCTGATCGACAGTTTGTTTTGTCGGGAAATTTACGGGTTTGATCGCCTACCCACGCACTTATCTTCTAGGGCGCCTGATGGTCGGGCTTTCGCTTTGCGGACAGCAATCGAACCTTTTCCAGGTAAAATATTCCGTGGACCAGAGCAAGTTGCTCATCCTGTAGCCAGTCTCAGACTATTACGGATCCATGGAATGATGTTTCTGAGTGGGATGACATATACTGCGTGCATGGAGTACGATATTAACAATCAATAAGTTTTAGAGTTGAATCGTCTTACGTTTACTTATGCGTGAATAATTTTGAGGATACCATATCATATTGTATTCAAGATGACGGCAAATGAGAGAATCTGTACAGATAGGCTTGAGCAATCATGCGAATATTGTTGAGATTACGATAACTGGACTAGTATGTTCAAAATGTGATTCAGTGTATTACAAAACTCATGCAAATCAATCAAAAACATTCCCCTGTATGACAGAAGAAATGTCACTATTCCTGAGTCATTTCGACGGAAGACATAGGGCACATGGTGGTGTTGCTTCTTATCCAAAAGAACCAATGAATCCTCAGATCGTCAAATTACTTTGAAGAAATGATCAAAAAAAGAAAACATCCAGCGATTAACAATAACATTCCAAAAATGCGCTCTCCGCCTTTGGGTAGCTGTCTCGCTGAGAATGCTCGACAATTTTTGGCGAAGGGACGTGCCGCCACCGCGCACCCCGCTGCCATCATTTTACGTTATTAATTTGCTTGTTTGTTTGTTCGGCGACGACTCGAAATTAAAGTCTAATAGCTGGCTACGTAAATTTGAAATAATAAGGTACAAGGGAAATTTTCCCATATGAACCTTTTTTACTAGCTGACAAGTGTATAGATGTTCTGTAGGCAAAAGTCAGTCCTGGGGCTAAAAGCGGGGTCGGGCGGTCGAAGATTCTTCCAGAGCGTCGCCCAGCGCTCAGGTAACTCCAGACACATAAGTGCAAGAACCTGGGTTCGATTCCGAGCTGGATCACGCAATTTTTTTTTTCTATTACACTCAAATCAACCCCAAAACTATGTAACACAAAAATATGGTACCTCAGAACAATCACCCTCACTTCCCCTCGAGACACAGAACAGCATTTTCAGAGGGCATGACTTGCTCAGCAGCGGCCGAAGGCTGCTGAAAATTTATCTGAACCTGTTTTATCGGCGTACTTTTTCCAGGAAATAACTCTAATTTGTTCAACGTAAGTATTATACATTAATTTCAATTGTTTTATGATCAAATTACAGATTTTTCTTATAAGCGTATAGCAGGAAGGGATATGGAGCTGTTTTTTGACTTGAAATGATTTATTTTCACATAGAGTATCGCAAAATATCGCGTGGAGACCTCTCACTACCTCTTCACAGGGGCATTTTCCCATTTTATACTCTAAATAATAAATTACGAGATGTACCGTACTGGGTGGATAATAAATATATTTTATATATGAATTAAATTTGAATTTGGCCAAACGCGTTGAATTTTTTATTAAAATGAAATCTTCCTATGCAGCCTTGGAATTTTGTGTAGTTCAACTGTACAAACTGCGTAAAATTATGGCAGAAGTTAAGGTCGGGGATTAGACGTTGCCAGAAGTCGGTAAAGTTGTAAGAACATTGTTCAAATTTTAATGACAATATGAGTTCTGGCGATTTCGTTTTTATTTTATTCACGGCTTAAGGAAGCTTTACATAATTTGCTACATGGCAAAATGATGGCTAAGTATATACAAAATGATAATACCACTGAAGCGGTAAAACTTTTTTTATGCAGTGTTGGCAATTTTTTTTTTCAATTCAAATTTTCAAAGAACTATGAAGTAATTACGAGTAGACAAATTTTAGAATTAGTATAAATAACAGAGGAAAAATACATTGATAACAAACCTGTGTTAACCTTTTCATTTATTAATTGAAATCTGATTTAATTAATATTCTGACTGATCATCTCATCCTTGTCGCTGGAATAATTAATACCTGTTCAGCATCTGAAATCTAAATCAACATTTTTATAAAAATGGAAGTAATATATCATGTAATACTTCACCTTTAGATTCTTCCTTATTTGGTATAACATCTTCAACTGTTGACGGTAATTGTGGGCCATCAAACCATTTAAATTCATAAATGGCTTGTTGATGTATCCAGCCACAATCAGTAGGTTCGAAATCTGTTGGAACTGCTACGTGTACATTTGTCCAGATATTTAATTCTGTATTTCAAGGATAAACTGGGGAAATGCCTTTTTGAAGAGGCAGTAGGAGATCGCCCAGCAATGGTTCCGATACCCTATGTGAAAATAAATTATGTCAAGTCAAATAAAGCTTTATACCTCTTCCTGCTATTCGCTTATGAGAAAGATCTGTAATTTGATGATAATAGAAAAATTGAATTTCACGGATAATACTTTCATTGAGCAAATCAGGGCAAGTCATGATCTGCCAAAATGCTGTTTTGTGTCTTGAGGAGTAGATGAGAGAATGTTATGAAGTAATAAATCTGACGAAATGCGGGACTTAAAAGCAAAAAATAAAATAAATCTTCTCAGTCTCAATAACTAAGCTCCTAAACTGATGTGAGTAACTAATTAAGAGTCGGCACCAAACAAACAAGCAAATGAATAAGGTAAGGCGTAAGATGATATTCTGATAATTTTCTTGAAGTAATTTGATGCTCTTCGTTGATTGTTCATTTGGCGCCGACTCAAAATTAGTTAGTTACATTAGTTTGGGAGCTTAGTTATTGAGACTAAGAAGGTTGATTTCATTTTTTACTTTTTAGTTCCGTATTTCATCGGTTTAATTTTTTATTAAAAAGTTTCTATTATTAAATTTTTTGTTGCTGAAATCTACCAATTACTACCTACTTGTTTTTTGATTATTTCCAGAATACCTACTTACCTACCTTACTTCAACTATTACCAGTTAAATAATATGATTACCTACTTTTACTATTTGTTGTAATATCAATTATTTTTGTTGTTCTGGTTAGTTTATTTCATTTCTTTGTATATTATTCCATCCTCTCATAGAATATAATGATTGTGACGGATGTAGGAGAACAAAAGTAATGACAGTAGCGATCTTTCATTTTCAACTATATATGTGTGCCGATGTTCACAAGTAAAAAATGATTTTTTCCTATTTTTCCACCCGTTAGGGTGGATAATTACATTCGAAATCCAAATATGATCAACTATGAGGAATACCCTATCCAATAAAACCAGAATCATCCAAATCGAAGAACCCAGTACAAAATTATGCCTGATAGAATCGGTTAACGGACCAGAATCCAGAGGGTGAGTGATCATTATCCTTCATTTTGCTACCCTTACGGGTGGATTTCATCTTTGATATTCGAATGGGATCAACTACGGAGTACACCCTATTCACTGAATGAAGAATGATCTGAATCGGACGCCTAAGAAAAAAGTTATGCGTGGTCATACACAAAAAAAATATACGCGTCGACTAGACCTTTTTGGTTTCGTCGGTTAAAAAAAGCGTGACCCAGCTCGGGATCGAACCCAGGTCCTTCCACTCCGAAAGGGAAGCGTTCATTTAACTGGACTGCCAGGCCTTGTGGAATTGAGAATGTGTTTTGGAGTTTTCTGAGCGCCAGGTGGCGCTCTGGAAGGATCTTTGTCCGCCCGCCTCCGCTTTAGCCCCGGGACTGACACTATGCCTTTTCTGTGCCTATTTGTCTGTCTGACTGCCCGTGGCTGGAATTTTAAACAAATACGCTTGCGCGCGAGACTATCTTGTTGATTGTTTCAGGCATGAAAATAAATAGGACCGGTTCTATTTTTTCCCCCTGAATCGAGGGGATTTCAAGGTCGTTTGTGGAAATGTCAGTTCTGCCAACACAGTGATTATCTATTGGACTTGAGATAACCAACAACTGGATGGAATTATTCGAATAGTTTTCGTTTTGTTCAGTATGAGAGAAAAGAAGAAAAAGTTGAAACAAATAGTCCAGGTTTACTAGATTACTTAATCATTTAAGGTAAATACCAATTTTCCTTAGGTTTGCAGCTCTGAAATTAGTGCCTGAAATAATCATCAAAAAGGCACGGTGTAATAGTGCCAGTTATTTGGAGGAATTTAGTCAAAAATAGCCATGAAAATAAGCACAAAAATAGGCACGAAATAAGAAATAGTGCAATAAGGGTTCAAGGAAGGTTTCTATGTATGAATTTCCCTTCGTATCTTATCATTTTTAATTTACGTAGCCAGCTTTCCGTACATCAGTTACTTACATTAGTTGAGGAACAAAAAAGGTTCATTTTATTATTTGCTCTTCAGTTTGTTTATTCGTCTGTTTAATTTTTTGTTAAAAAGTTTTGATCACCATGAGAAACGTTTTACGAGGCATCGCTTCTTCCCACTCACCTCGCCGCATTGTTCTCCAACCAAGCCGATATATTTACCTGTTCTCATACATGTGAATACATATATTTCCGAAATTGTTCGGATCTAATTCGATTATTACTCGTGCATTCGGTGTGTGAATCACCCTCTGAAGACAAAAATGTCATGATTTCCCACGAGAGCTGAACCCAATACTATTCGGTGGTAGATCTCCACTGTTGTGGCTGCAGAACGTGCGGGGTATTTACAATATATTACGTCTAGCTGGATACAGTGCACGTCCTCTTCTAGGCTATCAGATGTCTCGTTTTGGTGGTTTGTTGGGCGGTTGATTCAGTGTGTACATGGTGTTTTTTCCATATTAGATAGATGGATTAAATTTACAAAATTTGAACATTGAAATTATTCAATGCTGAAGTAAACTGCCCACTTCTGTATAAGCAGACACAATGTCAAAACATGAAAGTAGTAGAATGAGGTGACCAACAACATGCCTCTCGAATTGAAAACATTTTAACAAAAAATTAAACCGACGAAATACGGAACTGAAATGTAAAAAATAAAATAAACCTTCTTAGTCTCAATAACTAAGCTCCTAAACTCATGTAAGTAACTAATTTTGAGTCGGCGCCAAACAAACAAGCAAATGCATTAGGTAAGGCGTGAAATGATGGCATCGAGTTAGGCGATGACATTCTGATAATTTTTTTAAAGTGATTTAATGATCTTCGTTGATTGCTTGTTTGGCGCCGACTCAAAATCAGTTACTTACATTAGTTTAGGAGCTTAAGTTATTGAGAATAAGAAGGTTTATTTTATTTTTTCACTTTTCAGCTCCGTATTTCGTCGGTTCAATTTGTTGTTAAAAAGTTTTTACTTTTCAATTTTTTGTGGCTGAAATCTACTAATTACTAACTGCTTGTTTTTTTAATACTTCCGAAATACTTACTTACCCACCTTACTTCAACTATTACCAGTTAAATAATATGATTATCTACTTTCACAATTTGTTGTAATATAAATTATTTTTGTTGTTCTGGTTGGTTTATTCCATTACTTTGTATATCATTCCATCGTCTAATAGAATATAATTATTTTGATAATGACACTAGCGATCTAGCATTGTCAACTACATAAATGTGCCAATGTTCACAGGTGAAAAATCAATTATCTCCTATTTTTCTACCCGTAAGGGTGGATAATTCCATTCGAAATTCAAATATGATCAACTTTGAGGTATACCCTATCTGATAAGAGAAGAATAATCCTAATCAAAGATCCCAGAACAAAGTTATACCTGATAGAATCGGTTAACGGACCAGAATTCAGAGGGTGAGTAATCAATATCCTTCATTTTGCTATCCTTAGGGGTGGATTTCACCTTTTAAATTCAAATGGGACCAACTTCGAAGTACACCCTATTCACTGAGAGAAGAATTATCGGAATTATCATACATAAAAAAATATGATGGAAAAACATGAAATATACGGGTCGAATAGATAAAGAAATATATGCGAAATGATAAAGAAATATATGCGCCGAATAGAGAACCTCCTCCTTTTTGGTTTCGTCGGGTAAAAATAATATTTTACTTTTGTAACAGTCGGTCTGAAGACCGTTTCCAATTTTGTAATAATGATGACTTCATCACAAATATTCCGCCGGTGTCACCGTTTGTAATAAACAGGTCTGAGAATGTTCACATATTTCATTGAAAAAATATTATCTATAAACTTTTCCCATTTTTTCAACCAAAAATATCTATCGCAAAAGTCAAGATCAAAGTTCCTTTATTGATCCGTGAAACCAATTTGATGGTACAGGACATGTCAACACTTATGTAAATAGTTATATGTATGCAAGATTATGGTATATGTAAATAGAATTGAGAATAATAAACATATAAACAAAGAATAAGTGGAAAGTGTATAAATGGACGAACAGGAAAACATTTGGTTCGCCCAATTAGTTGACATGGTGAAATTTTGCATACTTACTTATCTTATCTCAACTCCCCTGGTGAAGTATAGTTTTTACAATGTGTGTTGACAAATATATGTTTTTGGATACTGGATTGGTTAAGTATAGTCACACTCTTTTTTTCCATAAAATGAATCTTTCTACATATAATATTTACATGTTATAAAAGCAGCTGCTGTCTCCAGGGTATATGAGGAAAAATTATATTTCTCGACACGAAACACCAATTTTGATAGTGTGTTTCTATACTAGACAAATGTATGGCACTGGTCTCTATTTCAGCAGTCACCATTTGCCTTCTAGGACGGAGATTCGGCCGTCGGCCTAATATGCGAGGTCTTTTTTCAATAGCTTCTCTCTTCCACTAGTAGAATGATAAACTTTTTCTATTACCAGCTTGAATACTTTTTCTTCTAGTGATATTTCTCTATTGAGATATATTTATCAAAAACCGAATTAAATAATCTTCACTTCTCAATTAATATGGTTTACTCCTGTTGAACTCAATTTCGCTTTTTCTCATAGTTGACAAAATGGTACACAAAAATAACTTCAATACCTCTATGAACAAAAAAAATATAGAAAAATAGATTACAGCACAAGGCTTATCGAAGGTTTGCCCAACTAGAAAACAAATTGAAAAAAAAAAAACCGAAAAAAAAGTTAAAAGCAAAAAATAAATGAACATTGTTAGTCCTAATAAGTAAGCTCCAAAACTTATGTATGTAACTAATTTCGAGTCGGCGCCAAACAAACACCCAAGCAAATTGATTACGTAAAGCGTGAAATGATGGCAGCGGTGTGCGCAGCGACGGCGCGTCAATTCGCCGAAAATTGCCGAGCGTTCTCGAAGTCAATATCAGCGAGACAGCTACCCGAAAGGGCACACATGTCTTTGCGAGTGGTCGTGTTGAGGGCGCTTTTCTGGAATGTTTTTGTTATTCGCTGAAGATTTCACGTTGCATTTTTATGTTATTTTGTTTCGATCATTTCTCCAAAGTAATTCAAATTCGTTGATTGTTTGTTTGGCGCCGACTCAGAATACATGAGTTTTGGAGTTATTGGGACTAAAAAGGTTTTTTTTATTTTTTGCTTTTCAGTTTATTTTTTGTCGGTTTTGATTTTTGTTAGAAAGTTTTTATTTTTTTATTTTAAGTGGCTTTAATCAAGTGATTGCCACCTACTTGATTTGGATAACTTACTTATCCCCTTTACTTCAACTATAATTTGTTATACACTATTACTAGCTGGTACCATTGACTTCGTTCGCGTTGAACTTGGTGTTTTTTGTGACTATTACAAATATACTCACCTCTTTGGAAACGGAGTTTCTGAAAATACTGAGCACATATTTCTTTCTTTGTGACAAAGTCCTGAAATGCCAATTTTCATGACCTTAACTTCCATACTGATTCATAATCTCCTAACCAGAAAACTCCCACATACCAATTTTGAATGAAATATGACCTTAATCAGAAAACTGGTCCTCCATCTTGGAGCCACCATCTTGGAGCCACCATCTTGAATTTATGAATTTGACGAAAATCCATAATCTTCGACCCCAAAAACCTCCACGTACAAATTTTGAATAGAATCGGATCATAATCACAAAACTCATCCGCCATTTGGAGCCGTCATCCTGAATCTATAAGTTTTGACAAAAATTCATATCTTCGACCCCGGAAACCCCAGCAAACCAATTTTGAATCGAATGGGACCATAATCACAAAACTGGTCCTCCATCTTGGGGCCGCCATCTTAGTTTATGAATTTTGACCCGAACATACTTACATGCATACAAACACTGCAAGTTGAATGAAAGCTTGTGAAATCGATTGAGGATAACTGCTTTGAAAGTTAGTTGCAAGATTTGACACGAACATACATACTTATTACCTACAAACATTCCAAGTTGAATAAAAGCTTGTGAAAATGAATAAATAATTGTCAGCGATGACTCAAACTTATTTTATACATTTTATTTCAGTGCATGGCTTGAATAAAAGTTTGTCTTCAAGAAGTTTTTTCATTAGTTATTTTATTTTCTGCTTTTTGGTTAGTTCGTCTCAATGTGTTCATTTCAAGTAGAACATCGTTATTACAAGGTCTCTTCCCTGTGAGTTTTGAGCTGAGAGAAACGATGATCTCTGACCCAAAAACTCCCACACACCAATTTTGAAAGGAATCTGACCAGAATCACAAAACTCGTCCGCCATCCTGGAGTCGGCATCTTGGATTCATAGTTTTTGACAGAAAATTCATAACCTCCTGATCTGAAAACCCCCGAATACCAATTTTGGAGAAAATATGTCCATAATCAGAATACTGGTCCTACATCTTAGAGCCACCATCTTGAATTTATGAATTTTGACGAAAAATTCAAAAATTACGAGCGCAAAATAGGCCACTTACCACTTTTCAATCGAATCGGACCATACAAAACTCGTCCCCGATCTTAGAGCCGCCATTTAGAATTCATGAATTCCTACAAAAAATTCATAATTTCCGACCCCAAAAATCCTCGCGTACCAATTTTGAATCGAATTGGATCATAATCACAAAACTTGCCCTCCATCTTGGAACCATATCTCAATTTTTTGGATTTTGACAAAAATTCATAATTTTCGACCCCCAAAATCCTCGCGTACCAATTTTGAATCGAATCGGACCTCAATCACGAAACTCGTCGCCCATCTTGGGGTCATCATCTTGAATTTATGAATTTTGACAAAAATTTTATAATCTCCGACCCCAAAAACCCCCTTATACCAATTTTAAATCGAATCAGACCATAATCACAAAACTCGACCGCCATTTTGGTGCCGCCATTTCGAGTCTATAAATTTTGACAGAAAATTCATAATCTCCGACCACGAAAACCATCACATATCAATTTTCAATCAAATCGGACCATAATTACAAATATCGTCGGCCAACTTGGAGCCGCTATTCTGTTTTTTTCTCCAACAAAAATTTCATAATGCATTGTAACCAGAATAATGAACACCTGCCAAATTTCAAATCAGTCGGACGACTAGAGGTCGGTAAAAATTCAGTTCAAGATTTGACACGAACGTACATACATACAAACATTGCAAGTTAAATAAAAGCTTGTAACTGTAAAAAATATATCAATTTTCGATGAAATTGTATACATTGATGGGTTTGATATGGTACAAGTCCGGAGAAGTTTGCTGTTCAAATGTCAAATTAATATTCTAACTCTGCAAATGTATTTCATGTGCCAAAATTGAAAATTTGCGCATGCGCAATGTTTTTGAGCGCCCGTTTGAAAAAGTATAGACTGATTTCTCGTAACTTCACTTTCTTTACATAGGGTATTATGGAGTGTTATCAAAATTGGTAGTTATTGAATATAGGTTAGAAGGCTTTTGGCTGTCTATGAATGTCAAAAAATAAATCATTCTATATCCCACTGAATGAAAATCAGTGACCTACTCAGCTATAATGAATTGAGAATAAACACAAATAATAATCATTCTAAAAAAGTGTATATTTTTTCCATGTCAGTTTTTTTCTCATTCAGTATGTCTGAGGAGATCAAGACGATAAATTATCTCTCATGACTTCATCCCGGTATACCCCGCTATATTTATAGAATATCCGACGTCTCGGAAACTAGGATGGGAGGGAACTTTTCTAACGCCTGCTTAGTATACAATTTCTATGCATTACCTTCTCTCGCACAAAATTCCATCCAATCTAGAACGCATTTACACCCGCAAGTTTTATTTTTTCATTTGATACCGTAATACGAAGGCTTTTCTTTGGGAGTATTATTACATTTCGGATTTGATTCACGCATGTACATCGGGATCGTTGTAGGTAGGTTGTGGTCTGATCTATGAGTCGAACAAAAATATTTCGAAGGAATATAACTGTAGTACAAAGCTGATAGACAATATAATCATTCATTAGAAATCCTGCTTAACGGAAAGTTGATCTCACCAACATATCAAAGTATCGATTAACTGGCAGTGAACAGACACTCCCAAGATTGGTTGATCACACACGAAAAAAGAAATCGGGAAAAATAATGATATTTTCATCCTCATTCGTCCAATATATGTCCAATACAATACGATACAAATATTCGTCACTAGAAGCTATTATAATTGGTTTCTAATTGAGATATTCCATTCAGAAAACACTCGTAGAATCTGACAAACTTTAGTTCGTAGACAGCTTTGTAAACCGTGCATGCGAGAATCTCACCTGGCGATAGTGTCCAGTTCACGTCTTATTCTGAATGATTACAATGGACGCGAACTTTTCAAATAATATTCAATTGCGAATGTTTCTCTTTTCAATACTCTTTGTGTTGTTTGTTTCTCACAAGTGACTTTGTGATAATAATGATGAGTGCCTCAAAGCAGAGTATGAAGTCAAGTAGTTCTAACTTTATGTACCAGTTTGGATACAACGAGGTTAGATGTTTTCTTCACTATGGCAGCCTGCAATAAAAAAGTACTCTTTGGGTACATTCGCCACACAATCATTTCAACATTCTACATTATTCAATTGTCAAGTGAAATATTCATTGCATTTGGCAATTGCCAAAGTTTTCCTCTGAGCAGGTCCCTCGAAATTGGGAGGGCAGCGCCACCCAGAATTTTGTCGAGTTTCACAAAGAACAAAACATGTTTTTTTTTTTTTTTTCCGGATTTCTAATCACTTTGATGTGTTATGAAATGGCATTATACACTCGTCAATCACGGGTGAGCAAGAGGTTATATTATATATATAATAATAATAATAATAATAACCTCCATTCATCAATAAGATTAGTAAAGTTACAACAACAACAACATACATAACGGCTGTGAACAAGGAGGGATGCACCTACTACAGTGAAAGTAAATGAATTATTATCCATGGCACACTTGACAAAAGTAAATTTTTGATTTATTGTTCGTATTTTTAATCCAATTGCGAATAAATTAGTATCGTTAGATTCGTCAAAAATCCTTTTTTCGGAAAGTGCTCTCAAAAAATGGTCGTTATTCGAAAAATAATAGTTAGACACGAAAATGTGATTTTGGCTACTTGCCTCATTCCTATCTACCATACTAGTCACTCAAACTTTGCGATTGTAATTTTCTGACATCTCCTGAGGTCCTCAGATTAGTTTACGTCCGATCATGGCCACCTAGATGCAATATTAAAAATGACTCTGAAAAATGAAGGAGGCAGTTTTTTTTAAATGTCACAACCTGATCAGAAATTCTGAGTATTCAAAATGTTACAATATACAGGGTGTTCCATTAAAAAATTCAAAACCGGAGCCATTTCCAGGGAAAACCAGAAGTGATCAGGAAGTGAAAAATATGCAAAAACTCCCCTCTTCTCATACCATTTACCTATACCAAATCTCATTCTGATACATCAAATATTCTAGAAGTTATGACTTGTCTAATAGATTCGTTGACACCCAATATACAGGGTGATTCAAAAGTACTTCGACAAACTTCAGGAGGGGATTTCTCACGATATTCTAATATGAATTGTCTAAATAAATATATGTCCGGAAACGCTCCGTTTCGAAAATACAGGGTGTTAAAGTTTTATTTTTATTTTCGTTTTTTTCAAATAACTTTCGAAATACTGACCACTATTGAACGAAAATTGGTATTGAGAGGTTTTTTGAGGTGGCAAATTCGAATCTGATGTTATTATTGCTCTTACTTGTAGAAGGCGCCACCTACACGTCTTTTTCTTTTTTGAAGATTCATAACTTTCTTGAGCGTACTTCTAGAATATTTTTCAGTGGAAAAATCAATTCCTCTATCATATCTACGTAAAAAAGCTACCCGTGTTACAAGTCGCCATGAGCAACTGTTTTCCAGATATTTGGACTTGAAAAGTCGATTATTTGATGATCGATGCGTGTTGAAGTTATTGCCATTATTTTGCATTTTTCACAAGAATGCTCAGGAAATAAATTTGACGTTTGAGTAAATAGTTTTGGTAATTACATATTATGTGACAGTTAAACGTTTTGTTGTTTTGTTGAAGTTTCTGTAAGTTTTAAAACACTAATTTTGAAAAAATGGATCATTTCCGATATGCATTTCGCTTATGGCCTCGCGGATGGCAATGCGTGCGAAGCAAGACGTATTTACCAGGAACGATTTCCGAATCGAGTACTGCCTTCAGCTCCAACATTTACCAGTCTCCACCGTCGTTTGGCAGAAACTGGTAGCTTTGAGAGGGCAGCTGATATTATTGGAGGATCACGAGCAGTCCGAACCCCAGGATTGGAAAAAGCTGGTTTGAACGCTCTCGAGGAGAATCCAGAAACAAGTACAAGAATTATGGCTGAAACTCTCAATTCTACTCAGTCCACAGTTTGCAGAATTACCCGCGATCAACAATTTTATCCATATCATATTCAATGGGTACAAGCTCTTTTGCCACGAGACTTTCCTAAACGGTTTTTGAGAAAATTGGCTGGAAATCCTCAATTTCCAAGACAGTACTTTTGACGGGCAAGGCAAACTTTTCCCGAAATGCTATCACAAACTTTCATAACAATCATGTTTGGGCTCTGGAGAATCCGCACGCTGTTAGTGAAAGACTTTATCAGTATAAATTTTCTGTAAATGTATGGGCGGCAATCATTGATAATTACTTGATAGGTCCTTTCTTCCTTCCGTTCCGACTGAATGACGCAACTCACACAGACTTTTTGGAAAATGAATTTCCGGGACTTCTTTAGATTGTACCCATGTGGTTTATGCATGATGGGGCTACGGCCCGTTTTAGCGTTGTAGCCAGGGAATTCCTCAACACTGTCTATCCAAATCGATGGATCGGTAGGGGTGTAGAAGAAACTAACCAGGCGTGGGCACCAAGGTCCCCAGATCTAAACCCGCTAGATTTTTATTTTTGGGGACATTTGAGGTCACTTGTTCATGAAACTCTAGTTGCAAATGAGGGAGATCTAAGAAACCGAATAGTAGACGCCTGTGAAACAATAAGAAACACACCAATAATTTTTTAGCGAGTACGAGATTAAATGACTAGAAGACTGAATGCCTGTATCTTCGCTGAAGGTGGACACTTCGAACAATGTATTTGAATGCAATTTAATTTCCTTTATTTTATTTTATTCTACATATATTCAAAATTTCTTGAAATAAAATGTCGATATTTCTTGCAAATTTTAATAAAACAAATACAGATTTTTCCCCCTTGATACAAAAATAACTATTTCAAACGAGTAAAAATAAATAAAATGGGTGGCGCCCCCTACAGAAAACCAAAACTACTTACTTAAACGTCAAATCCATTTCCTAAGCAGTCTTATGATAAATGCAAAAAAAATGGTAATAACTTCAACACGCATCGATTATCAAATAATCGACTTGAAATTTTCAAGTCCAAATATCTAGAAAACGGTTGCTTATAGTGACTTGTAACAACGAGTGCTTTTTTACGGAGATATGATAGAGAAATTGTTTTTTTCACTGAAAAATGTGCTAGAAGTACGCTTAAAAAAGTTATGAATTTTCAAGAAAGAGAAAGACGTATAGGTGGCGCCCCCTACGGGTGAGAGCAATAATAACACCAGGTTCGGTATGGTCACCTCAAAAAACATCTCTTTACCAATTTTCGTTTTACTAAGATCAGTATTTCGAAAGTTATTGAAAAAAAAACGGAAATTAAAATAAAACTTCAACACCCTGTATCTTGGAAACGAAGCGTTTCTAGACCTATATTTATTCGAACAATTCCTATCAGAATATTGTTAGGAATCACCTCCTGAAGTTTGTCAAAGTACTTTTGAATCACCCTGTATACAAGGAAAAGTCAAAATGTAATAATTTTCTGAATATAATCTGCAGGAATCTCTGATTCTGATTATATTGAGTAGAGCAAATGGCCTATAATTTGCCGTAGAAAGTTTATTAGCAATTTCAAGAAATAAAATCAGTTCAGTCACCAACATAATATCAAGGATTTTTTCGTTCTTTCAAATTGGGTATTTTTATTTCGACAATGTATCATTTCAAAGTACATAGGAATCGGCCTACTTTATTCTCTTCTACCAAGGTTTGTCCGTTCATTTTCAACATCGATTTCGATATGTGATATGTGTTCAATTCATTTCAGCGTATTCCAACAGAGAGCATTCACTGTATGACAATTCTGCGTATTGCAAATCAATATTCCATCCAGCATTCGAAAATGGATGACGCGAAAAGTTTGCAACATTGAATATTCCTCTGGGAATTGTCGAGCGGATAAATTCCGTTGTAGTCTTCGAAAGCTATGAGTTCTCCGTTGTTTTCTCTACAATCATTTACATTTTCATCGAGTCATCAAACAAGTTTATAATGGAATTTCCAGAGCTCATTACACATTTGCATTCAAAATCGAAACTACTGCTCGGAGTCTGGAGAGTCTTCAGTGACGTCTGTCTCCATGGGAGATGATCGAGATGTCGAAGACGTTGAAATTATAATGTCGGACGAGTCATTCGAGACGAGACCTTTCAATTATTTCAACTGATTATGAACCCCTGCTGGGTGTACAATACTATTAGAATAGGGTATTTCTCAGTTTAACAAAATAGCTTGGTACTTTTGAATTCTGTTTCACAAAATATATATTCTGTGACAAAAGACAGTTGTTAAAACAAGACTTTACTTGTTAACCACCATAATTGTAATAAACGAAACATTTGATTTTTGACCGACGAAAAAAAAGGGGATCGAGGCGTATTTTTTTTATTATGTATGATCACGCATAAATTTTCTTGGCTAGGGTATACTTCAAAGTTGGTTCCATTTCATTTTGAAACAAAAATGTTACTCTTAAGGGTAGGAAAATAGGGGATAATTATCGTTCATCCACTGAATTTTCGCGCGTTAACCGATTCTACCACTCATAACTTTGTACTGGGTTATCCGATTCAGATGAACCTTTTTTTAACCGACGAAACCAAAATTGAGGAGGTTCTCTAGTCGACGCGTATATTTAATTTTTTTTATTTTTTTTTATGTATGATCACGCATAACTTTTTACTGATTCCGATAATCCGATTCCGATTCCGATAATCTTTCCACAGTGGATAGGGTGTACTTCAGAAGTGGTCCCATCCGAATTTCAAAGATGAAATACACCCCTAAGGGTAGAAAAATGAAGGATATTGATCACTCACCCTCTGAATTCTGGTCCGTTAACCGATTCTATCAGGCATAACTTTGTACTGGGTTCTTCGATTTGGATGTTTTTTTTTTAATAGATGGGGTATACCTTATATTTGGATTTCAAATGAATTTATCTACCCTTACGGGTAGAAAAATAGGGGATAATTGATTTTTCACTTGTGAACATTGGCACACACATACGTAGTTGACAATGACAGATCGCTACTGACATTATTTTTGTTCCACATCCGTCAAAATAATTATATTCTGTGAGAGCATGGAATGATATACAAAGTAATGAAATAATCTAACCAGAACAACAAAAATAATTTATATTACAACACAGAGTGAAAGTAGATAATCATATTATTTAACTTTAAAAATAAAATAAACATTCCTAGTCTCAGTAACTAAGCTCCTAAACTAATGTAAGTAACTAATTTTGAGTCAGCGCCAAACGAACAATCAACGAAGATCATTAAATTACTTCAACAAAATTATCAGAATGTCACCGTGCAACTCGATGCCATCATTTTACGCCTTACCTAATTCATTTGCTTGTTTGTTTGGCGCCGACTCAAAATAAGTTACTCACATTAGTTTAGGAGCTTAGTTACTGAGACTAAGAATGTTTATCTTATTTTTCACTTTTCAGTTCCGTATTTCGTGGGTTTAATTCTCTGTTAAAAAGTTTTTATTTTTCAGAGGACAGGATATACTTCAGAGTAGGTCATACTTGCATTTGGGAAGGAATATTTCAGAAAAATAGGGGATTATTAATTTTTCATCTGTGAACCGATTCTGTTGGAACTTGGCACACATATAGGTAGTTTTGATGAGAGAGAGAGAGGGAGAGAGATATAAATACATTTGTAGCAGGTCCTTAAGAAAACAAATTTTAATGTTGAAAGTTACAAGTTAAAAGAGTAATACTAAATTTTCTACGGTGATACATTACATTACAACACAGGAATAAAATAAAGGTAACTCAGAACTCAGTCATTGTAAACACATTGAAAGCCTAGATCATCCACGTTGAAATTATAGCTCAAAAAGTCCTTCACGGAGTAAAAACAGTTCATCAGTAGACAAGATTTCACTGATCTCTTAAAATCGTAAAAGTTCATATTTCTCATTTCCAAAGGTAATTTATTATATAGGTTTATATTCAATGAATTTTTCTGTGATACAGAGAGTCTATATCTTGGTGTTCTCAAGAGGTTACCTGACCTTGTTTGGTGCTGATGCGTGTCCGCTGGAAGAGCAGAATCTGATATTTTTTTATGTATTTCAAGCAGAGTGGAATATATGAAAGCGGTAGGAAAAGGCATGATCTGGTGATGAATAAATAGAGCATGGCAGTGATCTCTGTAGCCCGCCCCTGATATTATTCGAATAACCCTTTTTTGTAAAACAAATATTTGGTTTGAATGGGACGAATTACCCCACAAGACAATTCCATAAGTCATATTACTGTGAAAAAGTCCAAAATGGGTTTTTCAATCTGTGAATCAAGAACGTGACGCTTGATAATTTTTTCGACATCAATGGATAAACCAAGTAACTTGACACTTCCACCACCTATGAGTGAGGAGTTATAATATATAATAAGATTCTGATTTTTTGCAGAATCGAGCATAAGCTTATTTGAACAGAACCACTATTTGTCTTTTGCAAGGTGAGTTTGGAGGAGTCAATCAATACCTCTAATTCACTATTACGATATATCAGTGTGGTGTCGTCAGCAACGAGAATGCATGTTTTCGGTAATATATGTTGATATAAATCATTGATATACAGAATGAATAGGGTTGGTTCCAAAACAGAGCCTTGTGGAACCCCATGGACGATTTGCATTAATGCTGATTTGGCACTTCCAACCGAAACACACTGAGATCGCCCATGCAAATAGAACCTCAAAAATTCCAATGGAAGTCCACGAATGCCATGACAGGATAGTATCTCGAATAATATATCATGGGATACACAATCAAAAGCTTCAGTCAGATCACAAAGCGTTAAAAAAGAATGCTCCTCCTTCTCGAGTCCATAAACTTCATTCGAAATAACGCTCAGAATAGCTCTCGTAGTTGATTCATTTTTTCTAATGCCAAATTGCTCAGGACATAGCAAGGAATTTGTTTCCAGGTGGGACATCAACCTTGTTTTGACTAGTGCCTCTATGATTTTCGCGATAACTGGAATTATGGAAATGGGGCGAAAATTTTCTGATAGGTGGAGATCCCCTTTTTTCAGCAATGGCAAAACAACTGAAATATTAAGTGCATCTGGATAAACCCTAGAGATAAGCAATCATTAATTGAAATTGAAAATGGAGAAGCAAGTCACATGCATTGCTCGTGGTTCAAGTTATTCTGGTCTTTGTGCTCTGTGAGTTGCATGGAACACACGGTAATGAACATGAAAAAAAAAACACACCCGCATTACAAACTTCCTAGGAGAATCTATGATGTGATGTGAAAAGATGATTATGGGTGAAATGAAAATGAAATGAGAAAAACTATTTTGAAATATGAAAATACTAAATTGAATGGCAATGATAGCTTCAAACAACGATTAAATTGATAGCTCCGTTTGCTATCTGACAGTAGCCAAGACGATGAATATTTTTTTTCGAACATTGTCAATAACGTCAGCAGGTATACATTGTATCTCGTGACGAATTCTTGCTTTCAAATATTCCAAATTCTCCGGCCTATGAAGATACTTTTCTCTTCAAGTATCTCCACAAGAAGTAATCAAGTGGTATCAAATCTATATATGTAGCTGCCCACTCAATCGGTCCCCTTCTCCTTATCCAACGATTCGGAAACACCACATCTGAATAGTCGCGGACAGCTGCTGCATAATGGGGAGATGCATCATCTTGTTGGAAAACTAAATCAGTTCTCGGAAGATCAGGTTCCTCTAGATCTGGATACAAAGCTATTAGTGCAGGAATATGGTCGAATCGAAGAAAATCCAAATATATTGCACCAGTCAGGTTCACGTCTAAGAAATAGGGACCCAAAATTCTTCCGTCGACTATGCCACACCATATATTCACTTTCTGTAGATTTTGAGGATTATTCGAGGATTTTCGGTAGCCCAATAACGGCAATTTTGCCTATTGACGTGGCCATTCGAAACAAACGTAGCCTCGTCTGAAAAAAATATATTTTTCACAAAATTATTATCATAATTGCAGTCATCTTCATTCAGCTCAAGGATGAGGCGTACCTTATAAGGATGGTGCTTTACTTTCCTCAGAATTTTGTGGACTGTAGACGCTGTCATATTGAAATCTGAAGCCAATTGGTTCTAGTGTTGTGTGATGATTGTCATGGTCATCAAATCACTGGTGGTGAGGGTCGACCAAATTTAGGAAGATCACGGACATGCCCAAATTCACGGTATTTTGACTCAACTTTGCTCACCATGCTCTCGTTAATAGGTTGCCGACCAGGAAGAGTTGCATTGAACAATTAAACTACTTCCTTGAGTGCGCATTCTGTCTCCAAATCCTATCATGCAGAGAATTTCAATTCTTTCTCGTTCATTTAATTCAATTTTACATGAAATGACAAAGTTATTACTCAATAATGTATCGACTAACGATAAGATATGTTATTCTTTAAAGGAATAACTCCACAAAAACTATTCAGCAATGAAAACAAAATTCTGGTCGCTATGGCTACTGTCAAGTTATGGAAATTGTCAGATAGCAAACGGTGCACAATTTGAACATTCAATTTGATCATTGTTTGAAGCTATCATTGCCATTAACTCAAGTATTTTCATATTTCAAAATAGTTTTTCTCATTTTATTTTCATTTCACCCATACTCATAATCACCTTTTCACATTCCGTACTGAAAGATGGAGTTGCCACTGAAAAAAATCCCGATGAATCCATTTCTCCTACACGAATCATTCTGTGTGTATTAATTGAATTTGAAAGAATGCCCGAATAAAAATAAAATTCGACGGCTTCGAGCCGTTCTTTCAAAATTATTCCTTAATTTTTACGAATTTATCCACTACTTACGAGAGCACTGAATTAACGGACGCGTATACAACCTATATGTGATATATTTTGACATCAGCTTCCATGGAGATTTAAAAATTGAATAATACAGTGTGACCCATTAAAATGAACCACCCCTGTAGAATACGATTTTTCAGTCATCCTAAAAAAAAAAAATTTTGAATATTGAACATCAAAAACTGTATAACTTCAGTTTTATTTCCAAGACACTCTATGGTTTTTTTAAATTTAAAAGCAAAAGTTTATTGGGCAATTTTCATTTTGAAATTTGACTACACCACTGGATTTGTAGTCGTTTTATTTAGATTATAGAGATATTTCAAATCTGGCAACACTGCCGATACAATAAAAAACACCAGTGAATTTGTACAGCGAAAATCCGAAGTCAATGGCTCATTCCGTTCTACAGTTATAACTTCTGAAAGTACGGCGATTTGTGGTGGAAGCGATTTTGTAATAAAAATCTGACTACGCCACTGGATTTGTAAATTATATTCCCTTAAAAAAATTCATTTTCAAGTTATGCAGTCTTCCATAGCCGATAAGAACAAAATTAGCCGAATCAAGTTTTAAAGAATCAAAATTATTTATTCAATAATAAAACAGAAAGCAGGACAAAAAATGTCCCTTTTAAATTCTGCAAAACTCAACAAAAACAAGCCTTCAGAAAAGGTATCAATAATTTGAGGAAAGCTGAACTAATACATTAGGCATAGGTATTGTACTAAATCAATAGTAGGCTGTGATTTAGTACACCACAAATCGCTCACATTACCATACTTTCAGGAGTTATAACTGTAGAACGGAATGAGCTATCGACTTCGGATTTCCGCTGTACAAATTCACTGGTGTTCTACTTTGTATCGGCAGTGTTGCCAGATTTTAAATATGTCTTTAATCTAAATAAAAATTATAATCAAATACTTTGTTTCCAGAATTAAGGTTGTTGTAACTTCGTTGTTAACCAATATTTTTTTGGAATTTCATGGTTTTCCATTTTGACAACTACAATCCAATGATGTAGTCAAATTTCAAAACAAAAATTGCCTAATAAACTTTTGCCGTTTTTGACAAAGAGAAAGAACCATAGAGTGCCTTAGAAATGAAACTAAAGTTATTAAATTTTTTGTCAAGATACAGTTTTTGCTGCTTAATAAAAAAAATATTTTTGAGATTGACTGAAAAATGCGTATTCTACAGGGGTGGTTCCATTTTGAATGGGTCACACTGTATATAGGGTGTTCCATTCGAAAAAATTGGATCGCTTGTATATTCAATTTTCCCTCATTAAAGTGGCAAATTGAGATTAAAAATCGACCTGTTTCAGAAGATTCCACGAAATGGATAGTTGGCTGAAAATGAATTATTCAGTACTTTACGAAACCACTGTATTACAGTTTTTGATTGACATACCAATGAACTAAAAACGTCAACTTTAATGGCAGTTGTACACAAATATTTTTTTTCTCTAGAAAGTTGTCATAAAGTTGGAACTAGAGATACCGTAAATGATAATCCCTAGCACTCATAGAGAATAGATTTGTTATACGATATTCTCTCAGTATGATAAATCGATCACATCGCCTTGTTCTCCTTCTGCATAATATTTTCAGGAATAACAATTCCCAGGAAGTCTCCGATTTTCTTAAAACCACCACCCGGAATTATTCAAATACCACCCGAACACGCCTTTCCTCTAATCCGAATTAATGATAATGATCCGAAACGGGGAATAAAAAGAAAGAAAATTCCTCACTCCTTTTTCTGCAATTGAAATAAATTCGTTTCCCTAATCCGTACACTATCAGGTGCTGAATCATCTGATGAACATTAATTTGCAATCACTGGAGAATATCTTTCAATGAATCCCTTTTCTCGTTCTTTTCTTCCTTTTTGCCTCGTCCGCAATGAAAGTGAAACATAATGCTTTTGGAGTTCTCGGACGTTTTCGGGATGAAGTGCGGCAATTTATAATCATTATCCTGTGAAACGCCTGGACTGGGCAATTTTACTTATTCAGAGGATGGCAGGGACCGCCTTTATCACTGTCTTCAAGGTTGGAAGCAAAACCCTCGGAAATACTTCGCGCAGTGGCGAAATAGGCCTCTCTAATAGAGGGATAACTGTTTTGATACTTTGTCGGCTTTTTTGTTCTTCCGATGAAGGGTTTTGGGAAAAAACACCTGACGACCGGAATTGAAATCATAATTCTTTGTCACATCAGATTTAGCGGAACTGAACGATGGGGTTTTTCAGCTACAGAAATGCAAAATGAAATGAATTGAGTTGCCACCATATTCTGGTTTCATACTCATAACATTAAACAGAAAAAACTGTCCCGAATATTATAATATGTTGGTGATTTATACAGTAGCGTGCAAATTCATTATTTCGTAATTGGGTGACCCAAACCCGTCGATTCTGTCAAATATTCATTATTCATGACGTGATCTTGTTAGGCGATTTTCTAGGGTCGAATAATAACTATTATCCCTAGAATCCTTACTCCATTTATGACGCCAAGACACTTTTTCAAACTATTTTTAAACTCAACTTTCCACCCTTGGGCGCCAGATTTTATAGTGGTTTATCCAGGGGTAGCAACAGATGGAGTTACTGATGTCCAGGGGTCTGGTCTTTTTCGACTGTAGGCTTTAATTACAGCCCTTGAGACTGGACTCCGGTTGCTTTTGATTACACAGACATACAGACATACCTGTCTTTATTCTTACCTAAACACTGATCTGATTCTATAGTTTATATGCTTGAAAAAGGGAAAGGTTCATTCTAAAGAAATTTCCAGTTGTAACCACAATATAAAAATTCAATAAAAACTTTGATTTTCACAAATTAAGTTTATTACACAAGGTTATACGAACTTCAACAATGTACAGGGTGATTCAAAAGTACTTCGACAAACTCCGGGAGATGATTCCTCACAATATTCTGATATGTATTGTCCAAATAAATATTTGTCCGGAAACGCTTCGTTTCCAAGATACAGGGTGTTAAAGTTTCATTGCTATTTTGTTTATTTTAAATAACTTTCGAAATACTGACTTCAATTGAACGAAAATTGGTATCGAGAGGTTTTTCGAGGTGTTGAATTTAAACCCGATCTTATTATTGCTCTAACTCGTAGGGGGCGCCACCCACCCGTCGATCCATAACTTTTTTGAGCGTACTTCTAGAACATTTTTCAGTAGAAAAATCAATTTCACTATCATATTATCGTGAAAAAGCACCCCTTGTTACAAGTCGCTATAAGCAACCGTTTTCTAGATATTTGGACATGAAAATTTCAAGTCGATTATTTGATAATCGATGCGTGTTGAAGTTATTACCATTATTTTGCATTTTTCACAAAAATGCTTAGGAAATGAAGTGGTTTTGGTTTTTTGTATGGGGCTATTCTATTTATTTTCAGTCGTTTGAAATAGTTATTTTTTTGTATCGAGGGTGCAGAATCTGTAAAATAAAGGAAACTGAATTGTATTCAAATAAATTGTTCGAAGTGTCCACCTCCAGCAAAGATACAAGCATTCAGTCTTCTAGTCACTGAATCTCGTACCTGCTCAAAAATTATTGGTGTGTTTCCTATTGTTTCACAGACGTCTACTATTCGGCTTCTCAGATCTTCCCTGGACTAGTGACTTCTAACATCCCCAAAAATTAAAATCTAGCGGGTTTAGATCTGGGGACCTTGGTGCCCACGCCTGGTTAGGTTCTTCTACACCCCTACCGATCCATCTATTTTGATAGACAGTGTTAAGGAATTCCCTGGCTACTTGAACAAAGCTTTTGCATAAATGCTTATGCTTCACGGAAAACTATTTTCTTTGAGGGTCTTGACTCGCAGAACGATTTCAATCACTTGTTCTGGCTTGTTCTCGTACTGGAAGTTAAAGAAAGCGAACCTAATTAAATCTCGGCTTTTATATTCATCGGATTTGAAAGAACTATCAAGCAAAAACAGTGTTGAAAAAAAGTTCTTTTTGTCTGATTTACATAAGAACTGGACCAAAAGGCAGCTCATCTTTTCAACCCTCGTACCTTTTTCTACCATCATAGTAGAAACAGTCAGAAAAGACTTTCAGTCTTTTTGAACGGTGCAAAAAAGCATCAGAAATTTCTATTGCTCGGTTTTGTGGTCGTTTGTAGCTTTGTAAATTTTCACACATTCCCTAAACGGGCATTATTTTGTTGCTGGACCATAATCAATATGAAACCCACCAAATAGGCAGGGACGTACCAAAGTTACTTCAAACTTTTGGTCAGCCGTTCTTAGTAGCGGAGCTTGGAAAAAATGCTTCCTTACAATCTGTGTGAGCGTGATGACATCATTTTTTCAAATCGAAATGTTGGTCATGTGAAACGTCATTTGAAAGGTCTTTCATTCAGCTTTCTAACTATATCGATGATTTCATATAATTATTTTTTTATTCTAACAAACATTTGTATTAATAAGATAAAATTCATATTTAATAAATACAAACAATCAAAGCAAATGTTCGAATTGCCGACCATCAGCTATAATACAGTAGGATAGACGAGCAGTGAACTGTTCTCGATTTCTTCCAGGTCAGGTCATGGATGTTTGTGGTCTATTTTGGTATACTCCACCTTTTGAGTATTCCCGTGAAAATAAATCCAGAGAAGTTAAATCTTGTTACCTATGTGGACATTCGGTTAATCCCGTTCTACCTTTCCATCGATCTTTTCCAAGAAATGTATCACCAAAACAGCAAAGTGTGGCGGCGCACCATCTTGCTGCAGCACGAATCATACAAATCATTTCTGTTTGGGAATAACCGATTTAGTCCGGGCAGCAAGGAGTTCTGCAGGAATCCGAAATATCGAGGACCTGTCAAGTTATCATCGAAAAAATATGATCCTATAATTCCCACCTATACATTGAATTCCTGTGGGTATTGAGTATTATAGTCCTGCATCCAATGTGGATTTTCAGTAGCCCAATACCGACAAGTCTGACTAAAATAAAACTTTTCGTGGAAACATCGGATCTCTGTTATGTTTCTCCATTGTGAATTCACGAAATTCAATTCATCTATCAAAGTCGTTTAGTCAAAAAATTCATAATCTCCGACCCCAAAAACCCCCACATACAAATTTTGAATTAAATCCGACCATAATTACAAATATCGTCTGCCATTTCGTTTTTCCTCTCTAACAAAAGTTCCATATTGCATTGTCACCAGAATTTCAGCTCAAGATATCCAAATATGGATTACAAATTTTGAACCGGAAAGAATGACAGAACGAACGAATGACATAATGTCATACGAACGAAGCAAGTTGATTGAAAGCTTGTAAAAATGCTTCTGGTCACAATCATGAACTCGCAAGGAATCATATTTTCCATAATTATCCATGTAACTTGTCGATATTCGTTTTTTATCGATGTCAGTTGATACACGATCTATCTTCGTTTTGGTCTCTAGTATAGTTACGAGTAAATATGTCTTGAAATCTTGAATGTTATCCACTGTTATATTTGCGGCGACATACTCCACAAATACCAAAAATTAGTGCTACCTACAGCAAATACTCAAATTAATATACTAAACTTACTTCCATCATAAGATGAAATAAATGGTCCGGGACGTCCCCCGGATATGATTCAATTTTTTCTCTACCCAGAATCTAGATTTCCTTTGGTTTATAACCATCAGATTGGTGTTTTGAGAAAGCTATCAATTATGCGTATTCACTGATATCTCTATTATATTTTAAGTAGTTTTTCTTAGAGAAGAGAGAGGGCTTACAAAATTTTGATTTGATTCTAGAAAATGGGCAAGAGCAATGCTTCTTCAATATGTTATGTGTTCAATATTATACGTTCAAATTTATTCATATGGTATCCACAATTTTATATGTGATTTATACAGTATTTATTCCAGTTTTGTATCCATTTTTACCATATCACACTGACCTGTACCCGAGATGGTTGATGAAGTTTCATTCCATTTTATTCCATCCATGAAATATTATTATTCCTTCTCGTTTCAGGTACAACTCTGACTTCTCCCAGCATCATCATTGGTCTAGCTCTCCTGCCCATGCTGCAGTCTATTTTGCGGTAACGATCAGTTGGACATCTGGAGGAGGACTACTGAGTTGAAATGAAATCAAAATGGTGTAAATATTAGAATCGTATGTAAATATTCCAAATACAGAACGAACGGGTGTATTTCTCTTGGTGCTTACACTGTGAAAAGAATCATACTGTCGCAAGTGAAGGAAAGAGTTTCGTCAATTTTTTTCATAGACAATCTTTCTTCTATTTCCCAACTATAATTTACTATTTGGCGATGATTGTATAACTGTTCCCTCCTCAATTGAATGGCATAGAAAGGAAAATAAACACTCTTGATATTGTATTTTGTTGTTATATATTGAGTATTTTATATCTATTCGACATGACGAATGAAAGATTCTGGGAATGGAAGCAATGTGCTTGTATCAAAACCACAGACCAAATTTGGATATATAGTTTGAAAGACTAATAATTGTGAAACAAAACTATTCGATGACTAGCACCCAGTTTTTTCAATTTGAGAATATATTTTGGTAACTTCATTGAATAAATAGAAAAAAAAACATTGAATCGTCTGAATGTGAAATCAATAAGTTGAGCAAACAACAAGTAGGAATGGGTGAAGTAGAAATGAAAGGAATGGAAGAATCAGGAAATGAATGCACCCAGTATCACTGAACAATTCTACAATTCTACAATTTTTGTAGTTCAGTGCTTCCATGGGAGGCTGGTTGTTCCATCTTTCCACCGTAGATTTTTCTGTGCCATGTCAAAGCAGTGAGATAGTAGGAGAAATAATCAATTTTTCCACGTACGGAGATACTATATTGACCACCGTGATCGACACACTCTTGTTCTTGTTATATAATTTGTTGAAATTTGCTTGATCTATATGAAACTTTTTCTCTGCGTTTGGCTGCGTTCTATTCAGAGAAATGACAGGCATACCGTTAAATTCAAAAGATAAAGTTCTTACGGATATTTCCCCACTCCCAATTTTTTCAAGAATGACAAGGAAGTGAAAAAGTAGCCAAAGAAAAAATTGAATTGTTCGAATTTTAATTTTTTCAAAGTATTTGCATATCGAAGAACAACAGAGGCTCCAAGGCTTGAGTGTTTGTTTTTTTTCGGAAAAGTTGTCGATGCAGCCTTGAATGGATCAAAATAAATTATAAATCGTTGTTCCCACCCAGAATCTGTACCCCCAACTTATGAGATTACTACGTTTAAATTCCTTACATTCATGACGATCATCAGTTTTCTTCGATGAGGTTATATTCAAGGAATCTACCATATCATACAGTCGAACAAATGTCTGAACTCAGAAAACTTGTCATTTGGATCATTTCGTATTGCAGTAAATGTTACTCATATGTTGAATATGGTGTCTGGTCAAGTCAAGTCAAAAGTAATGTAATTTCGTATTTTTATTACAGTGTTCCTCAATTTCATTTCAAATATTGTCCCTATGTCCCCACTGTAGAGCTCTGCACTTTTTTCAGAGATGGTGTCTGGAAATTGCTTCACAGACTAGTTTGTGTATCTGTTTGTTCCACCAGTACATTTTTTTCTTGACACCCTATTTCATTCACTCAACATCAAAACTCCAAAAAAAATTTTTTTGTTTGTTTTGTCTCTAATGCGATAGGTATTACAGAAAGTAACAATTTGTTGAATCGCTTCATCAGAAGAATATAGTTTGAATGTTGTTTTCGGAGACATAATATTCTTCACAGGATGTACAAGTATTGATCGAAAATTCTGATTATGAGTGTTTTCCGGAATACATGACTATAAAGAACGCTGATGGAGGTGAATAGTTCTTGGTATGCCATCCTTCATCATACAATTTTGCTTGAGCATGTGCACGAAGGACAAGTATCTGTGAGTGAGTGGCTAATTCGTCATCTTTCAATACAGCTTTTGGCTCTGCTCACATATGAGACTCGGTAACAACTATCTTTTCTACGCCCGAATCTTCGCAAGTATCATTGGAATTGTCTGCTGTAGGAAAAAAGCAATATTGTGTGGTTGTACTGAAAATAGCTTCAAATAAATGAGACAAATAACTGACCATGGTCAATAACAGTAAGGGGTTCTTTCAAAAGAACGGGAAAAATTACTTTTCATGATGTTGGGTCATTTTACGACACATCACTGAGATAAACATTCAGAAGAATCACTTGACTTCTGAAGGAACCAAAGAAGGTGTAGGAGCAGGGATATATTCGGCCAAGCCGAAGACAAGAGTCCCACTGAGCTAAGGCAAACATGTGACGATAGTTCAGGCCGAATTTGCAGCAATTAATCACTGTGCAGAGGAGTTACTGAGGCAAGAGTTCGAAGAAAAGACCATTGCCATAGACTCTGACAGCCAAGCGACTATTGAAGCAATCAGCTCCATGCAAGTAAGCTCCAAACTTGTCTGGGACTGCTTGGACACCCTACATAAGGTAGGCAGTCAAATAAGACTATCTAGTATGGGTGCTGGGTCACGCTAGGTAAGGGCAACAAAGAGGCAGATTCATCAGTCCGAGAAGGAGCACGACGGGTTCCAATTGGCCCAGAACCTCTTTGTGACACAGCGAAAGCACTGCAAACAACCAGTATTTGGTTGAAAGAGCAATCGCAAGAATGTTGGAACGAGGCGCCGAATATGAGACAGACCAGAGAGTTCATCAAGGAAAAGACCATTGCCATAGACTGACAGCCAAGCGGCTATTGAAGCAATCAGCTCCATGCAAGTAAGCTCCAAACTTGTCTGGGACTGCTTGGACACCCTACAAAGGTAGGCAGTCAAATAAGACTATCTAGTATGGGTGCTGGGTCACGCTAGGTAAGGGCAACAAAGAGGCAGATTCATCAGTCCGAGAAGGAGCACGACGGGTTCCAATTTGCCCAGAACCTCTTTGTGACACAGCGAAAGCACTACAAACAACCAGTATTTGGTTGAAAGAGCAATCGCAAGAATGTTGGAACGAGGCGCCGAATATGAGACAGACCAGAGAGTTCATCAAGGAACCATCGCCATAATTCATAGAGAACCTGTTAAGCCATAATAAGAGATCAACCAGGATCATGGTTGGGCTCCTGACAGGGCACTGTAGACTCAACATACACATAAATAACATCGGGCTGGCAGACACAACTACATGTAGGTTCTGCCAGGAGCACAACTATGCTACTGTGGAAGCCTCACAAGACTAAGGTTTTCAACGATAGGGAAGGAAAAACCATGATCCTCTCTCCCCCTCCCCCTCATCCTCCCCCTCCCCCTAGAGAAAGTTGGGATAGTTTTTTTAATATTCAAGAGGGACTTTCTGTCAGAATGCACACAATGGGCATTGGATAACATCATTTAGATCGGAGGAATAAAATCTGGATTGGGAATCCTATCAAATACAGCTCGAAGTTTGTATTTTGCCAAACAAGTAATTGTTTATATTCCATACAAGGTCTTTCTAAAATTGATAAATTTCAAGACATCATCTCAAAACAAAGAAGATAGAGACTGAACTTCCCCTTCTAATGTCAGATGATTCCATTTCCTTCATATTTTCAGAGAAATCGAGAACTTCTTGAATATATTTGATTACTTCCATTGATAACGATTAAACAAGTGCCCGTGTCACTTTAAAAACGTATCACAAGTTTACGCACATTGAATACGGAAACTTATGTAATCGAAAAAAAAGGTGGAAAAGATTGAAAGATCACGACTGAGGGTAGTAAAGAACAAAAGTTCACAATAAAATAAAGTGACACTTGCCAATTACAGTCCTCTAAAACTTGGGGTTTACCTGTAACTTTCAAAAAATGTCAATAGACCGGGCCCGAAAAAATCTGATAGTTTACTACTGACAATTGGAAGAATCTAACCATTTGCCATTGAATAATTTAAATTTTGTCTGCCAGTCATATTTTCAATGGGGTGAAAATGCATCGAGTTAGGAATGCAAACTTATCGTGAAAAAAATAGAAATCTAAATTTTCGAAAAAACTGGAGGACCAAGCGTCCTTGTCCTTGTCCTGTGTCGTTTGAAGGCTAATACTTAGATCACTCTGATTGTCAGTAGTAAACTCTGGGATTTTTTCGGGCCCGTTCTATCGACATATTTTGAACATTGCAGCAGGTGAACGCCAAGTTTTAGACGACTGCAATTGGCAAGTATCGCTTCATTTTATTGTGAACTTTTGTTTTTTACCACCCTCAGACGTGAACTTTCAATATTTTCCACCTTCTTTTTTATAACAGTTCAGCATCCCTCCTACCATCACTTCGCCCTAGAAAAAATGTATGGCGGGCAAGTCTGTAGCATTGTCGACATCGATTTCATGAGAATCTGAATTCAATGTGCGTAAACTTATGATGCGTTTTTGAAGTCTATATGAGCTAATTTCCGAATGGTATCCTGGATTTCGGAATTTTGCTATCATCAACTGGATGACAATGAAAAACTCAAAATCTATTGCTCAACGAAAATCGAAGACTCATCATCTGATTTGTTTTTTAATTCGAATTTTCATATTCCTAAAAACCAAAAATCATCAAAGGCATTCCATTATCACTGCATTGATTTTCAGTTCTTGACATAGTAGGGTTTTCATCACTATCATTATCAAATAAGCACAGTTTGATTTTATTCAAGAAATGACCCGATTCAAGATTACTTTCGATATATCCATCATATTATACAGATTGAACCACCAAACGTTTGCGATCGATATTCAGTTTTTGTTCTACAAGCATGTTTTTTCACTTGCTTCGTTCGTGATATACAAGGTGTCGAAGTTTAAAAAAAAACAGTTTTTTATTACTTACTCGAAAACCTTCTGGCTGATTTCGATGAAATTTGGCGTGCTCATTTGCGGTAATAAGGACACCTTTTTGTGAAGTGATGAAAAACACATTCAAAATTCCAGTGGCGGCCCAGAGGTCAATAAAAATGATATAAGGAATAATCAAACCCTTTTTTTTATGCAAATTTTTTTCAGATTGATCAATCAAAAATTCAATTTATAATACTTCAAATTTTTTTCCCATCGTGCTTTGTTTTTGAGAAAAAAAATTAAAACCGTTTCCCTGCATGTAACAGGAAAAAACTAAGTGATATAAGGACATATTTATCGATTTTATTTTATTATGAATAAAATAATAATATTTATAAAAATATGGACCGATGAGTGATGATTCATGTTGAAAATTGCTGACTTTCAAAGCTCAAATGTGAGCATTATGCTGAAAAAAGATACCAGCCTACGTGAACGTTCCTTCGTCAGTCCAAATCATCCTTCGAGAGTAGAAAGCATCATTCATTATTTGCCTAAGGAACCTTTCAGAAAAATATCTTCTTTAGAGCAAGTCATCAAGGAGCTAATTCTGAACTTTCCGCAGATGATATGGTGACCATCTGCTAGCAATGCCCTGTTCACAGTGCTTCGCGTATATCCTAATTGTGGAGAACATCTCCGCGTGCTACTGGATGGCATTCCTTCGAATTGCTCCAAGATATTTCGTGAAGGGGTGCAAAAATTCCATGTGCTTGAAATCGCAATACGGTTGATCTCATTTCTCTTAGACGTGTATTCGAATCTACACTTGTATTCTCTCAAAACTACTACCAGAAGGGAAAAACTACATGGTTGGCCTCACCATCACTTTCACAGCGGAACGAAAACCTTTTTCCGGAAATCTCCTTCACTTTAATTTTGTCCCTGAAGAACCGAAAATCCAAATTCTGTGAGTAATTTGAATTTACCTCTCAACCTTCCTTCCCATATCTGAATAACTTTTTCCAATCTATTGAAAAGGACAGAGTATATTTAATGGCAATATCTATAGTCTCGTTCAGCTGTTTTGACGTCATATGGTCGTCTTACTTTGTCAGTAACTTTGTCACCTACGACAAGTTTCCTAGAACTTATCGATAGGCAACCACTGCTACTCGCCTCACTAATGCTGGTGGCCAATAATGGTCTAACAAACGAATTGATATCTACGGGCGTACTCAACTACTGAACACAATATTGCTGTATTGTTGATACTTGGCATGATTCCGCAGACTGCGCACAAATGCACTCAAAATTTCATCATTACTCGAATAACACAATCAACATGTCACAAGCTGTCAAACTTTGACACAAACAAACCTTCAATTATTGACCTGATTTTTGTTCGAATTAGTTTTTCACATGACTTGCAGGGAAACGGTTTTCGAATTTTACATCAAAAACGAAGATACGAAAAACGATAATTTTTTTTATTCACAACTGCCTAATCTAGGAAAATAATCATATAAATAAACAGTAGCGTTCAATGATTTTCCTAATATCAATTAGATTTTTCTCTGGGACGCCACCGGATTGATATATCCATACTACATCAAAAGAAACTGTTGTGTACTCAATAAAAAACAGATTTATTACAAACTTTGACACCCTGAATCTCGAAAACTAAGCAAGTTATGAGACAAGCTTATTGAATACGATACTTAATCATGGGTCACCCTGTATATTCAGAATGGACCGGGAACTTTGACTCTGAAAAGTATTGACTGAATGATACAAGCTGAAACCCAAATTGTGTCGAATGGTTGATCACGTATCATTCTTTGTTGTAGGATTCGGTGAAAAAATCGTTATGTTGAGGAAATTTTCGAAATGTTGATATATGTTTCACTGCAGAAATAATATTATTCCAAAAGAAAACCAGGAGAAGATTTCATGTAACTCTCATCGACAATCCTTATTCACATGTTGAATATTACAATTGAATATATTCTGTTCAGATTTTATTGGTTAAAAAAATTTAATAAAATACAAAAAAGTTTTTAGCACAACTATTCCAGTCGATTCCAGAGTTGTTCCACAAACATCTATTAAACCATTTGAAAAAAATTTAACATATATCGAACTCTGTATAAAGATTAGTATTTCAAAAATATGAAAATGTTCGGGTTCCCTTGGAGTTTGCAGATGCTCATTGAGCGAATGATATGCTTGATAGAAAATCAATTACTGGATACATTTTCAAATTATATGAATACAGTGATTTGGGTAACCAGACAACAGTTCCGTTATTATCAACTGAAGCTGAATATATTTCACTTAGTACAGCTGACTGAAAAAATATGGATACAAGATATCTTGACAGATTTGAAAATATATTTTTTGAAACCCACCACTTTATTTGAGGACAATCAAGAATGTATATCGATTCCAAAATGCCCTCAAAATCACAAGCGTGTGAAGCACATTGATACAAAGTATCATTTTATCAAAGAAAAAATTGAGGATGGATGTTTCGATGTCCAGTTTATCTCATCTGCCCAACAGCAAGCAGATATTATGACCAAGGCTTTTCAAAACAAGGGCATAATCAATCAAGGGGGGATGTTGATTATTATAATTGAATATATTTTGTTCAGATGTTATTAGAAAAAAAAGACAGAGTTGTGAATAAGAATTGTCAATGAAAGTCACATACAAAGTTTTCTTTTGAGATAATATTATTTCTGGAGTGAAATATATATCAACATTCCGGAAGAAATAGGCATTGAAAACTCACAACATATTTTTTCAAACGAAGCATTTTCGCCTATTTTTTTTCTCGAAAATTCCCCAACTGAGTAATCTGTATGTACCATAAAGTATTTTCTCACGAAGCCATTTGACTAGACTCTTTCCTTCTCTCCGCCATATTGTCATGAGACAACATTATTTGGGAAACCATGGAAATGCGCTCCATTTATATTCAGGAGCGAAACGGGTAATGTACAGACTGACAGAGATATATGTGTGAACATTTTTTGGCCGTTTTTCCCAGTTATTGGATTTATTCTTCAATCGATTACCAGCAGATGTCATAATTTTTTGATATCATTGGAGTGACATGGCAATATGTAGTGAAATATGAGTAGACGAGCCGCAGTTCACAGTTCCATACATTCCTTGCTTTCCAACTTGGTCAACTTGGGAACATTCATTTTGAAATTTGATAACTTGTCTTACTATGTGAAAATTCGAGATAATTGTACTGTCTTCCAGTAATATTGGAACTTGAATGAAAATGAATAATCATTGAACACTTCAGTGGTTATTGTTATCCATTTTTGAAAATTTCCATCATCATTTATTTTTCATCGTGGAACGAAAGTGAAGTGGAGGTGATGGGCATATTTGATTGACTGCTGTAAACTCTGACCGTGAAAGTCTACTATCTATTAATAACTGTAATATATAAAATACCTGAAAGATAGAAAACTCAATGTTTGTGGAGATTATTTGTTACTTGATGTAATATAAAATAAAATGAATTTGTTATAGATTCGTCTTTTTATTTTGCTATTCTCCGAAACATAGAAATAAAAAAACTGATGGCAGGGCCTGTCGAAAAGATAGACTTCAGAAATCATTTATTGATTCCAAAATAGCCAACAATTAGGCGGAAGAACCATGTGTCAAAACCATAGGATATATTTTCATTGTAAAGAAGAAACAGCATACCTATTCTTTGATAACTTGAACCCTACTATCGAAAACTCATGACAGATGCCTCCCTGAATGCTTTCCAATATTTCTGACAGTAATCTGACTCAAATCGAAACTGCAAAACAACAGGATTCCATGGAGATATGGATTAGAATATACATATCTGGAGCACTTTGGAAAATACATTAATATTGAACAAAATTTAAAAAGAATATTTTTTTGAAGGAAAAAAACAATGATTCTGTATATAATTCAACTTTGAATTCGATTAATTTCATGGCACGTTCAATCCACAATATTATGACAAATGGAAGAAGTTCTGACCTAACATATATAGATTATTAGTTTTTCATTATGAAAGGAACATACGAGGCCAACAAATCATTGGTAATGGTAATTCACAACAATTTTCTGTTGATGTATCACTATGAGTGAAACAAGTAGAGTTCAGAAAGCTCTTCCACAAGATATACAGTTTGTCAATATTAAATTGAGAAAAAATTCTCTCTCTCTCTCTCTCTCAACAATCAATTTTGGAACCACCAGACTGGTTTGACCCATATCTGAACTCAGCCAAATTATTGATGGAAAGTATTTTTGTGCTTTAGTTTGTCTTCAATTTAGTTATATCTCAAATTTATATATATGTATATATATATATATATATATATATATTTGATAAATGAATTCATTCAATTGCTTGAAGTTGGATCTGTTACTTATTTTAGAATAGCTAGGAATGCCCATGTTAACCGGCCTATATTTTGTTGCGAGAAGACTAGGCCAGGAATGTTTCATTTGGTCGCCACATCGAATAGTAGAAAATATTTCTATAATAATAATAATAATAATATTTTATTCCATTAAACCATATTACATGGTATTGGACATGTCAAAAATATATACACCTATAATCATATATACATAAAATTTCATTCTACGAGACCGTAAAGAAGACTCGAAGACTTACAGGCACATAAATAACAGTTATTATACAATTTCAGGTATTGTTCACATATAGACATTTAGACACACAATGTTCAGTATAATTTAACAGTAATACAATTTTATTATAGTTAAGAAGTCAGAAACTCGCTTAGGCTATATATGCATTTCTCAATCAAATAATTTTTCAGTTGTTATTTGAAACGTATTTCATTTCTTTCACTTTTTATTGATTCCGGGAGTATATTGAGAAACTTTATACCACTGTATTGAGGACTTTTTTCATATAAGAGAGTTCTGTGGTGAGGAATTTGTAGCAAATTGCCATGCCTAGTTTTATAATTATGACTATCATGATTATGTGTTAGTGAATCTATATTTTTACTAACAAGCAAAATACATTTGTAAATATATATACTGGGAACTGTTAAGATGTTATTATCTCTGAAATATGGTTAACATGAGTCTGTTCGTTTGATACCAAATATAAGTCTGATGATACGTTTTTGCGAGCCATTGATGTATTTCCCCATACGATAATGTCATAGCTAATTCGAGAGAATACAAGCGCATAATAGACATTGAGGAGTTGTTCTTTATTGAATATCGTTTCCAGTTGGACTGAAGCATAGTAACTTGATATAAGGAACGGATATTCTGGTACTTGAGGAGTTTCGAAATTTCCAACGAGTCAGATCTTTCTTCCGATGCATCATTCTTGGGAGCCCGAATTTTTGTTATCAAATTTCATATCATTCGGTCAAGTAACATGACAACTCAGAAATCGTTTTAGTTTGATTAGACTTTCTCACAAATCAACTACTTACAGTTTATGAATATATTTTCTTTCTGGAATTTCATTTGTTAATTCAAGAATCCAAGCCACAAAATGATTCATTGCCGAACCAATGATGTAATATTGTCGTGAATTGGGGTTTGTTCACGACTAACTAGGTAGATTCTGACCCTTTGATGATTAAAAACACTTTGTAAAAAAAATATAGAAACATATTTATTAAAATGAAACAATGAATCCCTTCTAGAACCTAGTTAAAAATTTCAAATGTATATAGCAGATATGTTTTACTTACACAAATAACTGTAGACTAATTCCAAAAACCATACTCTTCAAATTGATAATAGGGCTTCTTAACCTTTCAAGTCTCTAAGTGCCCCCATTTCCCAATCTCTTTGGGCACGGCCAAAGCCCAACGTCGACTCCCCGATCAAACCATCAGTCGTCACTTTTGAAACCTCTTGTTTTTGTTTGGCACTAATTCGTGTTTTGCAGAATAGCAACATTGTGACCCACTTGAAGATTATACTCATTGATTAACTCTACGGGGTATTCGATACATTTTTGACAATATCTGTTGTGAAGTGCTCAGAAATTACGTTGTTTCATTGGAGGAAGGAGAGAGTATTTATCAGAAAGAAAAAGGAGATCTGGAACTCATTTAGTATGAGTTACAGATCTCAAAAGATCTAATAGGTATTCCATAGTTAGATTGAAAAAAAATATATAGAGTCGGTGAATTAGTGCCGAGTATGCAGATGCCCTTCAGTCACGAGATGGTCCAATGATCTTCAAAGACAGTATCTTCGGTAAGAAAATTATCTTGGTGATTATTTATCGAATCTCATAGCGCATTTTCGAATCCACGCCATAACAACTCTTTCGAAAAGAATTTGGTTTCGCAATCTGCTCGGTGATAGGTATTATTCCGAAAACTATATTCATTTCAAAGTATATTTTTTATTCAAAAGACAAATGGTGAAATACCTATCACATGTAACAATTAGACTGCTAAGGGCTAGGAATCTACGAATTAGCAAATCAAAATAATGATCACTCCGGAGTTGCTTGATATCAACCGTAGTCATCAAACAAAGATATCACTCAATTCCAAATGTCCATCTGTGCCCTCCATACATAACATTGTCTTGGACGACATTTATCTCCGAACATTTTGCAACATACAAAGGGTAATTATTTATACACTGTTCTAAGTGGTTTCCATCTCTTGAGGTCCTGAACATGTGAATACTGTTTTTTCCAATAACCACAAGAAATGTCTAGAGACGTGAGGTCAGGTGACCTAGCGGGCCAAGGAATAACTGAATGCATTTTTCACCAAATTCACTATCCAACCATTCCCTGACTTCTAGGGTTGCGTGGTTCGAAGCGCTATCCTGTTCAATATATTTAGACAGTGGAAGATTATTAACAAACTCCGATAATTCCGTTTTCAAAAAATATTATTTACTTCATGAATTAAGGTTTTGTTAAAAAAAGAATGGACTTATGATTTTCGATCGAAATATCACTCACCATACATTAACTCAGTTAATATTGGTCATTACATTGCACAAGGAAATGGGGATTTTCAGTTGCCCTCCATCGACAATTTTGGTTGCTGACATGTCCATCAGAAGTGAATGCGGCTTTATCCGTGAATGAAACAACATTTTGAGAAACTTTCTATCACCTTAAGTGACACTTCGTAGTCAGGCATAAAAATTAAACTTATAATCGTTATATCTGCCTTTTAAAACTCGCCCAAATCTAGTAGTAAGGGAGGCGTCGACATAAATCCGCAAAGCTAAGTTTTATTTCAATAATTGTTGATACACTGTGATTCATGAAAGTTAGAGTCTGCCAAGCTTTAAACGTTGCCCACATTAATAACAATTTATGTAAATATGAAAAACCATTATGTAAAAGTGTTAAACCTACAAGACTGAAACTTCTTACAGTGATGAGGGATACCTAAAAGTACAGGAAAATTATAGTCCACCGCGTCGAAACAATATTTTTCATATTAATTATTTCATATTTATGGTCAAGTTGAAAAACAGCAATAGCTGACACTTCGCCTTCTCATCATCTGCATCTTTTCTCTGTCGTATTCATAGTGCTTTGTTTCTCTATATGAAAATATTGAAATGATGAATGAAGGAGCATTATTATTATTATATCAACTGTATATAATAATTTTCATATTCATATCTTAGTTATAATTTTGTAAAACTATATATATATATATATATATATATATATATATATATATAAATATATGTATATACATATATATATATATATATATATATATATATATATATATAAATATATGTATATACATATATATATATATATATATATATGTTTTTTTATTTCTCGGAATAAAGGTTTGATTTAGTCAATTTGTATAATTTCTTTTAACGACGTTTCGACATAGTACGTGTCATCATCCGGTTAAAAACAAAAGTATTTTATTTGAATTTCTGTGTGTGCAGCATATGAACGTTAATGTAATGACACCTTCAACAAATAGGTTGGGGCAATATTATTTAATAAAATAAATATTATTATAAAGATTATTATAAAGATTTTTATTGATTACGGAATGAAATTAATGGAATTTCTTACATTTCAGATTTTTATCAAAAGTTCATTTCCTCTTTCTGCGTTTTCTTCGTCGACTGCTAGTTGATCTGTCGGTATTTCTTCCGATTGGTCGTCAGCGTCACGAACAATTTCTCCCACATCAACATCACTACCATCACCGGAAATACCCTGGATCACTTGAAGATATCCAGGCTTGACTATATATTCACTTTCAACAGACGCCTCATCAGCGTGTTCCAAATCTTCTAGATTATCATAATCTTCTTCATTATTTTTCTCCACAATGTCAGCTGCATTGAAACAAGTCTCCCATCGACAATTTTTTGGAAAAATCCATGAAAAAATTAAAAAGAATCGACTATTTGTTGCACATTGTTGTTTCTGGAATTTTTAGTAGTTTCAGAAAAAAAATATAATGAGATTTGCAATTTGTTTATAACAAATTTTTAATTTAATAAACATCAACATTTTAAATAATTTATTTTTTATTTTTTGTTAATTTTTGAGGAATGCAAATATGATTTTTAAAGAAAAAACAATTCTCAAATAATCTTTAAAATAATGAAAATATGAAAAAAAACTGTTATAAATTGTTTTTAATCATTATATTCTGTAAACAACGAAATGCCATGAATAATTTTTTCAAATATAAAACTGATCAATTTGTTTAGAAACAAATGTCGTGATTTTTTTCTGATGTTATTAAATGCCTTCGTTTGATGCAAATACAGCGATAGCAAAACATAATGTGAATAAATATATTTTTTTGTTAATTAAAAAAAAATATAAAAAACAAAAAAAACAACTTTCAAAAACTTAAAACGTTATCTTGTCGAGTATATATATATATATATATATATATATATATATATATATATATATATAAGAAGGGCTCCAAGGCGCGAACAATTTTTAGAGCTGTTATTTAAACATTTATTCCGTTTATTATAAAAACCAAGGTCCGAATAATGGGGACTATTCAACAAATGCCTAACTTGTTGGAAAATTCACTTGCATTTTTTTTTCAACAGGACCTTGTTCTTTCAAATTTCAGAAACACACCAGGATTCATTCGAATTTTTAAATCGATATTTATTACTATAAAAAAAACATTTAATTGAAATTATAAATAATGGAGATAGAGTTCCGCAAAGACAGACTTTTTTATTGGCAAACTTAACTTTCTTTTTGTTAACATAGGAACATTTCTTATATCAGCATGAACATTGAATATTGATAATTTTTAAAAAATTTCAAGATTTCAAGAGCCGCTGATTTGAAACTATCCTACCAATTTGGCTTCGAATTCAATCGACATCGATGGAAAGTATTTTTGAGCCAACTATGTTTCTATTCGGTTGAACATTAGGCCCTATTCTCGAATTACAGAGGTTAAAAATTCGAAAAGGTTTTGAAGAATTAAAAAAAACGTTTTTTTTAATTTGTTCAAATTCTGGGAACCACGAAGCGAAAAAGTTTTGGTGGGTAAAACATGTTCATTTATTTTTTGTGCCTATTTATGACTTACTGTAAAAATTTCAAAGGAAACAACTTTATATTTTTTGATGGACTATCAACAAACTGTTAGCGCTTGTGCAAGAAGATAGATCACACCCTGTATATCTGGGGATCATGATCGGCGAATATATTATACACAAATCGAAAATCGTAATTTGGTGGTCCTCAACATTTGTGTTCAATGCGTTTGTATCATTAGACAAAAATATAGAATTTTCACAAAAACCTTCGTGCTTTGTGCCTTGGAAACTTGCTCCTCTTGTGATATTGGCGCATTCGTCATTTTTATGAATTTATGAACTCGCCATTTTTTACGAATATTTTTGGTTGTGCCTTCAAAATGATTTCTTATCAGAATGAATCAAATGCCCTCTACGCATTATTTCAAGTGAAAGCCAAAACAAATATAAAATCTGAATGTAATTTCTCATAAAAAGATAATTTTTCTGTCGTTCAAACCTGAAAAATATGATCTCATTAAAAATAATTTACTTATTATATTACCAAACTCCATAAAATGAACCACAGAATTGAATTACCATTCATCTGATATTCACCTAGACATGATACTCTTAGAGTCATATAAAACTCCCTATTAAGTTTGAATACACTGTTCATCACCATTCTCTCGGTTTCAGTTTTCCTTGACAAAGACCCATTTTTAACCAGGAGAATATCTTTGCCTATTGTTTGCTCGGCAAAGCCTTTGAATATTACATTGAAGATTCAGACGACTTTATGAAGTTTTTTGCTGATTCATTTTCTAACTATCTGGGAGAATATGAAATAGCCTCATTTGAATCCCTTTATGGAATAATTGCTCGTCAGACGGGCTATAATAATGGAGTCGTTTGGGATTGTATGAGAGTAAATATTCGTTGACCTACCTTATGAAAATTTTTCATTGTTCGATATAGTGTGAGAGTTTTGACAAAAATTATCTGAAACATTTACCCGAATATCCTGAAATTGACAGTTTGAAACTCATAGACACTTTCCACTATGATATTATTCTGAAATGCTGCTTTTGTATACGAGGAGTAGTAGTTTATACTCCAAAAAACGAACTTCTTACTTCAGACTTGTTCAGGATTGTAGCTCCTTCTATTGTTATTTGAGAAGATCATAATGAAAAATCTGAGCAGAAAGATATTAATATCTCAGGCCTTCGATCCATGTAATATTCCATGGACGTCTAGCCGGGTTTGTCTTTCAATGATTACCTTCAATGAGAGATAAGTGCCATGTGAAGTGGAATGAATAGAAAAATCGAATTTAAACGGTTTTCTTCACATAAAGGATTCAATATAAAATTGAACCAGAGAAAGGTAGATCTCAGGTGAAAAACAACTACTTTCCTGGCAAATACCACGCAGAACGTTGAATGATATTCACCTGAAAATCCATGCATACTTCCATAAAATATCAATGGACATTGAATGCAAATGTTTCTTTCTGATAAGCTCGATTATGTTTAATTTAAGTCGTGTTCACCTAACAATCCGCATACCGGTTTCAGGCTCTTGGCCCTCATCAGTACGGAGTAGTCAACCAGCCAAAAGTCCAAAGAACTCTGGCTGAAGTGAGACACAACGTAAACAAACCATCATCGATCTTGTAACACCTATAGGTACGCCGGAAAAGATAAACTTTAACTGGCGGTACCTAGTGACAGAAAGAAACACTCCGAAAATCTCCCACCTCGATAGGTTTCTAAATAAAAGATTCCTTCTCAGTAGGAGTGGCAAGCCCGTCTAGCATATAGTGAGAGATAAGTGCCATGTGAAGTGGAATGAATAGAAAAATCGAATTTAAACGGTTTTCTTCACATAAAGGATTCAATATAAAATTGAACCAGAGAAAGGTAGATCTCAGGTGAAAAACAACTACTTTCCTGGCAAATACCACGCAGAACGTTGAATGATATTCACCTGAAAATCCATGCATACTTCCATAAAATATCAATGGACATTGAATGCAAATGTTTCTTTCTGATAAGCTCGATTATGTTTAATTTAAGTCGTGTTCACCTAACAATCCGCATACCGGTTTCAGGCTTCTTGGCCCTCATCAGTACGGAGTAGTCAACCAGCCAAAAGTCCAAAGAACTCTGGCTGAAGTGAGACACAACGTAAACAAACCATCATCGATCTTGTAACACCTATAGGTACGCCGGAAAAGATAAACTTTAACTGGCGGTACCTAGTGACAGAAAGAAACACTCCGAAAATCTCCCACCTCGATAGTTTTCTAAATAAAAGATTCCTTCTCAGTAGGAGTGGCAAGCCCGTCTAGCATATAGTGAGAGATAAGTGCCATGTGAAGTGGAATGAATAGAAAAATCGAATTTAAACGGTTTCCTTCACATAAAGGATTCAATATAAAATTGAACCAGAGAAAGGTAGATCTCAGGTGAAAAACAACTACTTTCCTGGCAAATACCACGCAGAACGTTGAATGATATTCACCTGAAAATCCATGCATACTTCCATAAAATATCAATGGACATTGAATGCAAATGTTTCTTTCTGATAAGCTCGATTATGTTTAATTTAAGTCGTGTTTCTCTGGTTCAATTTTATATTGAATCTTTTATGTGAAGAAAACCGTTTAAATTCGATTCTTCTATTACCATCAATGTTACTCTAATAAGGCTTTGAACTAGGTACTTATCCGACGTCAGTCACTTAGGTTTATTCAATTATTTCGCAAATTTGTAGTGGATACCTATCTCAGTTTACTAGTGAAAACATTTCAATTAAAGGAAAAATCTTCACAAAAGCAGTTGCTCAAATGGTTCGATGAGCAGCTAGAGGTTCAAAGATCAGTCTTATCAGATGTCAAACTGATATCTAATGTAAGTAAAATCCCCGATGACATGAAAGTTTATAACCTGTTGGAGAAAGGAAAATGGAAAAACATCAAATCGGCTGAGAAATATGCATATAATGAGTATATATATATATATATATATATATATATATATATATATATATATATATATATATATATATATATATATATATATATATATATATATATATATATATATATATATATATATATATATATATATATATATATATATATATATATATATATATATATATATATATATATATTTATACAGGGTGATTCGAAAGTACTTAAGTACTTTGACAAACTTCAGGAGGTAATTCCTCACAATATTCTAATATGAATTGTCTGAATAAATAAAGAACGCTTCGTTTCCAAGCTACAGTGTGTTAAATTTTGTTTTTATTTACTTTTTTTTTAAATAACTTCCGAAATACTGACCTCAATTGAACGAAAAATGGTATTGAGAGGTTTTTTGAGGTGTCGAATTCGAACCTGATGTTATTATTGCTCTTACACGTAGGGGGAGCCACCTACACGTCTTTTTATTTTTGAAGATCCATAACTTTTCTGAGCGTACTTCTATCATATTTTTTAGTAGAAAATTCAATTCCTTCATCATATCTAGGTAAAGAAGCTACCCCTATTGCAAGTCGCTATAATCAATCGTTTTCTAGATATTTGGACTTGATAATTACTTGTCGATAATTTGATAATCAATGCGTGTTGAAGTTATTACTATTTTTCATAAGAATGCTTAGGAAATGAATTTGACGTTTTACTAACTAGTTTTGGTGATTACATATTATGTGACAGTTTAACGTTTTGTTATTTTGTTGAAGTTTCTGTAAGTTTTGAAACACTAATTTTGAAAAAATGTAAGTATTATTTGAACAATAATGCTCATTAAGACGATATGCATTTCGTTTATGGCCTTGCAGATGGCAATGACGTATTAACCAGGAGCGATTTCCTTATCGAGTACTGCCTTCAGCTCCAAAATTCACCAGTCTCCACCGTTGTTTGGCAGAAACAGGTAGCTTCAAGAGGGCAGCTGATATTATTGGAAGACCACGAGCAATCCGAACCCCAGAATTGGAGGAAGCTGTTTTGAATGCTCTCGAGGAGAATCCAGAAACAAGTACGTACAGCAATCATTGCTGAAGCTCTCAATTCTAGTCGGTCCCCAGTTTGGAGAATTATCCACATCAACAATTTTATCCATGCCATATTCAGAGGGTACAAGCTCTGTCGCCACGAGACTTTACCCAACGCATTACTATGTGTCAGTGGTTTATGAGAAAATTGGCTGGAAATCCTCAACTTTTAGGATATGTATTCCTGACGGACGAGGCAAACTTCTCCTGAAATGCTATCACGAACTTTGATAACAACACTGTTTGAGCTCTGAAAAATTCGCACGCAATTGGTGAGAGACATTGTTAGTATCAATTTTCTGTAAATGTATTGCCGGGACTACTTCAGAATGTACCATTAGAAATTCGTACTCATCCGCATGTGGTTTATGCATGATGGGGCTCCGGCCCATTTTACCGATGTAGCCAGGGAATGCCTCAACACTGTCTATCCAAATCGATGGATCGGTAGGGGTGTAGAAGAATCTAACCAGGCATGGGCACGAAGGTCTCCAGATCTGAGCCCGCTAGATTTTTATTTTTGGGACATTTGAAGTCACTAGTTTATAAAACTCCAGTAGCGAACGAGGAAGATCTGAAAAACCAAATAGTAGACGCCTGTGAAACAATAATAAAAACACCAATAATTTTTGAGCGGGTACGAGACTCAATGACTAGAAGACTGAATGCCTGTATCTTCACTGCAGGTGGACACTTTCAACAATTTATTTGAATACAATGTAATTTCCCCTTATTTTATTTTATTATTATATTAAAAATTTCTTGAAATAAAATGTTGATATTTCTTGCAAATGTTATTGAAACAAATACAAATTTTGCACCCTTGATACAAAAATAACTATTTCAAACGAGTAAAAATAAATGGATTAGGTGGCACCCGTACAAAATACCAAAACTACTTACTTAAACGTCAAATTCATTTCCTATGCATTCTTGAGAAAAATGCAAAATAATGGAAATAACTTCAACACGCATCGATTATCAAATAATCGACTCGAAATTTTAATGTCCAAATATCTAGAAAATGGTTGCTCATAAGGACTCGTAACAAAGGTAGCTCTTTTACCTAGATATGATAGAGGAATTGATTTTTTTACTGAAAAATGTGCTAAAAGAACGCTAATAAAAGTTATAAATCTTCCAAAAAGAAAAAGACGTGTAGGTGGCGCCTTCTACGAGTAAGAGCACTAATAACATCAGACTCAAATTTGACACCTCAAAAAACCTAACAAGTTCAATTTTCGCTTAATTAAGGTCAGTATCACGAAAGTTATTTCAAAAAGACGAAAATAAAAATAAAACTTCAACACCCTGTATGTTGGAAACGAAGCGGTTCCGGACATATATTTATTCGGACAATTCATATTAGAATATTGTGAGGAATCACCTCCTGAAGTTTGTCAAAGTACTTTTGAATCCTTCTTCATATGCAGAACAGCACTAGCTGTCTTTGCGCCTCTTCATCTCCTATTGATCAATTTTTGTTAATTTTTGTTAATTTAACACTTGTTATAGTGGCATGTATTTTCCATGATATCAATACAGACGATTTATCATTATTATTATTACTCACATTCGTACCGCTGAAAACAAGTCTGGAGCTGAAAAAATATCAATTTTGAGAAAACAAAAATGAATCAACTCCCCTCATAAATGAAAACATTACATTTATCATAAAATCTCTACCAGGTATCCCAAAAACAAAATTACAAAATTTCTTGAAGCTTCATCCAGCACGTTCTCCTCCTCCTTTTCTACTTATAGTTTCCCAATGGATTCAATAAAATCGTCAATTTTTTTTTCATGTATTGATGTTTATCATTCAGGTTAGTTGTCGTGAAATCCACTTCCAATCAGATTTCGTTTATATTCATACCACTATCAGTTAACATTACTACCTGTAACATATTACATTTTTGGAATGATTTACCACACCGAAAGCGAGATATGAGGCTTCAAAGTTGCAACGTTTAACACGTAATCCCTATAGTGAGCTGCCGCGGACACCACATTTCAAGGCATAACTGAACACCCTCCATTCAGATCTTTTCAAAAAACTAGTATATTACAAGAAGGTGAATGAAAAATGTTATAAAAAAAATTAAACACGCGTAGCCATACAGTTATTTAGTTATTGCCATAAATTTTTTTGAATTATTGCGTATGAGAAGTGCAATATAGGGAAGGCTGAGAATCGTGGCAACGTCTCAAGCGAGCGCTCGTGTTCAAATTAGCGAGAGCGCGAGGGTCTTGGGGGTTTGAATTGAACTGTGTTTTAGAATGCACATATTTATGAATAATAATTGTGAATAATTGCATTAATATATACTGATGCATTTTAACATTTTACAATAGGAATATATATAAAATAAAATGGAGTTTGAGCAAGTAACGGCAAACACAGTGCATACACTATTATTTCATTCATACATTTGTACAATACATGTACACGTATAACATAATTCGGATACAAACAAAAATTTTAAGAAGGGACATTTTTGTGTCCGTAATATATAATATGAAAGAGAGTTGGGGGCGTGCAGACAAGAATTTTTGAATTCTAGAGAAAAATATCCTCGGGCAGGGATCGAATTTAAAAATTCTTGTCTGCACGCCGCCAACTCTCTTTCATATAAACAAAAATGATTCAGATTTCCAACAGGCAAATAAAATAATAAGTATAAATCTACAAAAAATATAAACAACAATGAATGTAATATTAGTTATTCTTCTAAAAATTATATTAAATAATCACTTGATTGACTAAACATTTATTTTTAAATCATCGATGATTTTGGTAAATGCTTTCCCATTTTTAGTAGCTCTATGTTTTCTATTCTCCAATTTTCCAGTTAGGTGATTATTCACAGCTCTTTTTTTTCATCATGATACATTTTTTTCAGAAAATCCCATGTTATATTTCGTTAAATTAGGTAAATTACAGAATATTCTTTCGTTCTCAGGTCGCTCCTAACACCATGTGATGAGGCAGAGATATTGAATATAATTAAAGAGCTAAAGACAAACCCAGGTATGATGGAATTTCTGTGAAAGCTATCAAAACATTAGCTGAACATATAGCGAAACCTTTATATATTTTGATAAACGCTATTTTTACCACTGGCATATGCCCTTTGAACTTCAAAATAACAATTGTTAAACCTGTATTTGAGTCGGGCGCAGAAAACAAAGTAAACAATCACCGTCCAATAAGCATAATATACAATCTGGCAAAAATATTCGAAAAAATCCTCATAAAACATCTAATGGCTCTCACAGAGAGACATCATATAATTTCAGATTTCCAATTCGGTTTCCGAAATAGAAGATCTACTTCTGATGCCATAGTTAACTTAGTCACACAAATATATGAACACTTAGATAAAAAACGACCATGCCTGGGAGTATTTATCGATTTGGCCAAGGCCTTCGATACCATTAGTCATGAAAAATTACTGTCGAAATCAAATAATCTTGGTATCAGAGGTCTGGCAAATGATCTAATCAGAAACTACCTCAATGAAATGGTTGAAATAGATGGCGTACTGAGCGACCCATTAGAAATTAAATACGGAGATCCCCAGGGCACTGTTTTAGGGCCAATCCTGTTTATATCATATCTAAATGATATGTTATCCATTGATATTTCTGGAGAATTGGTCTCATATGCTGATGATACAGTGCTAATAATTGATGGAACAACCTGGGAAGATGTAATATCTCATACAAGAAACGATATTGACACTATAGTTAATTGGCTTGATGATAGTTTCCTGACAATGAATATCGATAAAACATCTTACATTTCATTTTGTAGTAACAGTCATGATTTTCTCAATGCACAAAACATCAATATTCATTTAACCAGCAGAAATAAGAACATAACTCTGAAAAAATCCAGTTCAGTTACATATTTCGGAATACACATTGACCAAAATCTAAAATGGAAAATACATATAGACTATCTTTCTAAGGGACTCAGAGCCCTTTTGTATGTTTTTCGAACACTCAAAAATATACTGAGTATCAATGATTTGCGCAGTAAATATTTTTCGTTAGTTCAGTCTCTCTTAATGTATGGAAATCTAGGATGAAATGGGGTCTATAGTACAACTGTACAACCGCTTATGGTACTACAGAAACGATTTCTCAAAATTATCAATAATTTTTGTTTCCCATCGGCCCAAATATTCCAATATTGTGAACTGATGATATCTTTACTTTGAACAATTATTAATATTCATATTTCACAACAGGAATGAGTTCAAGAATCATCAACATGGACATAAAACCCGACTAGAAGTGAGTTGCCTAGATATACCAAAAATGAACAAAGCTATTGGACAAATATCAATTACATATATTGGACCCAAATTATTCAATCTTGCTCCAGATCATATAAAAACGGAATATGTGTTCAAGTTATTCAGGATTTCAGTGATCAAATGGCTCAAAAATTAAAATATAACATTACTATGAACAAATTCTACTGAATTAATCTCTCAATTTTCACATCATTTTCACATTAAATACTCCTAATTCAACACGAATTTGTATTTTGTATTTTATATTGTAACATTCGATATTTTTATACGTTTACACATTCACATTTTTATGTTTTAAATTTTTGCATTATCTACACGTTTAGAGATTTTATACTTTTAGATTTTATATTTCATGTGTCTTTTTTTTGTAGTATTATTATTAATATTATTTACTACTATTGATATTGTTAATACTATTTAGGAATATAAGCATTATAATGTTTGCCCAAGTATCTCAAAATATATTGTATCTTGACCATCTTCAAAGGAAATAATTTCGATATTGATGTTTCACAGACAAGTTTTCCAAAAGTGAATCATCAATACCTATTTTTCCGCTGATAAAAATTCATATCAATCGCCTTTTTTTTCTATTATATGCTTTTATAAATTTATGTAATTTGGTGATTAATTGAATACTACTACTACTATACTACTACTCATTGAAAATTATCGACCGATATAAATCCCTTGTATTTTTTCTAAAATCGTCCATAAAATTATGAAACAAAGACTAACAAAATATTATTAAATTAACAGATATTTTGTTGACTCCAATTCGGTTTAACGGCTGGTATTCCGACCACAAAAGAATCATACACGTTCTGAGACCTGTCACAGGCTTTCGACTGTGTCGCTCATAACATTCTACTGGAAAAGTTACATTTTTATGGAATCAGAGGGGTCGCACTTTCCTCCTGGAAAATCGATTTCAGACTGCCCGTTTCAATAATAGTACATCAGATTCTGAAGAAATGAATCATTAGTAATGTAAATGAGCTAGGCAAATTTATGACCCCTTCTGAATGCCTCCCTCCAGGCTTCGAACAGTTTTTTCAAGAAGGGCTCTATTATTTCAAAGCCATTTTGTAATGAGGTGGGAAACATTCCGTCCTATATTTGAAGCTCTCAATGGCCCATTTGATCTTTTGGGTAGTGAAAATTTTCCCCGTTAGGCTCCCGCTGGATTTGTTGGGGTTGGTGACAACTCTTTCCAACTGAGCACTTTGCAGTTCTTCTTAAACAACCTTGGACACAAGAAAGTGGGTCTGGATGAGAACACTCATGCTTTCCCTCTGGTTTCCTGCATATCCATCGTTCGGCTTTATGACTGGACCGATGCCTTTGGTGAGTTCTTAGATATAACTTTCTAAAGGCGTTGAGCTGGAGCTATTTCCGTAATCCCCCAACACATTTGCCTCCATGTTCTCCTTTTGCATTTTCTGAATTCCTTGTTGTAGGTTCTCAGCTACCTAACTTCCTTCCTTGAGCTTGAACTCTTCATTCCAGCTTTCATTTTAGCATTTCGAAGCTGCTTGAAAGCTGTATCTAGTTCCTCATCTGATGGCCTCCAACTGCCTCTCGAGATGCTCTTTATAAGCATCCTGGTTGGTCAGTTCGGGTATCCTATATCCCCGATAACTCCGAGTCGAATCTCATGTTATGAAATGGAATGCATAAAGCACACAAAGTCGACTTCACAAAAGGTTCAATATCTTATGTGTTGATAATCCGACATCGAGGAGTCATCAAATGCGTGCCAGTTGTGAATGTAGTTTGTTATAAATGGATCGGCAATGGTTCGGTCATGAACTTTTTTTCTGAACGCCTTCATAAAGGTGGGTTTGTTATCTGCATTGACAATGTCTATATTGGTCACAGACAAATATTCTGGAAGGTACTCACCTCGTGCGTTTATGTTTGCGTCGCTGCACAGAATGAAATGCCCGTTTCCTCTTTGACACCATCTGATGAAGCTTTGAACTTTTCCTGGTGATGAGTATGTCGGCGAGTCCTCTGGAAAGTGGGCCAAAGCAATAACGATCTGCCTCTTGCCTGTTTCAGTTGGCACTTCCACGATGGCGGTTGCCATCAGAAGTAAATTTGATGCTGTGCGCGAGCAATATGGCGCTCGTGGTTTTTCATGAATGTTTCACAAAGAAGTCAGTCACATGATTTTATTGCGAGTCCCTGTATTCGTCCTCTAATAATCCAGGGCTTTTTGAGCAATTCTATATTGAAGTTTTTTCAATAAACTTGCTTCGTAACACACTTGTGGCAGTTTCTGGATGTTGGAGGTTTATTTGAAGAGCCTTGAGTTTTTGGCTCATCTGAGTAGAATTTCAACTGAGGTATCATTGTGAGGCACTGCTGTCTCTCCAACGACGCTGAGTTCCGCATCTTCTCATGGTTTTTGATGAGTTTTTTGGACATATTCACCGTGTTTCCAACCATAATGGGTCTCATGAGGAGCTGGGGAATAACTGTCACCTGCGGCAGAGCCTCGCATGCAGCAGGAAGGCAAATAAAATCGGGGGCGCCAGATACCCCGGCTTTTGCTGTTCCTTCGTAGGCAAGCCCCCACAGGAGGCATGCATAGTATAATGTTATAATTTGCTGATTGTTTTTTAAATTTGTCAAGCCTTAATTTGCATCGTCCTTCAATCAACCAATTGATCAGCTGGTTCATTATCCATTCGATTAGAGAATGATCCATTGAGGATATCACAAATAAATAATTAAATCAAAATTAATATAATACCCCGATTATCTGGAAAGATTGAACGGATTGGCAACAGGCATGACACCAAGAAAACTTCCAGAACAATCGATATACCAATATCGATTCCTAGATAAACCAAGAAAACGCAGGAAAAAAATCAGCTGTGGGACACTCCAGAACTTGACCGGCATGAGTTTCGGAAGAGGAATTCTTGTTGTGCAGAATTCTCTGGTATTCAGTATCGAGAAGAATTCATCCATAAATGGATGAGCGCGTCCCTAGATGGGTCATGTGTTAAATCATAAATGAAAGCAATAAGACAGCATTGAATTAATATGAATCGAATATAATAGTCTAACGGATCAACTCATGGATTCGGTAATTAAAGCTCCAATTAAAGTGCGACATGGATTACCAGTGCGGTTAATAACATTATAAATTACGTTTAACAATCAGTTCTAGAACGACAGATTCCAGCATGGTGACAGCAAGATCATTAAGGGAGAGTGTATTGAAAATCATCTGACAATTATTTTTTTCAAATTAAACACTTATTGTCTATATGATTGCATGGAAATGTATTTCTTCTTCTATTTGACGAAAATGAAGACTTATCAATGCATTTTCATAATATTGTTATGTTTTTATTCTATTATTCGAAAATATTTAACAACTCACGCATATATTGAAACCGAATGGCAACCACATGGTGGTATAAAAAAGACAGGAGTTGCAGCAAAAATAACTCATGATAAGGAAATAGAATTCTAAGAATCTGCCTACATTCTACCATATGGTGGGAACTCCATATCAACCCATCGTTGAAACCTGCATATAGAGCCTGGATAGAAGTAATGAACTGATGGAATATATACATTAATAAAGATCACATTCAAACTGTGGAAAATCCAGTATTGATATATGAATTCATATTACCTGAGAGTTTTTCTATTCCAATGAGTATTGAAATCAATGAACCGAAAAATTATAAAAATAACACCATATATCGGTGCTAGGGACGAACATATAATTTTATACTACACGTGAGAAGTTACATCAAAATGAGGGTTCCGAAAATGAATGAACAATCGAGATCTCAAAATGAACAAGATTGATGTGAACTAAATTTTCAAGAAAGGCAGAAACAAATATAGCTGTTTGCGACTCAGTATGGATAGCAAGTTAATCTTTGTAGGGGATATTATATGGTCTAAAATCAACATTACCAAATTAAATACGTGATGGGGAACAAAATAATATAGCTAGTGTGTAAATAAGCTTCCTGTAAGAGAATTGAAAGGTTATAAATTAGAGTAACTGGAGTATTAGGGTCATTCCATTCGGGTATTCTTTTCAATTCAGTATGTACCTTATGATGCGTATTGGCATCTTAAATTGAGTTAATTTGATCAGATAGATAAAAAAAAAATATTGTACTTCAGATACAAACAAGTTTAAAATTTACCAGTTATTAGAACTCACACTCTTGAGTTTATTCACCAGTTTATAAGAAGCCAATCAACTTCAACATCGTAGCTACAAAGGAAACGAGTCGAACTACACTGATACGTAGTTGGAAGAAGTCATCCGAAGTTGAAAAGGGAAACATTCTCAATTGAATATTGATAGAAAGATTTTTCTGTGAATTGAAAAATCCACGATTAAAATGATTCCACATCTGATTTTATGAACATCCTGTTTATATTTTGAACAAATCAAGTCATCCGAAATTCATCAATTGCTCCAGAAGTAAATAAATAATTGAATAGTGACGCGATTTTCAAAGAATAAACTAGAAATCACTTGAATAGAAATATTTGCAAGATAAAATACCGGAAATGATTTTAGTGAAGTGATCTTTGTACCAAGTGTATATATACATATTTTTTCTCTTCGTTTGTATTGTGTACCAGGCTCTATATAATGAACACTTTTCCACATTCATACTCTACATTCCTTAAAGTTCAATTCAACTACTCATGAATATTCCTTCATTTCATTAGATTTTGAGAGTTGCTTGTTCTAGAAAAATGTATACCATGATTAATACAATTCAATGATTATAACTGAAAACTTTTGCTATTATGTTCTCAAGTCCAGCAAAATATAAAAGTTAATGTTTAAAGAAGAAAAACAATTACAATGATAATTGTTTTAACGCAGATAATTGACTTTGGTGATTCAGATTTGTGTACATTGATGAATACAACATTTTAGAATATATTGATAAAGCATAAAAAGGAGAATCAAACTATATTGCTACGTTTGATTTTGCTACAATTGATTGAAAATATATTGGTCATGCCTTAAAATCATGAACATTTCTGCTATGGTTTTATTGCTATTTTTATACTCATATTTTATGAGGAGTTTTTATGAAATGGTTTTCTAAGATATCTTTGAATTATGGATTTGTGCAATGGGTTCAATGGTTGATGTTGATTATATCTTTTAAATTTACAACTATATTATTATTTCATCATTTTTTGATAACTTGAGATATGGCCGAGTACATAGGTTAAAACAAACCTCAATCATATACTAAATGAATTACTTGGATAGGCCGTTCTCTGAGAATATTCCCGTTGTCAATTTTTTTTAGTTGCACAACCCTCAGTATAGAACCTCTTACGAATTTTCATAAGATACGCTTTTGTACTATCAATTGTGGGAAAAAGTTTTAGTATTGAGTAGGGTGAATCCAAATAATACAAGTGTAGTTATACATAATTTGGTAGTATTTGTAAAATCCTTCTATTGGGTTTTCTAAAGTGTTTCTTTGGTGAAAGTAGATGTGAGGTTCGATGAACAATTGGCTAGGCAAGGGCGTGATTTTTAAATAGAACTTATAACAATGGTTGGTCAGATGTGGGGTATTTTCTTCTTCCACTGTCCCCAGCACACCATTTTTCTGATCTGACCTTTCAGATAGCAAAACAATAACAGATTGAATCAACTATCCAGACAACATACATCGAAACATCACATCTCATCTATTTCACATTGAGCTGAAACATGACATGAATAATGTTTTTCATACAGGGTGTCCCTTGACTTCCTCTTTTTCTCTCGGGAAAGTATACATGTGGTCAAAATATCACCAGTAGGTACTTCATATAACTTTTGTTCCTAAAAGCCTTCGTTACCAAGTTTCGGGCCCTCAAAGTTACAAAATGAAAAATGTTTTTCTTTGATAACTTTCAAAGTGAATATTCAAAATCATCTAAATTGTGGTGATTGACTAAACGAATGAATTCCTCCGATGAGCTTTCATGCAGGAGTCAGTTGTTTTGCTACAAAGTCAGGAACGGGCTACCCCCGATGGTCCACACCCCAAAACATTGAAATGACTGGGATTTGTCAACAAGTTTCAACTAAACAAGGTTACCTGGACAATTTCCTGAATAAAAGTACTCTTGTGGAAAATCGATCGGAGCAACGATTTTTGATAAAAATGCATTTTTGTTCGACGACAACCAACCTGAGATGTCTACCATTATTCGGAAAAATTAATTTGTAATGAAAATAGAAATGATAGGTACAATGTTCATAACGGATTTTTATCATGCAAACACGTTTACCTTACAAAACTCATGGTGTAAATAATCAATCGCAAGCCTCAAGAGCAAACAGAAATGCAAAATCCGCTACAAAAACTGCTCGATATGACCCCCGTCTCTGTCAATACATTTTCTCAGTCGGCCAAACACCATCTCTGCACTTGAAATAGCATGCTAGGGTCATTTCGTATGGCTTCACAATGTAATGTAATTCTATTCAACAAAGCATATCTAGTGTGAATAGGTGTAGCGTAAACAAGGCATTCCAGATGCCAACACAGAAAGAAATACAATGGATTCAAATCCGGAGACCGTGGTGGCCATGAATATGGCCCACCTCTATTAATCCATCTATTGGGGAAAATCTGGTTCAGATGGTTCCGCACAATCAAACTAAAATGAGGAGCGCCATCATGCATGAACCACATATCTCTTCGGGTTTGCAATGGAACATAATCCAAAAGTCCATTCAAATCGTTCTGAATGAACTCCAAATAACGTTCTCCATTAAATCGGACAAGTAGAACGAATGATCCTATGAGATGGTTTCCACTGATACCAGCCCAATCATTCACGTTGAATTTCCGTTGGTGTTTGGTTTGCAATATCCCATGGAAATTTTCTTTGGCCCATATGTGGAGATTATGAGAGGTGATTACTCCATCACTACTGAAACCTGCTTCATCAGTGAATAAAACTCGAGTGATGAAAGTCATATCCTCTCTTTGCTTATGCAGGAACCAATTGGCATATCCCAGTCGTGCTGGAAAATCTTCAGGTGTCATGGCATGTACCTTCTGGATGTGAAATGGGTGGAGCAGTTGTTCCCTAATTATTCTATGAATAGAGGACTTGGATGTATGGAACTGTTCTGATAGGTTCCTGTTGCTCATTGAAGGATCATCAGCGACAGCTTTCAAAATATTTTCCTCCAATACAACGGTACGCACAGCCCTAGGAGCGCCCTCACCACCTCGTTTTGGCAAAACTGAACCTACAATAATATCGAAATAAAACAACAAGCTCCAATTAATAATCCATTAGACATACCTGTCTTCCTCAAGCTGCGTACGACACGCTCAAACGTTTCTCTTGCCGGTAAAGCTCGATTGGGAGAATGCTCGGCATACAAACTCGTCCATACAATGCATGCAAATCTGCATATTCGTTGAATGTAAACTGTTCGGCCATATCAAAACACTTCAAACTGTCCTATTAGAATATTGACAATACAATGACAACGCACCACTCAACAAAACAAAATCGCATTCCAGTTGTCATTTTTTATCCACACTGATTTTATTTCTTTCCACAGGGTGTTTTTTCAACATCTGTGGAAGAAATGGGACATAAATTTATTCACCGTATATTTTTCACCTATTCATTTGCAGCCGCTTTTGTAGTTTATTCGTTTGTTTTTCATTAGTTATGTCTTCCGATGTGCGTTTTTTCAGCTGAATTTATTTTCGGGTTGAAGATTTTCTCCCATGAAATTATAGTTATCAGTGAAACTCCTCAACATTTAAACTGTGAATACGAATTTGCAGCATCCAAATGTTGAACTTCATGAGATTCAGATAACACAACACAAGACGTGCTTATTCCACGCGTACTTACGGAATATGGACTGAATTCGATATTTCATAGTGGAGTAGCTTGTTAGTTCAAAAACACCACAAATCTACATAACTTGATATTTCATTCGAAAAAATATCTACATTGTGAATGAAACGTTCAACTAGGTACTGTTCTTTTTGTTTTAGACTTCATTTTAGCATATGTTGTATCATCTCCGCTATAAATGATGTTGAATTAACGTTAGCACTAGTATTTCTACTGTGAAAATTTTTCATTTCAAATAATGGTGGACGATCGGGTTTGATGTCGTCGAGTTAAAATGCATTTTTATCAAGAATCGTTGCTCTGATCGACTTTTCACACGAGTACTTTTATTCAGAAAATTGCCTACGTAACCTTATTTTGTTCAAAACTATTGAAAAATTATCTGTCATTTCAAAGTTTTGGGGTGTGGACCATCGGGGGTAGTCTGTTCCTGACTTTGTAGCAAAACAACTGACTCCTGCATGAAAGCTCATCGAAGGAATTCATTTGTTCAGTCAATCACCAAAATGTAGATGATTTTGAATATTCACTTCGAAAGTTATCAAAGAAAAACCTTTTTCATTTTGTAACTTTGAGGGCCCGTAACTTGGTAACGAAGGCTTTCAGGAACAAAAGTTATATGGAGTACTGGTGATATTTTGACCCCATCTATACATTCCCGAGAGGAAAAGAGGAAGTCCAGGGACACCCTGTATATACCGATCGTTCCGATGAAGAATACAATTTGCCAGGATTCAGCCATCGTCGTTCTACTTTTGTGCGTTATGGAAGTGAAAACCATCATCTCGCCCTGTATATCTCAGTAGCAGATACTGTATTTGCCTTCGTTAACTCAATTCCTGCGAAGAATTTACTGGGAATACAAAAAAACCTCCGAATATGAATTCTGTGGAATATCAATGAACTGAAACGGTGTGACATGACAAGGCAAGAAAAAAATAATTGACTAGATTTATGAATATATTTAGTATTCCGAGTATTCTTGCGGGTACGCCTGCTGTTGACACGAGCTCGGGTAAAAGTAGACGAGCTTTGCATTAAAATGCCCCATGTAGCGTTCTGTCGGTGGAGCCGTATTATAAAAGACATTTTGGAATTTCTAATAGAAAACTGTTATCATATTTCACTTGTGGATGCGGTGAACACTGAAAATTATTTTAATGATGGCAATAAACCGCGAGGATATTTATGGAAATGGCTGTGTGTCTTTTCAGCACAAAAATATAAATCTCTGGGGGTGTTTTCTGTGTGTGAAGAGGCCTCGGAGATTGTATGAAGTGAGCAAAGTTTGGAAATGGAGTTTTATAACTTTTTCTGTGTCTCCTTTTATCGCTCGTTGACTTCTCCGATGTGGCATTATAATGAAAGAGAGATCGTATGTCCTATGTTTCGAGAATGTATATTTCATAAGTTTAATATCGAATGAGGAACTGGAAAAACAGAATAATGGTTTTTCGAGCACACAATATTTTTTTATATTGTATCAAGCATGATTGCATTGACTCAAGTAAACAATTTATTTGTATATAACGAAAGAGTCATTCATTTAACATATTTATCAACATAATATGAAGATATGCATAAATGAAAACGTTATTCATGTTGCATTGAAATTTTTTTGACAGTCCTAACAAGTATTCAAATTTTGTCATTTTGTGTCATATGAAACAATTTCACCCAATCATGTCAACATTACACTGATAATTGCATTCATTGCAATTATCAATCACTATGACAACACGATTGAGTTTGACAACTTCATTCCAAATAAATTTCAAAATGTCACGTTTTGGCAATGCGAATGTTCAAAGCATAAATGCGCTAATCAAAGAAAAAAATCCCAGAAATACAACCTACAGTCACGAATATATTTGGGGAATATTAATGGAATTTTGCTGCGAACAAAAATATGAATTATATGAACATAGAAATTCGGAAGAATTGGCGTTGATACTAAAAGATTGGGCGGTCAATATGAGAGAAAAAGACGGGACCGCATCCAAAGAAGCAACGCTGAAGACAATGTGGAACGTTTCGTGCAACCTTTTGCAAGAAAAGTACTATCATGACTATAATATTATGATTGACCCGTTTAACAATACAGTATTCAAACCAGCCCGAGATGCCCGCGATGCAATCAGGAAGAAACTACAAGCAGATCCATGTAAACGTAAGTCCAGTTCAATTTCGTTAAATTTGTCTGAAGGTGGGATGAAGATACTCCTGAAGGTCTTATGCGTAAATTTTACCATATCACTGCTGTAGAATTAGGGTGGCGAGGAGGAGAGGCAGTTGCTTGTCTGGTGGATTTTTTTCAAATCGAGAAAAATAACGATGACTCTCCAACAAATCGCATTGAATACAATCCGGTGTTCATTAAAACGTGCCAAGGTGGTTCTAAAAGCTGTACAAGTAGTGAATGGTTGGTTTCCGAAAGTGAAAGACAAAGCTGTCCTGTACGTCTTTTTCATAAACTGATATCAAAACGAGGCGACAATATTACCTCACCACGACTGTTCTTAAAACCAAATCTACACTGTAAAAATGTATCTGACAAATGGTACGATAATGTATCTGTTGGAAGAAATACAATAAATGGATGGACTTAATCTGCTGCTGAGGCAATTGGCTTGAATGTGAAGGACGAAAAGATAACAAATTACTCGAATAGATCGACTGCTGTCAGCGAATTGGCTCAAAGTGGTCTGGAAGAACAACAATTGCTGAAAACCACCGGTCATAGCAATCGAAGTTCTGAAAAACCATACTCAAATTTCGATCAAGAACACCACAACAATATCATAAATATTATGCGTGGTAATAGATCTTCTATAGTAGAGAACAGCAACGATTCTAATGTTAAGTTGAATTTTAATAATTGTACTTTCACTAACTGTACTTTTAATAAATAGATAAATGTTCCATTGTGTTGAGTTATAAATTATTTTGTCGAAAAAATTTCCGCCGAATATCCTTCGGACATTGACAAATACTTGGTAACAGTCCTCAGCCTTTGGCTTCGGGCTGTTACCAAGGAACGAGCTTTCGATTGTCATACAATTATCTCGTCTATTATCAATGTCCTAGGGATATTACTACTGATAATGAAATTTACTCAGTTTGAGAAAATAATTTATCAACTTCAATATAAGCATTGCTTTGAGTTAGAAATCAATGTATTTTATTGAGAAACACAAATCTCTTGATTTAAAACTTTGAATTACTCACAATTCATTCAATCCAAGAAAAATACTTTTTGTTAAAAATACTTCAAATGGAAAAAGCAATATTTATGCTGAAAATCTGTGAATTATTCATAATGAGGCTTTTGTTCATTCTCTTCATTAAAACCATTTGTCTGAGTGAAAATATTGATTAATTGGATCAGGAAAAATAATATTCTCGATATGAATAAATTAATGCCATAAATACAAATTGATTGTACATTATCAGTTACTTTTGAGTCGAACATTCCCCACTTTCATTGATTAATTTCATATTCTTGATTGGTAATGTATTCAAATTTTGTTACGTCAAAGAAAAAAATTTCATCGTTTGCTTAGGTGGAGAAATACATTTTCGGAGCTAGAATCATAGCATTTTTCCCCTTTTGTACAGTAACTCTCAGTCTTAGGAGTAGACTGATTTGAAACACTTTATTTCATACTTACTGTTGAAAAATTACATATTAATATTTCCTAACAACATTAACATATATGTTGTGATCATGCCAGCAGTACATGGAAGTTATGTAAACTTCAACTTTGTGTAGTTGTCGGAAATATTCAAGTGCTGATGAAATTAGTTATACAGTGTGGCTTTTTATTTTTTATAGCCCCCACCGAACAATGAAAAAAAAAGGTAATGTATGATATAACCGATACTACTTTTTGAGATAAATGACATTGTGATTGCCCGATAGATGGCGCTGGGGCGAACCAACTTCAAAATTTTATATGACATGGGGAGTCATATGGCATTTCGTCAAAAAGATAATTCAATTATCTTTCCAATTATCCATTTTTTTTTCATTCCTTTGATATGTGACTTTGCGGCTTTTTATTGACCCCCTTATTACTTTTGAATGGTTCAACGTAGAACAATGAAAAAAAAAGGATTGTATGATAGAAAGATAGATATCTTTATTCGTTCTGTTAATTTACCTACCTCATAGAAGTGAAACACATGTCAAATAAATAATCTTGAATATATTTACCATCGATTTGTTGAAAATATGAACAGGATGTTCATATAATCAGATGTGGAATCATCTGCGACTGAAAGATAAACTTTAGAATGTTTCCCTTTTCAATATTTACAATCATTACGATAAAATATTCACATGTATGTCGTTCCATACTGCCTGTCATAATAGAATCATTGAAAATGTATGGAATTGAGAAACTTGCACAGATATTAAGAGGGAAAGTAATGCAATCCCAATTACCAGACTTGTAGAAATGAAAACGAAGTAATGGGTTGCTAAATGAACATACTCTAATGGGTACCGATAAACACTTACATACACACACCTTCGTATATACACATACATAGATGAATATCTTCATTCGTTCTGTTAATTTACATACCTCATAGGAGTGTAGAACATGTCAAAGAAATAATCTTAAATATAATTACAATTATTACGATAAAATATTTACATGTATGTCATTTCATACTGCCTGTCATAATATAATCATTGAAAATCTATGAAAATTGAGAAACTTGCACATATATTCAAAGGGAAAGTAATCAAATCTCAATTACCAGACTTGTAGGATAGCGTTAAAAACGAAATAATGGGTTTCTGAATAAACATACTCCAATAGGTACCGATATACACTCACACACACACCTTTGTATATACACATACATATACATATAGATAAATTGACACATATTCTCACTTTTACTTATACACACACACTCTTATAGACCAACATTAGGTATCTGCATATACAATTATCACAAACTTTCCATATCATGTTGAATATTGATTTGTTGAAAATATGAACAGGATCTTCATGAAATCAGATGTGGAATCATCTGCGACTGAAAGATAAACTCTGGTCACTATCTCCCATCGTCAAGATAACCTCTTGTGGGGTATTCATGTTGAAAAGGGAAACATTCTCAATTGAATATTTAATAGAAATATTTTTCTGTGAATTGAAAAATCCACGATGAAAAAAAAGTTTTTTTTTGTGAGTGTCTAACAGAAAACAATTACTATTCCGGCTGAAGCTATGCTGGACATTGAACTACATCTGCTGGATATCCTGAAAAGACCCTAACTAAAAAGATAAAATCTGAACTTGAAAATTTGCATTTTCATTCAGACAGTTATTTGATTTTCTATTCCAGTCTTGATCAAGAACTCATATAACTTCATTTTTATCGTGGATTTTTCAATACACAGAAAAATCTTTCTATTCAATATTCAATTGAGAATATTTTCCTTTTCATGTTGAAAATATTCGTCAATGTTATAAAATGCATTTTTGCATAAGAAAATTTTTAGTCTTCTCTTAATTGCTCCATTTTCCATCAATCTTATGTTATTTGGCAGCTTATTCCATATTTCCACCAAACTATACTGCAATTGTTTTTGAATATATGTAAATTCAACTTTGTCATTTCTTAAATCATTTTTTTTTCAAGTATTGTGTTCATGTGTCACTTTCCTATCACTGAACAGGTATTTATTATTCAGAACAAAATTTATAGACTCATTTATTTACAAAAAGATAACCGTTAAGATATTGTTCTTCATATAAAGGGGTTTGCAGCTCTCCCTTCGATCAACATTTTTCTCACACATTTTTTCTGGAGAGTGAGTTCTCTTTGTATGTGGGTAGAGTTTCCCCAAAATATTATTCCATAACGGAGTTTGGACTGTACATATGCGTGATACGATATCAAGGCAGCATGCACATTAATATTTTATGGGAGTACATATAAAGCATATGTATATTTTGATGAGTCTTGAGTCAACTGATCCATATGAGCTTTTCAATCTAAACGGTGATCTATGATCACCCCCAAGAAAGATATATTGCTGGATGTGTCAACTACTGCCTTGTACACCACTATGTATTGTTTGTTGTTTTCTCTATCAGAATGCATGATTTGTGTTCCATCTACATTCAACAACAGATGATTTTCTGAGAACCAGTCATTCAACTCTTGCAAGTCTTCATTGACAAATAGTTATCTTCATTGATAACACCGGCACACAAAAAAAAAAGTTGTCTGTGCACCGGGCGCCACCTATCTACGGGCATGGTTTTCGACCCGCTGAACACGAATTTCAAGTTAGTTTAGGCCGTCCGGGCTTCAATTTCGAGTAAATTGCAAAAAACCCCAAAAAATAGCGAAAATTCGATATTTTGGCAAGATAAAAAATTTTGAGATCTAAGGCTGGCATAATTTTCATGTATTTTGATTTGTTAAATACTTATCTCGATCGTACTTTAATCATAAACCGTTTTAAATCTGAAAAAATAGTGAAAAATCCTTGAAAATTGCAAAAATCGTGAAAAATCGTACAAAAAATTTTGTGGATCCGGATTGACGAAGATTTTCATGTAATTTAGTCTGCTTGATCTGATTCTGCAATAAATTTGGCCCACAGTCCCCTCAAACATTCATAAAACTGCAAAAAACCGATAAAATAGCAGAAAATTGCTGCTGAAAAAATGGATTTATTTTTTTAAACACAATTAAATAAATTTCTTGTATTTTTTATTTCTAAAATACAAGATTAAGATCCAAGAATGTACACAAATTGAATTTTTAACGGTTTTTCGAGGGTATTGTACTGTTTCATTCTCAAATGATCTACGATGTGGATACCTCTTTTTCCACCTTCTCCTTTATTTAATGAAAATTTGTCATCGTGTTGGAATTTCAACTTCTTCGAAGTGCAGACTTCATTTCATTGCATGATCGCTTGTACTTGCAACCAGGGCACCTCCTCGGGGTGACGGTGGGCAACAGAACCATCTGGCAGAGTCCCTGGGTTAACGGCGTGTGTGCCGTCATGGCAGGTACAAGTGATGAGTACTTTACGATGCAGGGATTCGGAAACCCAGTATCGGCGTCTGGTCAGGGTGAGAAAGCAGGCCCGCAGGCGTCGTCATCCAGCGACTGCAGCTCTTCAGTAGTGGAAAACTTGGCTACTGGAGAGTATACTATTACAAGAAGCAATTCCCATCTATGCAATAAGAGTCCTGATCAATTTTGTTACGTTTGTGGGGAGTTTCAGCCGGTAAAAACCGCAGAACGTTTTCAGATAGATTAAAACAAAATTAGGAAGAATGCTTTTGCATTCAAATTACAAATTCGGATTCAGCATGGGTCCCACACTTTGTTTGTAGTCGATGTAGTATAATGTTGACCCGATGGGAAAAAACCAAAAATAGAGAAAACTTGAAATTTACAATTCCCATGATCTGGACTTCACCAACTAGTTCGCATAACTGTTACTTCTGTATGACTAAAACTGACGGTTTTACTTCGTTGAATAGAAGTAAAATACAGTACGCTAATGTTTCATCAGCTATTAAGCCACAGAAAACAGTTATTGTTGATGAAATCGAAGCTCTTGAAGAGATGGAAGTAGAAAAAGAAGAAATGCCAATGGAAGAAGAGGAAGAAGAAATTTCTGAAGATAAAAATCCCGAAGATAAAGATTTCATGCCAGATGGATAAACGATAGACCCTGAAACATTTAGTCGAGAAGAACTAAATGATCTCATACGAGATTTAAATTTGCCTAAGGATGGAGCTGAATTACTGGCATCAAGACTAAAAAATAAAAATTTGTTAGCTAAAAAGGTAACGGCTTGCTTTTATCGGAATAGAGAAGAGGAGTTCCGGAAGTTTTCACAAAGGACGATGAGAACTCGGTGGTGTACTGTTCCAATGTTAAAGGCTTGGTTGATGAATTGAAACCTAATATCTATAAAGACGATGAGTGGAGACTCTTTATAGATTCATCAACTAGAAGTCTCAAAGCTGTCTTGCTTCACATTGGAAACATATTAGCGCCAATTCCAATAGCCCATTCAACGAAGCTTAAAGAGACCTATGAAAATTTGGAAATTGTATTGGATAAGATAAAGTATTCAGAACACCAATGGCAAATTTGCGGGGATCTCAAAATCGCAACACTTCTTTTAGGCCAACAATCAGGATTCACAAAATGTCCTTGCTATCTATGTTTGTGGGATAGCAGAGACAGAAAGAATCACTATGTGAAAAAAGAATGGCCTACGAGAGTGAAATTAAATGTCGGTACTCATAATGTAATACAAACACCATTAATTCAGCCTTCAAACTATCTGCTACCGCCACATCAAACTAGGTCTCATAAAACAATATGTCAAAGCTCTGGACAAGGATGGCGATTGTTTTCAGTACTTGAGAGAAAAGTTTTCAGCGATAAGTGATGCTAAATTAAAAGAGGGAATTTTTAATGGACCCCAAATTAGAGCTCTATTTCAGGATGCTAATTTTATAGGTAAAATGAATGATACGGAGAGAGCAGCTTGGGTAAGTTTCAAAAATGTGTGTCATAATTTTTTAGGAAATAATAAAAGTGAAAATTACAGGACAATAGTCGAAGAATTAGTGACAAATTACAAATACTTAGGATGCTTAATGAATCTAAAATTACACTTCCTAGATTCTCACATCAACCACTTACCTGAGAATCTTGGGGAGTACAGTGAAGAACAGGGAGAACGTTTTCATCAAGACATAAGTGAAATGGAGACTAGGTATCAAGGAAATTGGGATATCAACATGATGGCAGACTATTGCTGGACACTCAAAAGAGATATACCAAAAGAAAATAACAAACGAAAGAGAAATCCACTCCGAAGATCATTTGAAGATAAAAGAGCTCGATACCACCGGAAAACAGTTTGAAAGTTGGGAAAATCATTCTTCTAATTCTGTTTATACGTCATTTTCATAGATTTTACAATTTTTTTGCATTTTCAGATTTTAATCTAGTATTTTGTTAATAAAAAATACAAGAAATTTATTGAATTGTGTTTAAAAGATTTTTTTCCATTTTTTCAGCAGCAGTTTTCTGCTATTTAATCGATTTTTTGCAATTTTATGAATGTTTGAGGGGACTATGGGCCAAATTCATTGCAGAATTAGATCAAGCAGACTGAATTACATGAAAATCTTCGTCAATCCGGGTCCACAAAATTTTTTATACCAAGATAAACCCAATTTTCTTCGATTTTTGTAATTTTTGATGATTTTTTACAATTTTTTTAGATTTAAAACGGTTTATGATTGAAGGACGATCAAAATTAGTATTCAACAGATCAAAATACATGAAAATTATGCTTGCATTAGATCTCAAAATTTTTTTTCTTGCCCAAACATCGAATTTTCGCTATTTTCTGGGGTTTTTTGCAATTTACTCGAAATTGAAGCCCGGACGGCCTGAACTGACTTGAAATTCGTGTTCAGCGGGTTGAAAAACATGCCCGTAGATAGGTGGCGCCCGGTGCACAGAAAACTTTTTTTTTTTCTGTGCCGGTGAATCAGAGTCGTATCATCGGCGTACAATATAACAGCTTGTTTAACTATTTCTGGAAGTTCATTCGTATATAGAATCTACATGAGTGGACTCGAAATAGAACCCTGTGGTACCCCTCTCTTCATCACAGCCTTCTCTGATTTAATGAGGTTTCCAGTTTCATCCTTTATTACGACAAATTGTTGTCTGTTACATGAATAAGATTCAAGCAGTCTGTGCATATTTTTCCATTTTGTCCGGTTATATTTCGTGTTCCACACTATCGAATATCACCGATACTACTCTTTGAACTGAAAGACATTGTGATTGCTTGATAGGGTGGGGTACTCCAACTTCAAAATTTCAAATAGCATGGGGGGTCATGTGGCACATCGTTGAAAATATAGTTCAAATTTATTTCCAACCATATAATTGTTTTTATCATTTCGTTGATTTTTTTTTACAATGTTCATTTGAAATGTCAAGTATAAGTGCGGATCTGGATGGTACGCTTATCACGATAACTTTGGAACAGTTTCATATGAAACAACAAATATTTCGAATGGTATTACCGATCCCACTTTTTGAGAGAAGGAACATCACGATCACCCGATAGAGGGCGCTGGGGGATGATAATTCGAAAATTTCGAAAGGCATAGGTCGAATAGAAAAATCGAATTTAAACGGTTTTCTTCACATAAAGATTCAATATAAAATTGAACCAGAGAAAGGTAGATCTCAGGTGAAAAACAACTACTTTCCTGGCAAATACCACGCAGAACGTTGAATGATATTCACCTGAAAATCCATGCATACTTCCATATAATATCAATGGACATTGAATGCAAATGTTTCTTTCTGATAAGCTCGATTATGTTTAATTTATGTCGTGTTCACCTAACAATACGCATACCGGTTTCAGGCTTCTTGGCCCTCATCAGTACGGAGTAGTCAACCAGCCAAAGGTACAACGAACTCTGGCTGAAGTGAGACACAACGTAAACAAACCATCATCGATCTTGTAACACCTATAGGTACGCCGGAAAAGATAAACTTTAACTGGCGGTACCTAGTGACAGAAAGAAACACTCCGAAAATCTCCCACCTCGATAGGTTTCTAAATAAAAGATTCCTTCTCAGTAGGAGTGGCAAGCCCGTCTAGCATATAGGGAGAGATAAGTGCCATGTGAAGTGGAATGAATAGAAAAATCGAATTTAAACGGTTTTCTTCACATAAAGGATTCAATATAAAATTGAACCAGAGAAAGGTAGATCTCAGGTGAAAAACAACTACTTTCCTGGCAAATACCACGCAGAACGTTGGATGATATTCACCTGAAAATCCATGCATACTTCCATATAATATCAATGGACATTGAATGCAAATGTTTCTTTCTGATAAGCTCGATTATGTTTAATTTATGTCGTGTTCACCTAACAATCCGCATACCGGTTTCAGGCTTCTTGGCCCTCATCAGTACGGAGTAGTCAACCAGCCAAAGGTACAAAGAACTCTGGCTGAAGTGAGACACAACGTAAACAAACCATCATCGATCTTGTAACACCTATAGGTACGCCGGAAAAGATAAACTTTAACTGGCGGTCCTAAACAAACCATCATCGATCTTGTAATAAAAGATTCCTTCTCAGTAGGATGGCAAGCCCGTCTAGCATATAGGAGAGATAAGTGCCATGTGAAGTGGAATGAATAGAAAAATCGAATTTAAACGTTTTCTTCACATAAAGGATTCAATATAAAATTGAACCAGAGAAGGTAGATCTCAGGTGAAAACAACTACTTTCCTGGCAAATACCACGCAGAACGTTGAATGATATTCACCTGAAAATCCATGCATACTTCCATATAATATCAATGGACATTGAATGCAAATGTTTCTTTCTGATAAGCTCGATTATGTTTAATTTATGTCGTGTTCACCTAACAATCCGCATACCGGTTTCAGGCTTCTTGGCCCTCATCAGTACGGAGTAGTAAACCAGCCAAAGGTACAAAGAACTCTGGCTGAAGTGAGACACAACGTAAACAAACCATCATCGATCTTGTAACACCTATAGGTACGCCGGAAAAGATAAACTTTAACGGCGGTACCACCAGCCAAAGGTACAAAAACTTAAAACCAATAATTTAACCCATAGGAGTGGCAAGCCCGTCTAGCATATAGGGAGAGATAAGTGCCATGTGAAGTGGAATGAATAGAAAAATCGAATTTAAACGGTTTTCTTCACATAAAGGATTCAATATAAAATTGAACCAGAGAAAGGTAGATCTCAGGTAAAAAACAACTACTTTCCTGGCAAATACCACGCAGAACGTTGGATGATATTCACCTGAAAATCCATGCATACTTCCATATAATATCAATGGACATTGAATGCAAATGTTTCTTTCGATAAGCTCGATTATGTTTAATTTATGTCGTGTTCACCTAACAATCCGCATACCGGTTTCAGGCTTCTTGGCCCTCATCAGTACGGAGTAGTCAACCAGCCAAAGGTACAAAGAACTCTGGCTGAAGTGAGACACAACGTAAACAAACCATCATCGATCTTGTAACACCTATAGGTACGCCGGAAAAGATAAACTTTAACTGGCGGTACCTAGTGACAGAAAGAAACACTCGAAAATCTCCCACCTCGATAGGTTTCTAAATAAAAGATTCCTTCTCAGTAGGAGTGGCAAGCCCGTCTAGCATATAGGGAGAGATAAGTGCCATGTGAAGTGGAATGAATAGAAAAATCGAATTTAAACGTTTTCTTCACATAAAGGATTCAATATAAAATTGAACCAGAGAAAGGTAGATCTCAGTGAAAACAACTACTTTCCTGGCAAATACCACGCAGAACGTTGAATGATATTCACCTGAAAATCCATGCATACTTCCATATAATATCAATGGACATTGAATGCAAATGTTTCTTCTGATAAGCTCGATTATGTTTAATTTATGTCGTGTCACCTAACAATCGCATACCGGTTTCAGGCTTCTGGCCCTCATCAGTACGGAGTAGTTAACCAGCCAAAGGTACAAAGAACTCTGGCTGAAGTGAGACACAACGTAAACAAACCATCATCGATCTTGTAACACCTATAGGTACGCCGGAAAGATAAACTTTAACTGGCGGTACCTAGTGACAGAAAGAAACACTCGAAAATCTCCCACCTCGATAGGTTTCTAAATAAAAGATTCCTTCTCAGTAGGAGTGGCAAGCCCGTCTAGCATATAGGGAGAGATAAGTGCCATGTGAAGTGGAATGAATAGAAAATCGAATTTAAACGGTTTTCTTACATAAAGGATTCAATATAAAATTGAACCGAGAAAGGTAGATCTCAGGTGAAAACAACTACTTTCCTGGCAAATACCACGCAGAACGTTGGATGATATTCACCTGAAAATCCATGCATACTTCCATATAATATCAATGGACATTGAATGCAAATGTTTCTTGATAAGCTCGATTATGTTTAATTTATGTCGTGTTCACCTAACAATCCGCATACCGGTTTCAGGCTTCGGCCCTCATCAGTACGGAGTAGTCAACCAGCCAAAGGTACAAAGAACTCTGGCTGAAGTGAGACACAACGTAAAGAAACCATCATCGATCCTGTAACACCTATAGGTACGCCGGAAAAGATAAACTATAACTGGCGGTACCTAGTGACAGAAGGAAACACTCGAAAATCTCCCACCTCGATAGGTTTCTAAAAAAAGATTCCTTCTCAGTAGGAGTGGCAGCCCGTCAGCATATGGAGAGATAGTGCCATGAAGTGGAATGAATAGAAAAATCGAATTTAAACGTTTTCACATAAGGATTCAATATAAAATTGAACCAGAAGGTAGATCTCAGGTGAAAAACAACTACTTTCCTGGCAAATACCACGCAGAACGTTGAATGATATTCACCTGAAAATCCATGCATACTTCCATAAATATCAATGGACATTGAATGCAAATGTTTTTTCTGATAAGCTCGATTATGTTTAATTTATGTCGTGTTCACCTAACAATCCGCATACCGGTTTCAGGCTTCTTGGCGCTTATCAGTACGGAGTAGTTAACCAGCCAAAGGTACAAAGAACTCTGGCTGAAGTGAGACACACGTAAACAAACCATCATCGATCTTGAAACCTATAGGTACGCCGGAAAGATAAACTTTAACTGGCGGTACCTAGTGACAGAAAGAAACATCGAAAATCTCCCACCTCGATAGGTTTCTAAATAAAAGATCCTTCTCAGTAGGAGTGGCAAGCCCGTCTAGCATATAGGAGAGATAAGTGCCATGTGAAGTGGAATGAATAGAAAATCGAATTTAAACGGTTTTCTACATAAAGGATTCAATATAAAATTGAACCAGAGAAAGGTAGATCTCAGGTGAAAACACTACTTTCCTGGCAAATACCACGCAGAACGTTGAATGATATTCACCTGAAAATCCATGCATACTTCCATATAATATCAATGGACATTGAATGCAAATGTTTTTCTGATAAGCTGATTATGTTTAATTTATGTCGTGTTCACCTAACAATCCGCATACCGGTTTCAGGCTTCTGGGCCCCTCATCAGTACGGAGTAGTCAACCAGCCAAAGGTACAAAGAACTCTGGCTGAAGTGAGACACAACGTAAACAAACCATCATCGATCTTAAACCTATAGGTACGCCGGAAAGATAAACTTTAACTGGCGGTACCTAGTGACAGAAAGAAACATCGAAAATCTCCCACCTCGATAGGTTTCTAAATAAAAGATTCCTTCTCAGTAGGAGTGGCAAGCCCGTCTAGCATATGGAGAGATATGCCATGTAAGTGGAATGAATAGAAAAATCGAATTTAAACGGTTTTCTTCACATAAAGGATTCAATATAAAATTGAACCAGAGAAAGGTAGATCTCAGGTGAAAACAACTACTTTCCTGGCAAATACCACGCAGAACGTTGAATGATATTCACCTGAAAATCCATGCATACTTCCATATAATATCAATGGACATTGAATGCAAATGTTTTTCTGATAAGCTCGATTATGTTTAATTTATGTCGTGTTCACCTAACAATCCGCATACCGGTTTCAGGCTTCTTGGCCCTCATCAGTACGGAGTAGTCAACCAGCCAAAGGTACAAAGAACTCTGGCTGAAGTGAGACACAACGTAAACAAACCATCATCGATCTTAACACCTATAGGTACGCGGAAAAGATAAACTTTAACTGGCGGTACCTAGTGACAGAAAAACACTCGAAAATCTCCCACCTCGATAGGTTTCTAAATAAAGATTCCTTCTGGCAAGCCCGTCTAGCATATAGGAGAGATAAGTGCCATGTGAAGTGGAATGAATAGAAAATCGAATTTAAACGGTTTTCTACATAAAGGATTCAATATAAAATTGAACCAGAGAAAGGTAGATCTCAGGTGAAAACAACTACTTCTGGCAAATACCACGCAGAACGTTGAATGATATTCACCTGAAAATCCATGCATACTTCCATATAATATCAATGGACATTGAATGCAAATGTTTCTTTCTGATAAGCTCGATTATGTTTAATTTATGTCGTGTTCCCTAACAATCCGCATAGCGGTTTCAGGCTTCTTGACCAGCCAGCCAAAGGTCCAAAGAACTCTGGCTGAAGTGAGACACAACGTAAACAAACATCATCGATCTTGTAACACCTATAGGTACGCCGGAAAAGATAAACTTTAACTGGCGGTACCTAGTGACAGAAAGAAACACTCGAAAATCTCCCACCTCGATAGGTTTCTGAATAAAAGATTCCTTCTCAGTAGGAGTGGCAAGCCCGTCTAGCATATAGTGAGAGATAAGTGCCATGTGAAGTGGAATGAATAGAAAAAATCGAATTTAAACGGTTTTCTTCACATAAAGGATTCAATATAAAATTGAACCAGAGAAAGGTAGATCTCAGGTGAAAAACAACTACTTTCCTGGCAAATACCACGCAGAACGTTGAATGATATTCACCTGAAAATCCATGCATACTTCCATATAATATCAATGGACATTGAATGCAAATGTTTCTTTCTGATAAGCTCGATTTATGTCGTGTTCCCCTAACAATCCGCATAGCGGTTTCAGGCTTCTTGGCCCTCATCAGTACGGAGTAGTCAACCAGCCAAAGGTCCAAAGAACTCTGGCTGAAGTGAGACACAACGTAAACAAACATCATCGATCTTGTAACACCTATAGGTACGCCGGAAAAGATAAACTTTAACTGGCGGTACCTAGTGACAGAAAGAAACACTCCGAAAATCTCCCACATCGATGGGTTTCTAAATAAAAGATTCCTTCTCAGTAGGAGTGGCAAGCCCGTCTAGCATATAGTGAGAAATAAGTGCCATATGAAGTGGAATGAATAGAAAAAATCGAATTTAAACGGTTTTCTTCACATAAAGGATTCAATATAAAATTGAACCAGAGAAAGGTAGATCTCAGGTGAAAAACAACTACTTTCCTGGCAAATACCACGCAGAACGTTGAATGATATTCACCTGAAAATCCATGCATACTTCCATATAATATCAATGGACATTGAATGCAAATGTTTCTTTCTGATAAGCTCGATTATGTTTAATTTATGTCGTGTTCCCCTAACAATCCGCATAGCGGTTTCAGGCTTCTTGGCCCTCATCAGTACGGAGTAGTCAACCAGCCAAAGGTCCAAAGAACTCTGGCTGAAGTGAGACACAACGTAAACAAACATCATCGATCTTGTAACACCTATAGGTACGCCGGAAAAGATAAACTTTAACTGGCGGTACCTAGTGACAGAAAGAAACACTCCGAAAATCTCCCACCTCGATAGGTTTCTAAATAAAAGATTCCTTCTCAGTAGGAGTGGCAAGCCCGTCTAGCATATAAGTGAGAGATAAGTGCCATGTGAAGTGGAATGAATAGAAAAAATCGAATTTAAACGGTTTTCTTCACATAAAGGATTCAATATAAAATTGAACCAGAGAAAGGTAGATCTCAGGTGAAAAACAACTACTTTCCTGGCAAATACCACGCAGAACGTTGAATGATATTCACCTGAAAATCCATGCATACTTCCATATAATATCAATGGACATTGAATGCAAATGTTTCTTTCTGATAAGCTCGATTTATGTCGTGTTCCCCTAACAATCCGCATAGCGGTTTCAGGCTTCTTGGCCCTCATCAGTACGGAGTAGTCAACCAGCCAAAGGTCCAAAGAACTCTGGCTGAAGTGAGACACAACGTAAACAAACATCATCGATCTTGTAACACCTATAGGTACGCCGGAAAAGATAAACTTTAACTGGCGGTACCTAGTGACAGAAAGAAACACTCCGAAAATCTCCCACCTCGATGGGTTTCTAAATAAAAGATTCCTTCTCAGTAGGAGTGGCAAGCCCGTCTAGCATATAGTGAGAGATAAGTGCCATGTGAAGTGGAATGAATAGAAAAATCGAATTTAAACGGTTTTCTTCACATAAAGGATTCAATATAAAATTGAACCAGAGAAAGGTAGATCTCAGGTGAAAAACAACTACTTTCCTGGCAAATACCACGCAGAACGTTGAATGATATTCACCTGAAAATCCATGCTTACTTCCATATAATATCAATGGACATTGAATGCAAATGTTTCTTTCTGATAAGCTCGATTATGTTTAATTTATGTCGTGTTCACCTAACAATCCGCATACCGGTTTCAGGCTTCTTGGCCCTCATCAGTACGGAGTAGTCAACCAGCCAAAGGTCCAAAGAACTCTGGCTGAAGTGAGACACAACGTAAACAAACATCATCGATCTTGTAACACCTATAGGTACGCCGGAAAGATAAACTTTAACTGGCGGTACCTAGTGACAGAAAGAAACACTCCGAAAATCTCCCACCTCGATAGGTTTCTAAATAAAAGATTCCTTCTCAGTAGGAGTGGCAAGCCCGTCTAGCATATAGTGAGAGATAAGTGCCATGTGAAGTGGAATGAATAGAAAAATCGAATTTAAACGGTTTTCTTCACATAAAGGATTCAATATAAAATTGAACCAGAGAAAGGTAGATCTCAGGTGAAAAACAACTAACAATCCGCATAGCGGTTTCAGGCTTCTTGACCAGCCAGCCAAAGGTCCAAAGAACTCTGGCTGAAGTGAGACAACGTAAACAAACATCATCGATCTTGTAACACCTATAGGTACGCCGGAAAAGATAGGTACCGCCAGTTAAAGTTTATCTTTTCCGGCGTACCTATAGGTGTTACAAGATCGATGATGTTTGTTTACGTTGTGTCTCACTTCAGCCAGAGTTCTTTGGACCTTTGGCTGGTTGACTACTCCGTACTGATGAGGGCCAAGAAGCCTGAAACCGGTATGCGGATTGTTAGGTGAACACGACATAAATTAAACATAATCGAGCTTATCAGAAAGAAACATTTGCATTCAATGTCCATTGATATTATATGGAAGTATACATGGATTTTCAGGTGAATATCATTCAACGTTCTGCGTGGTATTTGCCAGGAAAGTAGTTGTTTTTCACCTGAGATCTACCTTTCTCTGGTTCAATTTTATATTGAATCCTTTATGTGAAGAAAACCGTTTAAATTCGATTTTTTCTAGAACTGGTACTGTTCATAGGGCCAGTGGAGCTGGCCGAAAATCAATTTCGGAGGAGACGGAAGTTTCGGTAATTGCCAAATGGTGGTTAATTCCCAACGAAGTTTCCCACTTGTAGCAAATACGATTGACATATCAACATCGACGGTAAATAAACACTTCTTAACAGAAAAATCAACCGAGGATCATTATATTACTTTGAAGAATCAATTAAAACGCCATCATTTTACGCTTGACCTAATTCAATTGCTAGTTTGTTTGGCGCCGACTCAAAATTAGTTACTCACATTAGTTTAGGAGCTCAATTATCATTAAGACTAAGAAGGTTCATTTTATTTCTTGCTTTTCAGTTGATTTTTCCGTAGGTTTGACTTTTTGTTAAAAAGTTTTCATTTTTCAATTTTTTGTGGCTGAAATCTACTAATCACTACCTACTTAATTTTTGATAACTTCCAAAATACTTACTCACCTAGCTTACTTTAACTATGTATTGTTATATACCATGAATTATTTTTGGAAGTTCTGGTTAGTTGATTTCATCACTTTGTATATAATTCCATCCTTTCATATAATGTTATTATTGTGACGGATGCAGGAGGATCTCTCGATGTCAACTACATATGTGTGCCAATGTTCACAAGTAAAAAATCAATCATTCCCTATTTTACCACCGATAGGGGTGGATTATTCCATTCCAAATTGAAATATGATCATCTATGAGGGATAACCTTTCTGATGAAAAAGAATCATCCAAATCGGTTCGGACCTGTACGTAGTCGAAATAAACAGCTTCTGTATTCGGTCCCAAAATTACTTAAATAACAGTGTTTTAAACACTTCAAAATTGTGGTGAATTGTGCAAACCAAAAGTCAAAGCATATCTACCTCGTTTGTGAGTACCTTTTTATTCTTTATAAAAAGCATTGATCTGCAACACAGTCATACAATCCATACCGTGAGGCATTCATCGAGCACCTCGTCATCTGTATCGAGTTTCGCCAGGGGCGGACTCAGTACATCTATGACAAGGAACATTTCAAGAGGAAACTATGGATAATCCCAACAATAAAACACCTCCTCACTTCACTTCTTACTCAGCTGCACTCACAAAAACATCCAATCAACTGCCATCGAAAGATCAAGCCATTGTCTTCACCTCCTTGGATGGATTAAAAATACAAGATTACTTACTAAAAATTGGACCAATTGTCAATCCCAAAAATATAACTTTCTGCTCACGCATTTCAAATAATCGAATCTGTATATATTTCTCCGATAAGAAACTAGTGGACAAATTTCTAGAAAACCACGGTGCAATTACAATCAATGGCACAATCATTCCAGCAAGAAGATTTATTACCCCGTCAGAGAGACTTCTTTTGTCAAACGTGAGTCCCACTATCCCACATGAAACTCTCACAGATATCTTGCAGAACTTGGGCCTGAAACTTATGTCTCCAATATCTTGCTTGAGAATAGGTGCTTCCGATTCAGCCTATAGTCACATTCTCAGTTTCAGGAGACAAATATATATTTTCCTACCAGAAAACTCAATTATCCCCGAATATATAGATTTGGAGCATGAAGAAGTACAATACAGAATATTCATTTCACGCGAAAACCATGTATGTTATAAATGCAAGCAAGCCGGCCATAATGCATCACAATGCAGCACCCAAACAAACTCTCAATCCATTCCTCCCCCCACCCACAAACCACCCACCACCCCACAATCTCCACTGTTCAATCTCAAATAGATTCTCAACCTACTCCCTCTGCCACGTACATACCAACAGAAATAATAAATCCTGAAAACCAACCACCAACACTCAACATCCAAATACAACCACCTCTGCATAATACTAACCTAGATCCCCATCAAATGGCCAACACAGATACTGCAACAAATAAGCGAACTGCCTCAGATATATTAACACCTACCTCAGAGGAGCCCGATAAAGTTTTCGTAACACCAAAAAACCCACACCCTAAAAAACACAAAGCTGATAAGAAGCAAACAGATTTCCGCTGCAATTTCTCCCACAGTCTGAAAGAGTTTATAGATAAACACAAACCAAATTTCCCACTCAACAGTCAACAACTAGAAAACTTCATAGAAAATTCTCTCGGATCCAAAGACTTACTGATTATCGCCAAGGACTACACGGATGAACCTGTATCAATAATCACAATGCTTGATGAAATTCGACCCCAGCTAACAGAAAGAAAAATGAAAACTAGATGCACAAAACTGAAAACTAGATTACTGAAACAAATCGCTACTGGGAACATCGACACTGAAAGTGATTCATCAACCTACTAAAGTCATCAGCAAAAAAATAACGCATATGAGTCCATCGATTGTTCACAATGTATAAAACAGTCATGCAATGGAATCTCAATGGATTCCGAGCCCGACTACCGATGCTCCAAATCTTAATCAGCATTCACTCACCAGATATCATAAGTATACAGGAAACAAATTTCAAAGACTCCCAGTATCAAAACTTGAAATCGTACAATGTTTACCATAAGAACCGAACAGACAGGGATCATGTATCGGGAGGAGTTGCCATATACCTGAAATCTCATTTGATCTCAAAACAAATTTTACTCAACACACTATTAGAAGCTGTTGCGGTTGAAATTGGCTCAACACAAAAAACCCACATTTGCAGTATCTATATTCCTCCGAACTACGATATAGACGAAAACGAACTTCAAAATCTAATTGACCAGATCCCCTCCCCCAAAATGATTCTGGGAGACTTCAACGGGCACAATATTATGTGGGGTTCACAGAAAACCACAGCTATGGGAAAAAAGATTGCTAACGTAATAGATAACACGGATCTTGTCATTCTCAATGACGGTTCCAATACATATTTCAGTCTAGCTTCAGGTGGTTCATCAGCTATCGATCTTTCTCTCTGTAGTCCTTCCATCCTAGTCAACCATACATGGAGAGTTATCGACGATCTGTGGGGAAGCGACCATTTTCCAATTTTAATAACAAATGATAGTTAAACTAAATATCCCTGTATACCTGAACCCAAATGGAAACTAGAAACCGCAAAATGGGATATTTTTCAAGAGTGTGTTAGGAAGGATATATCTACCATATCAATGAATAATCCCGTTAACAACATCCTATCACAGTTCAACAATATATTGAATGAATCAGCCTTAGTAGCGATAGGCAAAACAAAATATATTGAAAGAGAAAAGATAGTACCATGGTGGAATCCGGATTGTGACCGCACAATAAAACAAAGCAAGTAAGCTCTAAATACCTACAAACGACACAGTACCACAGATAACCTTATCGATCTAAAAAGGAAAAGAGCTATCGTTAGAAAAGTAACTAATGATGCCAAAAGAGATTCTTGGCAAAATTATGTGAGGACCATCAACGCCAACACACCATTAACTAACGTCTGGAAAAAAATTAGAAGAATAACTGGCTCAAACACTCATTCTAGCATCGAACAACTAGAAGTACAGGGAAGAATAATTACCAGCCATCTTGATATATCCGAGAAACTAGCCGAAAACATCTATGAAATGTCAGCTGACCGCAACTACGATAAGGATTTCCTGGCTTACAAGGAGAAAAAGGAAGAAAATCCAATACAAATAGTCCCGAATATGAACTCCATCAACGCACCGATCACTAGAACCGAACTACTTGAAGCCCTCACCTCACTCAAAGATACATCCGCTGGACCGGACGACATTCCTGCCTCCTTCCTCAAACATTTACCTGAAGAAGCCCTTGACTTTCTGCTAGACCTTTTCAATGAGATCTGGACTCAGCATAAGTTCCCAAAACTATGGAAATCAGCATACATAATCCCAATATTGAAACCCAACAAACCCTCTCACAAAGACGATTCTTACAGGCCAATAGCTCTCACATGCACTACATGTAAACTTCTAGAGAAAATAATCAACAAGCGCCTCATCTGGAACCTGGAGGAAAACAACCAGCTGATAACGGAACAGGCAGGCTTTCGTCCATTCAAGTCCACCTCGGACAACCTCGTTGACCTTGAAACTAATATCAATGAAGCCTTCTCAAACAACCAAAAATGCATGGCAATCTATTTTGACCTATGTAAAGCATTTGACATGGCGTGGCACCATAAGATAATCAACACTTTGGAGTCCTGGGGATATCAAGGTCACATTCTTGCTTTCATTCAGAACTTCTTATCGAAGAGGTATTTCCAAGTGAAGACGAATGGCGTCTTATCATCAGCCAAATATCAACAAAATGGCACCCCACAAGGGTCTGTAATTAGTCCTACCCTATTTCTAATAGCAATCAATGATATACTCAAACAATGCAGAAGCCAGTTCAAGCCAGACTGTTCGCTGATGATCTCATTATCTACGTTAAGGGAAAAAACATCCAGAGCATGGCCTCTTTATTACAGAAGGAACTAACCAAGTTGGATCTATGGTCTACGAAGAGCGGTTTCAGATTTTCACCGGAAAAAACCAAATGCATAGTTTTTTCAAAAAGACCAAAACAACTCCCTGACCTACCAACTCTCAAACTCAAGGACCAAATCCTGGAATACAACACTAAAATAAAATATTTAGGATTAATCTTCGATCAATCATTGACTTGGAAATCCCACATTCAACATCTATCAGCAACATGTCAGAAAAGATTGAATGTTCTGAAATGTCTTGCAAATAAACAATGGGGTGCAAACGGCAAAACGTTATTAATACTATACAGAACACTGGTCCGCTCGAAGTTAGATTACGGCTGTATAGCCAATTCATCTGCATCCGCTACAACTTTAAAAGCACTGGACAGAATCCACAACAACGCACTCCGCATTATCACCAGCGCTTTCAGAACAACCCTTCAGACAGTCTGCTCTGCGAACTTGGCGAATTACCTTTGAACTTGAGAAGACAAGAGTTGAGTCTTTCATATGCTGCAAAACGTCAAGCTCAGAACACTCACCAAACCACATACCCTTCAATCAGTCAACATGCGAAGACACTACTTCCATTTCCCGAAAGAATCAAACGCTCTCTCACCCTCATTCAACTTCAACAAATCCCCCCAACACAACCCGCTTCCCATATAAACACACAACTACTTTCTTCAAACAAAAAAGATACAAACCATCACCTTATCCAGGTCAACTATCAAACCATTATATCCCAGTATCCATCTTATCTTCGAATCTTCACTGACGCATCAAAGACAAAAAATGATGTGGCTTGCGCTTTCACCACAGAAAATGTTTTTCAAAAATTCAAACTACCTGAAACAGCAACGATTCTAACTGGAGAACTTCTTGCAATTTATAAGGCTCTTTGTTACACAAGAACGTTACATGCACAAAATATCTTGATCATAATGGACTCTATAAATTCCCTACATAGTATAACCAAGATCTATACTCATCATCCAGTGACCAAATTGATTAAGGAGGAGTTAAAATTACTAACAAGCAAGTCAGTGATGTTTCTTTGGGTTCCTTCTCACACCGGCATAAACGGAAATGAACTGGCTGATAAATATGCGAAAGAAGCTGCCGAAGATCAATCACTTATTCCCTGCCTGAGAACCATAGTAACAGATCTAAAACCTTTTATCCATTCAAAGGTTGTTGATACATGGAACCGGACCTGGCAACTGAAAATATCAAAACTCCGAGAGGTCAAACCAGCATTTCAACCTTGGTCAGACTCATCATCAAACCGATTCCACCAAGTAATCCTCACTCGACTTCGTCTAGGCCACACGCGCCTCACACATGAACACTTATTAACTAAGGACCCCCAACCGGAATGTTTCGCGTGTGAAGTGCCATTAACCATCGAACACATCCTAGTGGAATGCCCGCGCTTTGTCACACGACATGAATTAGAGGACAAAGTAAGAGCAGCTATTCATAGAATTACACCAAAACAGTAGAGAAATGTTGTAAGAACAACAATAAAAAAAGTTCGCCTTTGTCAGCAACAAGATGGAGGTCACTTTGAACATCTGAAACCCTAAAGATATTTAAATAGGTAGTTTCAATATAATTATTTCATTTTCAACAGGTGCTTCATTTTAGGAAAGTTCTAACGTTATGGTATTTCTAGTTTTTTATCGAAAGTTTTCTTACAACCGAAAAGAGTGCGGTATCAAATTAATCGTAATAAAATGTTTTTTTCTTCTAACCCAACGAGCCACCATGTTGCCATCCGAAAAAAAAAATAGTAATAAATTTTTTGAAATCAAACGTCACATAGCTGAAACATTTTTATCGAAAACAGTGAAGTTGTATTTTTACAAACATTTTAGGACTGAAATTAGTTATTTGAACGTATCCATAGCCCTCTAAAATAAAAATTCATGTCGAAAATAAAATCAAAAAAACGGTTACAAACAGTTACAAACGCTACATGGTCGTATTTTGAATGTCATATGGAGACAAAAACACTGAAAATATACCAGGTGTCCCATTTGAAAATCAAAAGTTTATGTTCCTTCCGGTGAATCCGGGATTAGCATGAAGTTGAGTTACTTGTCAAAAAATGCAGTTTCTGCATCAAACATATCCCCCAAATTTCATTCCGTTATATCCGAAAACAAAAAAGTTATAGCGGCGAGCCACCTTCCGTGGATACCCAGTATAATAGAAAACATGATTTATCCAATCGAGGTTAGAATAGCAGTGATCAAACCATCGCGTATGATCAAAACAAAATAACATGAGAATGCAACGGAAATCTCCAGCGATGAAAAATAACATTCCCAAAATGCGTTTTTCTCACGACCACTCGCAATGACGTGTGCCCTCACGTGTGTACCCGTTTGGGTAGCTGTCTTGCTGATATTGATTTCGGGAACGCTCGGAAAATTCCGGCTACGGGACGTGCCGCCGCCGCACACCCCACTTCCCATTTTACGCTTTACGTAATTACTTGCATTAGTTTGGGAGCTCAGTTATTGAGACTAAAAAGATTCATTTTATGTTTTGCTTTTCAGTTTTTCAAAACTGTTCTTTGTAGTGTGAAAATTATGAAAAAAATTATGGGAATCAACTCTAAACGATTTCTCTCTTTTCACTTCTGTAACTTACCAATTCCAAATTCCATTCCAGATGTAAACTCATGAATCTTTCATCAGTTGCATGGACCACTTCACCATAATGGACTACGTATATCATCAAGTACTGTTTATTCAAGCCACATAGTGTGAAATAATTGTAATAAAATCGTTCATAGTCGTTCACAACTATCGGGAAAGTTTATACATTATTCGGTATTCCACCGATTCCTAGAATTCGGACGATAGATTGTGAGCTTCTGTGACAGAAACCGACGAATGGAGTGAATTTCCCCTTTCAGTGCATTAGTAAATCGACTGTAGTGAGTGGTGAAACGGCTATATATCCCAGTCAACAGTTGTTGGGGAGTTATGGTCCCCCAGAGCGCTATTTTCTTTCAACACCAGAACGGGTTTGAAATCTATGGCAGATTGTCTTTAAGATGTGTACCCTTCATCGCGTATTTCTTTGTGGAGCTCGTGAGTTATCCCCGCGAAGGTACGAGATTTTTCTCTTCGACCGCTTGTGCAAGTATTGTTGACCGGTTCAACAACTCTTGACGATCAAAATTAGGGATGGAAAAGCATGTTCAATTGAGGAGAACCGATGTTTTCCGGGGGTCAAGTGACTGAAAGTCGTTATTTCACAAATACAAATATTTATTGATGAAAGAAACGATTGCGCGGTCAGTCGTAAAGCTAGATTTATTCATGGATTCTGAAATTGTCATGAATTGAGCTGAAAAATAATGTTTCAGAAAAATATACAATTTTTATTGGGAACAAAAACAGCATTTGTTTTTTTATATAAACCTCAAACTTTTCAATCAAAATTTGATGAAAGATTCAATTCTCCCTCAATGTTTCCTGATATTACAAGCTTTCATTAGGTTTCACCTGTTTTGGTGTCTGTCTGTCTGTGATCAAATCTTGCAAGTTAAATTTGCCCCACTTCTACTTGCTTGATTAACGTGATGTTTGGCAGTTGTTCATGGTTCCCGTGACAATTCATTATGGAATTTGTGTTAGAGAAAAAACAAAATGGCAGCTCTAAGATGGCGGATGAGATTACACTGAAATTAGTATGTGGGAGTTTTGGGGGTCGAAGATTATGAATTTCTTGTCAAAATTCATAAAAAGAAAATTCCAATATCTGTGTGATTATAGTCCGCTTCTATTCAAAATTGGTATGTGGGGGTTTTCGGGGTCAGAGATTATGAATTTCTATTCAAAATTGAAAAATTCAAGATGATGGCTACCAGATGGAGGACGAATTTTGTAATTATGGTCTAATTCGATTCAAAACTGGTATGTGGAGGTTTTCGGGATCGACAATTATAAATGTGTCAGTTTCTTGAATATTCAATGCTGTTGAAGTATTGCTGGGCTACGGGTCTGCAAAAATGTTTTTCTAATTTTGATATTTGAAGTGACACTTTTCAAAACTCGTTGACGTTATCAAATGTTTTACTTTTCATCACGTTGCGAAAAGTGAAATTTTTCGCAACTGGTGATGAAAAGTAAATTCAATTATTAATTAATAACATAATTTGAACAAATTGGTGAAATTGTTGTGAATTGGGGTTTGCTCACAACTAACTAGGTAGATTCTGACCCGTTAATGATTGAACACTTCGTGAAAAAGTATAAAAAAATATTTATTAAAAGGACTACAAAAATTAAATGAATTATAAATGAAAAATGAAACAATGAATCCCTTCTAGTACCTAGTTATGAATTTCAAATGTATAGAGCAGATATTTTTCACTTACAGAAATGAATGTGGACTAATTCCAAAAACCATGATTCTCAAATGGATAAAAGGGCTTCTTATCCTTTCAACTCTCTAACTGCCCCCATTGCCCTTTTGGGCACGGCAAGAGCCCAACGTCGACTCCCCGATCAAACCAAACTTTCAAAACCTCTTGTTCTTGTTCGTGTTTTGCAGAATAACAACATTGTGACCCATTTGAAAATCATGTTTCTGATACATTTTTGACAATATTGTCCCCAGCTGACAACGTAGCTTTCTATGTAGCATTCATTTCCGTTTTTTCCATGGAAATCTCTCCAAGGATGAGAACACGCTTTTAACGCACTAAAAAGTGGAGAATAATTTTAATATTCAATGACTATGCCAAAGAGCGCGGGGTGCTTTGTCGAAATCAATTAAAATAGTCCAAGATCCCAGAGCCGGCAAACTTACGTCATTTTAGCAAAGCTAAGATTTTTAGTGTGAGTAGTGTGATATGTAGTTAAGAACGTATGCATACTTGCTAGCTTGGAAGAGGGGCCTTTTCACTGGTAGCAGGTATAAAAGACATAAAAAACTTTCTCACTTACGTTGAAGTATTGTAATGCGTTTGACAATTAATGTCGTCCAGTTGACCAAGCGGTCTAAGGCGCAAGATCTAAGCTCTGATATGAAAATCTGGCGAAGTTTCTAATTCCCCACGCCAGATGATTTTTTTTCATTTTTCCCATTGAAATTGAGAATATTTTTTTTTCATTTTAATATTCATCCCAAAACTAAATCATTTCTCAATTTCAAGCTAGCAAGTACGTATACGTTCTCAACTACATATCACACTATTCATACTAAACCCATCAGCGCCTACCGGGCCCATATGGACCCACCTACCCCTTCCCAATCATTGGGTACAGGCATCGACAAGAACAATCTGAATCAATACAGATTGCATTATTATATTAGATGAGGTACTGAAGAGTACACTGAAGCAGTGTTTATGCGTATTTTGAGATTCAGCTGGTTGTGACCGGAGGTTGTCTTTAGTGCAATTGTGCAATGTATGAAAATTGCGGGTTCCAATTACGGTAAGTAGATCTCAGTATATTCTAGGAATTGTCACCCAATTATAATTGTAGTTGAAACTTGCTCAAAAGTATATATTTTTCATATTACTTTTTGAAATTACTATAAAAATTTAACTTTTTTTTATATTGGTGTGTAAATGTTAGTGGTCCTATATGGAACCGCTAGGCGCCAAGCTGAAATGAATTGAGATTTTTGTTATTTTAGGAGAATAACACTTCAGGTGCACGAGATATACTATAAGCTTCAGAAAATGAAGGCGAAGTGACAGAATCCATATGGAGCCCAGATCTTGATTCACTTAATTTATTTATCACAATTTCAATAATATCTGACAAGGAGCAAGAATCCTCCGAGTCAGAGTGGTGGACCATCTTCTCCTGTGGGTGAAAAGCTACGTGTGTCTGCTAACATGAGACAGGGTAGGCTTGATTATTGCCTAATTCCAGTCCCATAGGGCAAAAGAAAGCGATGTGCTGCCTCAAATTGTTCAGATAAAGTTAGAACAATGTGTAATGAATACAAAGCTCGACATTGCATGACTGTTTTCAAAGATTCTCAATGCTAATAGGTGCATGGTGATTTCGGGCGTTAATGGGTTGAAATTTCAGCTTTGCTAAAATGAGGTAGGTTTGCCGGCTCTGGGATAATACTCTGAAAGTATTACGTTTCTCAAAAATACGTTACCAAAAAGCACCCCATGCTTTTCGGCATAGTCGTTGGATATTGAAACTATTTCTCAATTTTCATTGCGTTAAGAGCGTGTTCTTCAGTTTTTTTTCGAATATATATTTTTTATATTTTTAACTTGAATTAAAAAGGATCTCATATCAAAATTGGGGAAAATATTGTGTGAAACACTTTGGAAAACCCTATTTTTTGTAACTCGCTTTCTTAATTATTACGAAAAATAGTGCTTTTCCCAACTGGTTGCACAAATAATTATCAAGATCTTGTGAATATTTTCACTCTGCATGACTCAATGGTAATGGACCTTGAATTTCAAATTCCTTATACTTAAGTATTTGAAAATTTGTCATACACTAAACTCACCATCAAATAACAAATCGGGAAGTTCAAATTATCCAGCTTCGAGAAGTTTATTGGTTCGAAATTTGCTATCTGTTATGGAGCTTGATTCCCACATCCAATTAGAGGTATTTATGGAGTAGATAGGTCCCAATCTTTTTTTCAATTTGAACTTTCTAAAAAAATTACACTGTTATCCCTAAGGTAATTTTATCTTATAATCAAAATAATTGGATCAATAACTCATAAATTGATGTTAAGATACAAAAAAAAATTACTAAATGTTTTAATCACCCTAATTGAATTATAAAAAAAATTAATAAATAAATACTAAAATAAAAAAATTATTTTATAATTAAACTCTATAGGGTCCTCTCGTCTTTTAATAATAATTAAACTTTTTCACTTGAAAATAAAATTCTAATAAATTCAAATAGAGACAGTTATTTTCTTATCTAACCCTTCGTTCCAGTTTTTAATTAAAAAACTAATGATTATGCTACCTTAGCACGGTCGAAATACCACGGCCATTCAAGTACTCAGTGGGCAGGCCAAACCTTAAATTATAATCAAAAGGACATAATTTTAATAAACAGGTAGAAAATAATTTGCCGAATTCCTTTACTTAACCCAAATAAAAAATATATATAACATAAAATTATACTAATTTTATCATTATTACTTAATTTTTATGAATGAAATTATTATTTTAATTGGAAATTTATAATTTATAAAAAAATATCAGTATATAAATTAATTCTAACATTTTATTATTGATAAAAAATTATAATCCTACAATTTTATATTTTTTTATGAATTAATAATAATAAATTTTCAAGCTCATCCCTAAAAATATTTAATATTACCAATGAAACCCTATGTATATAAGATTTTATTAATAATAAATAAATTAAATTTATCTCTAAAAAAATTAGATATATTTAAAAACGATTAACATTTCATTACTAAAAAAATATTTATAATACACACACAATAAAAAATATATTCTTTCAGCTCTTTTAACTTCGAAATAATCAAATTTTTTATCTATTTTAATAAACCCTGATACACAAGGTACAAAAAATTAATTTTTATTTTTTATAATTTTTAAAATTTTCTTTCAATACTAATCAACTATAATAAAATAAATTGTTCCCTCAAAATATTCAGTTCTCTTATTGGTTTCGTTGGACATTTTCTATATCTAGGCTTCTAAAAGAACGCCCAGGTTTTAAAAAGATTCTCTCCGGCTTGGGCATATGCTTTGCCTAGCAGTCCGTGGGTAGTCCTGCATGTATTTCTTGGTTGATGAGACCAGAATCTTTGTCACATTCCATCTAACTGAGGCCTCTCATTGCAATGAAGAGCACGAATTAACATGTAATTTTAATTTGGCCTCCACACAAGTCACCAAATATCTCCAAACATCTAACATCTTCATTAATTTTTTTTTGATAATAAGTGATTAGAGAGGTAATGGAGTCACTGCCTTTGTTTCAAATAATTTATAAACACATGTAGAACACTGAACGAGATGTGGACAAAACATGAATGTTGAATGAGTAGATGGAGAGTTGTCTTTTGTAATAAACATCATTCGTTATTATTTTAGGATCTGGCACATTTTGGGAGTAATCTGAACAGATAGCTCCTGTAGAAATGCTTTTCTGGCTGTTTCTCTTTGCATGACGTTTCCTCTGGTGAAATACTTTCGCTTTTGTTCTGTGTAACTTGTTTTCTATTTCAAGTTTGTTCATGCCCGTCCCTATTTGTTTATATTTTACAGAAGTTTTGTCCTCTATGCTTCGTTTACTATCTTCCAATCTTTCTATTTTTGCCAAATGCGTGTCACACGCACTGCAGGTGCCTGACCCTGAAAAGCCAAAAACTATATTGAAATCTGAGCTGAATATAGTTTGAAATGTTTCATATCAAACTTTCATGAAAGATAAAACTTTTTTTCAAATATTTTGAATTTTTTTTAACGTTCAAATTTTCAGGAAAATAAACTTTGGTTGTTTGTCTTAGGCTAGAGTGTGTCTCACCCCCTTTGAAAGATTCAATATGAACCCAGACTAGGTTTCCGAAAATACCTGAAAGCTTATGAGGACGATTCAAGTGTTCGTCCATGCGGTCACGTGGAGCCTCACCTTTCTGTTTTAAAAGCCATTGAAGTATTCTCAGTTTTTTCCTTTCAATACCATGTATCGCCAAAGAAGCTTTTCGACACACCGGCTTTTCTTGTACGTTTCCCTTGTCATTTTTTTTTATTCTGTAATTATAGGAGGCATCGCGAAGTACAAGAGCCTCTTCTGTTTTGCGAGGCCTTCTCTGAATGTGAATAAACCGCAAAAGTAGATATTTTGCTCGTCAACCGAATTTAACTCGTTAAACCGTCTAATTACCTGCACATCTTCTTTTCATTGCACTTGTAACGTTTGCAACCACTATCTTCACCAATAATAATGATAATAATAATGACGTTTATTCGTGATTAAATTGATACAATTTATGCGGTAGTGACAAATTTTTCGCAATATAATCTGAATAAACATGACACCCATAGGAGTACTTGTACGTGGGAATCTAATATAAACAATTGTGAGATAATATAAATATGAACAAAGATAAACATTACATTATTGTCATAATAATTAATGAATATAATAAGATCAATTTTTACTAGAGTAAGGATTAAAAATCCTGTGGGATAAAATAGATAAATATGTGCATATGAGAATACAAGTGTTATATATATAGTGGTAAATAATATAGTGAAGATAAAAACAATTATGTCATGAGGGTTAGATGTTTTATGAGATCAAATAGATGAATGTGGGCATATAATAATATATTTTTTGCGGTTAGGTTAGTTAAATCTCCCTTTTTTTATTGTCAGTTTTAGGTTTATCCTTCAATCAATTTATGAATATCAGTTCTTTTATTTTTTTTTACAAATGTTAATAGTTGTTTTTTGAAGCGTTTTGGTAAAGGTTCGTCTTTGATTTCTTTCGGTAGATAATTGAGTAATTTTGGTGCTAGATACCAGTAAGCTACTGTCCTATGGATTTAGAGATCACTGGTATGTAATGTTGGTGCCTTGTTCTTGTCGCGTATGGATGGTTTGGCGTGTCATGTTCAGTTTTGTTTTCGTATATTAGACATCCTATTTGGGAGCTGTATAATTGTCTGATATCTAATATTTGTGTTTCTGTGTATAGTAAATCGCTTGAATATTTCGCAGGTTTGTTGAGTAGTATTCGAAGAAATCGTCTCTGAGAGACTTTAAGTGCATGCAGGTGTGTTCTTGATACTCTTCCCCAGCCAATAAAGTCACAATTCAAGTGTGACTCGACCAAACTATGGTATAGAATTTTTTTGTATTTGTAATCCAAAAATCTTCCAACCTGCTTGAATCGATATAAAATACAGCGTAGTTTTTCCGTTTAGTACTTTATATGATGGTCCCATCTGAGAGGATTATCTATTTATATATATATATATATATATATATATATATATGCCTGGATATTTTTTTTTTCGCTGGTTTGATAACAAGGTCTTGTTGAATATTCAGGGTGTATTCTGGCAAGGATGTCGAGAGACTGCTGAATGGTAAGTATATAGTTTTGTCAAAATTAATAGTAAGTAATCTACTGTCAAACAAGTCTTTGAGTTTTCCTGAATCTTTTTCAATATTTAGTTTGAGAATGTACCAGTCGTCATTTTCATAGTATATCACCGTGTCGTCCGTGAAACTGATGATTTTTCCGATTGTTTCTTGTATGAATAAGTCATTCGAATATATCACGAATAACACCGGCCCCAGTACTGTTCCTTTAGGTACACCCCATGTTATTTTTATTTCTGTACTAACCTTATTTTAAATTCTTACTCTTTGTTTTCTGTTTGTTGAGTACCTTTTTAAAAGTTTGTGTGCCACACCTCTCACACCCATATCTTCTAGGTTATCTGAAAGTATGGAGTGGTCTACCGTTCAGTTCAGTTCAACTGTCCCCTTCAGATCTATGAAAACACCTATGGAGGGGAGAACTTGAATCTAGGGATTCATAGATGAATTCCGTTAGGGAGTGAAATACATCCGTAGTAGATTTATTATCTCTAAACCCGTACTGAGATGTTGATGGTAGATTATGTTTTGTTAGGAATGTGTTTAATCTCGTTTTCAGGATTTTTTCGAAAACTTCACTTAACGATGGTAGAAGGGAGATAGGCCTATAATTTGTGACAATATCAGTTTCTCCACATTTGAATATTGGAGTTACTATTGAGTTCTTCAGAATTGAGGGAAATATTCCTGTTTCGAATGAATTGTTCATAATAGCCATTGAGGGTTTGCTAATAAACTCCATGATAACCTTGAGCATTTCGGCTTCGGTTCCATCATGCCCAGGAGATTTATTATTTTTCAAGTTATTTATGGTGTTCTTCATCTCACTTATATTTGTTGGTGTGAGAAAAATTGTAATATTGTAAATGTTTTTTTTAGGTTTTTAGTCACGATTTTTTTCTCTCCTACATTGGCAAAGAAGTTGTTGAACATGCCAGCAATTATTTTTTGATCAGTGATGGTTTCTCCTTTTTTGTTTTTAATATTATTTATCTGATTTTTGTTTCGATTTTCAGAATTTCATTAACAATTTTCCATAATTTTTTTCTCGTATTTTGTTCATTTTCCATTAACTTTGGATAATATTTGTCTTTTATATCTTTTATTTTTTTCTTAGTATTTTTTTTTGGTTGTTAGGTAGTTATTTCTCGCGTTCACATTATTTGGATCTTGTTTCCATTCGCGATATAATTGATTTTTTGGTTGATATGTTTTATTAATGACTCCGTTATCTGGGCAATAACATGGCTCCTTGAGTTGATTTTTTTCATAACATCATTTAATTTCCCATACCGTTTCCTTTTCCGACATAGTTATCATTTTAACATCAAGCATGACGTGTTGAGATATACAGTGCTTCTCAAAAGTCCCCTCCACCCCTCTTATTTTTGGAACGATTATACATAAACAAGTGAAATTTGAAAACTGAATATTGAAGGATGCAAACTTCCCTACTAGTGATAATAGATGACGAAATCGTCAAAGATGACGTCACAAGGCCATTGTGACCAATAATTTCAAATGGAACCCTACGGCAAGCGACACCTCTTTTAAAAAGTATCGAAAAAACCTATTCAATGATACTGATTTTGTTTGTGTTTATGGCAGTTTTGGCAACTCGCTTCTGAAAAACGCAAAGCTGTGATGAATTAAATCAGTTTATACTAAAATTCCAAATTCAAGCTTCGCCTCTGGATAGTTGTCAAATGAGCTGACATTTTTGTTAGTCTCCCTAATTCTACGTTTTTGTAACTGTCCAAGTTTTTGTACATTTGATAATTTGTGTATTGTTGATCGAACGTTTAATTGTTTCAGCAGCTTTTGGTTCTTTCAATATTTTTGTACATTTCAATAATTTGTTAAACTGTTGTGGGCCGAACGTTTAAGTGCTTCAAGAAGCGAAATGGTACGTGCTTTAGGTGATAAAGTAGCAGCGATCCTAATTCTTGGTGAAACTGGACTAAATATTCATTCAGCAGAACGCATTTTCAATGAGAGGTTTCTCGATCGCTCCGTTCCGAAGACTTATTTAAGGGAGCTTCTTCGTAAGTTTGGAACAACGGCTGGTATCAATGATGCGAAACGATCTGGCAGACCACAAATTTCTGATGAGAAAAAAACTGATATACTAGCAGAAGTAATAATTAATCCTACTTCTTCAACAACTCACGTTGCATCTACCTGTGGAGTCAGTCGAAGTACAGTGCACAGGGTGTTGAAAAAAAAACAAATTTCATCCATACAAATTAAAAATGGTTCATCAACTCTCAGACGACGACCCAGACCGAAGACTAGAAATTTGTGTGAATATGGAAACTAAAATTAACCAACAGCCAGACTAGTCAAAACAGTTTGTTTTAGTGACGAAAGTACTTTCTATCTAAATGGAAATGTAAATACACAGAAAGTGAGGTATTGGAGTGACGCAAATCCTCACCTGTTTCGTGAAACACATACCCAATTTCTCAAGAAGGTGAATGTTCGGGCAGGTATCCTGGGAAACCACATCGTTGGGCCTCTTTTTTTGAAAACTAATTTGACTGGTGAAGTTTATCTGGAGCTGTTGCAAAACGCAATAGAACTGTCAATCCTTGAAATTTTGGAAGATAATCCAGATGAATTCGGCAATTTGGAAATAACATTCCAACAGGATGATGCTCCTCCACACTATTACGGTGCAGTGAGACGGTATTTGGATGAGGAGTATCGTGGTAAATGGATTGGACGACGAGGTTCAACGGAATGGCCAGCTCGATCACCGGACCCCACACCTTTGGATTTTTTTCTGTGGGGGTACCTTGAATCGGGGGTTAACGTCACTGAACCTGACAATATTGACGTTTTAAAACAACGTATTGTTGCAGAATGTGAGGCTGTTTCCGCAGACACATCTGCAAAAGTACGAGAAGAGTTAAAAAATAGAATATTTCACTGTCAGGAAGTGAATGGAGGTCACTTCGAGCAATTCCTTTGAGTAGATACTGATTCTTAAATCTATAATTGATATCATACTGAATGGAATTTAAATTTTAATGTTTACTAATGAGCTATTAAAACTGCCATAAACACAAATATAATTTGTATCATTGAATAGGTTTTTCCGATACCTTTTAAAAGAGGTCTCGCTTGCCGTTGGGTTACATTCAAAATTATCGGTCACAATGGCCTTGTGACGTCATCTTTGACGATTTCGTCATCTATCATCACTAGTAGGGAAGTTCACAACCTTTAATATTCAGTTTCGAAATTTCTTTTTTTCAGGTATAATCGTTCCAAAAATAAAAGGGGGGGGAGCGAACTTTTGAGAAGCACTGTATAAACTAACCAATTAACTTCGGAATGCAAACAGAACAATAACAAAAATGCAAAGGTTACGTTTAATTTGACAAGCGCCTTCTTATCCTCTACCGCACTGACTTTCGAAATTTTTATAACAGATGGAACTAATAACTCAATTTTCTGAAAAAAAATACATAACGCCCTCTTTGCCTGTGATTTTCATATATTTTTATGTATACTGGCTCTGGCGAATTCGAAGAGAAATAATTCCAAAATATTAACATCCGTTCTGCTCCATCATCCGGGTAAGATATATTTTCATTATTGAATGAGGTTGCATCCACCAAAATAGCCGGAATGATCAAAACTATTCGTTTCCTGTTGCAGTTTGCGGATCCCCTCCCAGGAAACAGGTTCCGAACTTCGTTTCGTTTCGAAAACAAACATGCCTGACCTGGAAACCCGATTCTATTCACGAAATATATGAATATGTTTCTAATTCTCCTCCACAAAACCAACGGAGAAAACACGAAAATCGGAGAATCCCCACAAACTCCCGTATTTAATTCTCCTGCCTTCCGCTGGAATTGTGTCTTCGCAGGATATCCGAACGACATACACTCTTACTCCTAAATCCCAATTTTATTTTCAATTCATGTGACATCGAAACGTCACTCGAAGATTGTATACTGTTCATTTTTCCATCGGAATTCTTGTTTATCGAGACTCATAATCGGATTGGGTATGAACGAAGAGAGTTACGACGGTAGAACATGATGAGAAATATTTTGAGATTTCGATATATGAAGTTAATTCGACTGGAAGAGCAAATGGAATGTTGCGTACGGTTGATGTCAATTTATTTGTTGAGACATTTTCGTTTATAGGAATTGCCGCGTAGGTAGTGACAATAGTTCGGCTCCGTTTTCGACTTCCATATGTCTGACGCCGCATTTTTAACCGACGAAACCAAAAAGGAGAAGGTTCTCTAGTCGACGCGTATTTTTTTTTATGTATGATCACGCATAACTTTGTAGTAAGACGTCCGATTCCAAAATTTTTTTTGTCAATGGATAGGGTGTACTTCGAAGTTGGTCTCATTTGAATTTGAGAGATGAATACCACCCCTAAGGGTAGCAAAATGAAGGATATTGATCACTCACCCTCTGAATTCTGGTCCGTTAACCGATTCTATCAGGCATAACTTTGTACTGGCTTCTTCAATTTGGATTTTTTTTCATTGGATAGGAAGTACCTCATGGTTGATCATATTTGGATTTTGAATGGAATCATCCACCCTTACGGGTAGGAAAATAGGGAATAATTGACTTTTCACTTGTGAACATTGGCACACATATGTAGTTGACAATCTACCAATGTCATTATTTCTGTTCTCCTACATTCGTCACAATCATTATATTCTTTGAGAGGATGGAATGATATACAAAGTAACGGAATGAACTAACCAAAACAACAAAAATAATTCATATCACAACAAATAGTAAAAGTAGGTAATCATATTATTTACTGGTAATAGTTAAAGTAAGGTGGGTAAATAAGTATTTTGGAAGTGATCAAAAAACAAGTAGGTAGTGATTAGAAGATTTCAGCCACAAGAATGTCAAATTAAAAATTAAAAAAAAAACAAACCGACGAAATACGGAACTGAAAAGTAAAAAATGAAATAAATCTTCTTAGTCTCAATAACTGAGCTCCTAAACTAATGTGAGCAACTAATTTTGAGTCCGCGCCAAACGAACAATCAACGAAGATCATTGAATCACTTCAAAAAAATCATCAGAATGTCACCGCGCAATTCGATGCCATCATTTCACGCCTTATCTAATTCATTCGCTTGTTTGTTTGGCGCCGACCCAAAATTAGTTACTTACATTAGTTCAGGAGCTTAGATATTGAGAATAGGAAGGTTTATTTTATTCTTTACTTTTCAGTTCCGTATTCCGTCGGTTTAATTTTTTGTTGAAAAGTTTTCATTTTAAATATAAATTATCTAGGCCCATTACGAAGAAACTCGATGATTTTAAAATATTAATACTAAAAGTACAATTATTGCAGCTACCAAAATTTATGGATTTAGCTCTTTCAAGTGGAGTTTGAGAAATGTTGTAACATTACTTCTGTTACTTCAGTTTGTGTATCGAGTGGTTCCACAATACTTTTCCTAGAGTCGTCAGCAGTAAAACTGTAGCTTCCAGAAACGCTCTGTTTTGAAGTAGATGACATACTGTCATCCCAAAATTTTATTAGAAATTTCATTCTTTTGTGTATTGTGCTCTTCACATAGCCTTCTGCAATAGCAGATGACTTCCATCTTCCATGCTTTTTGACTGTTGGAAGGTCTCCTCCAGAACTTGCTTGCATCGTGGCTGAAGACATCCTAAAACAGTGTCCTGTAAAAGCTGTTGGATTGGGCAAGTTTAGATACGTTGCTATAACACATGGCACATGGCAAAGTTTTTATCCCTACAGGCTTTTCAGAACGTTTGCCATTTGCGTATTTTAAGAACAACCTGTTATGATGTTAATTCGATGATCTCAATGAGTTATGTTTCCCTATGAGAGATAAATAATAAATTGAAAAATTATTAGTATTTTAAATGGTAGAAATAAAAACTTTCTAACAAAAAATTAAACCGACGAAATACGGAACTGAAAAATAAAAAAATAAATGAACCTTCTCAGTCCCAATGACTAAGCTCCTACACTGAAGTAAGTGACAAACAAACAAGCAAATGAACTTGGTAAGGCGTAAAATGATAGCATCGAGTTGCGCGGTGAGATTCTGATTTTTTTTTGAAGTTATTCAATGATCCTCGTTGATTGTTCGTTTGGCGCCGACTCGAAATCAGTTACTCACATTAGTTTGGGAGCTTAGTTATTGAGACTAAGAAGGTTTATTTAATTTTTTACTATTCAGTTCCGTATTTCGTCGGTTGAATTTTTTGTTCAAAAATTTTTATTTTTCAATTTTTTGTGGCTGAAATCTACTGATTACTACCAACTTTTTCTAATTACTTCCGAAATACTATTACCCACCTTACTTCAACTATTAGCAGTTCAATAATATGATTATCTAGTTTTACTATTTGTTGTATTATAAATTATTTTTGTTGTTCTGGTTAGTTTATTCAATTACTTTGTATATCATTCCATCCTCTCATAGAATATAATGATTGTGACTGATGTAGGAGAACAAAAATTATGACATTAGTGATCTGTCATTGTCAACTACATATGTGTGCCAATGTTCACAAGTGAAAAATCAATTATCCCCTATTTTTCAACCCGTAAGGGTGGATGATTTTATTCGGAATCCAAATGTGTTCAACTTTGAGGAATAATCTATCAAATAAAAGAAGAATAATCCAAATCGAAGATTCCAGTACAAAGTTATGCCTGATCGGTTAACAGACCAGAATTCAGAGGGTGAGTGATCAATATCCTTCATTTTGCTACCCTTGAGGATGGATTCCACTTCTTAAATTCAAATGGGACCAATTCCGAAGTACACTCTATCCACTGAAGAAAGAATTTTGGGAATCGGACGTCTCAGTAAAAAGTTATGCGTAATCATACATACAAAAAAAAATATACACATCGACTAGAGAACCTCCTCCTTTTTGAATTCGTCGGTTAAAAATTGGTTCCATTTCATTTTTGGTTTCTGGTCCCTTGATAATATACACTGTTCTTTATCTTCCATATCGTTGATTGCCATTTTACATAATTCTGCCAGGTGACAAGCCTCCGAAATTCCAATGATAAAAGCAAACCAAAAAATAGCATACCGCAAGATTACAAATGAAGAGAAAAATATCAGGGAATATCCTGATGTTTTGTATGCAAATTCAAAGAGCAAATGCAAATGGTTTCATATTATTTTGAAAAATATGAGGTTTAACGTATAGTGTGTTGCCTAACCAAGCCATTGGCGTTTGAAAATCGGCAACTTATTTAGTTAGGCAACACACCATACAAAAATCATACATTTCAACAGCTTTTCAAAACTGAGCTATGATATAATTTGTCGCATACTTCCACAAAATATTCAGTTTTTATACTATATCCTCAAGCGTTTACTAACTTTGATCATTAAAACCTAAAAAATATTGAAAGTTCTCTTTCGAAACCTTTTGAGTTTTATTCTTATATTTGAAGATGCATTCTAGAATAAAATATATCGACCATAGTGTAGAAGATTTGCAGGACTTTAATTCCTCAGAGAAATAGCCCAAAATGACGTTTTCCGAGTATTTTTTTCAAAGAGAGAACGTGAGAGACAACAATTTTGGGGTTAAACATAAATCAACATCAAGCCGAGATGGAAAACTTTTGAACTCATTTTCAACATAATGATGTCAGGCGGAGCATATCAAGCATGCTACAATATGAAATAGTCACTTGAATCAAGTTCATGTATTATTTTAATGCTGGTGAGGTGTATGTCGCAAATTAGCAATAAGATGAAACAAATGGTTGAATAGCCTAAAATGAAAATCGCCTGACTATTTCCGTGGAATATCTCCTATGTGATAACTACGTATTTCATGATTCTGTTCCTAATATTTCAATATTGAATATTTCGAGCGAATAAGGCAGCGTAACGTGCCGTTATTCACTTTAAAATTCTTGTTTTTGCCAAACGAAGATAAACATGTTATTGTGGAATGGATTCGGGTTGTTTGATTGTCATTTCATTTCCATTACTGCATTTGTTTTGTGAATGAATTAAATGAGGGTTCCTGACTCTGATGCAGTGTTTTCAATTATTTGTAAAATGGTGATTGAGGAGTGTGTTTGCTCAGTGGCTTCTGTGAAAAATGTGGAAATAACACTCCATATGGAAATAGTCGAATGAGAGTTAGGGATGACTTGTTGCATGAAAATTCTCGACTGGGTGATATCATCCTGGTTTGTTGCAATCGATTCTAAAAATAGAATAGGATAGAACTTTATTCAGCATCAAAAGCTATTATACAGTGCTTTTCTTCAATGCCCCCCCCCTCCTTTATTTTTTGAACGGGTCAACTCAAAAAATTTAAACTTGGGATCATGGAATTGATGCATGAATACTATATTTTGGAGTGAAATCGACAAATGAAACTTTCAAGATGGCGACTGGGCGCCATCTGGGAAAAAAATATAAAGGGGGGTCTTGTGACACATCCTTTTGAAGCTCCTGATGAAAACTTCACAACCCTAGAATATAAAGTCAATATCTTCACCTACTACAAAATGGCGAAACATTTGATAATTACCTGCATACAAAAACATTAATATCGATACATCCAGAAATATTTGTTTTTCTCTGCGATATGGCATTCCCAACAACCCGATAAGGTTTGATAAGTTATTTTTCGTTCAAACAAAGGATGACAAGAAATGTCAGTTGAAATATTCTCATTTAGTTTTCGGTTTTACTAGTAAATAAGTACCACGTGAACTATCTCTGAAAGGTCAATTTCCGTCCATTGGAAAAAAAATCGAAGCGATTTTTAAAGATCGTTTCCCGAATCGTCCTCTCTGTAGAAAATATTTGAGGGAACTTGTAACCAAATTTACAACTACCGGTAGTGTACAGAACAAAAAGCCCCCAGGTCATCCGTCCATTCCGGAAAATCAATTGGTGAGATGATAGTGAATCCTCAACAGTCTACTTCCTCCGTCGCGAATGTTTGTAAGGGGGGGTCCTTCTACTTCGTGGAGACTTTTGAAGAGGAATGAGTATCATCCATACAGAATCAAAATGGTACACCAGTTAACTGAAGATGACCCTGATCGAAGAAGAGAATTCTGCGAAATTATGACGGCAACCATTGCAAGGCATCCTACCTATCCCCACAATATTTGATTCAGTGACGAATCTACATTTTATCTCAAGGCAAGGTTCACAGACAAAATTGCCGTTATTGGAGTGACACCAACCCTCACATTTTTCGGGAAACTCATACTCAATATCCAGAAAAAACTTACGTCTCGTCAGGATTATTGGGAAACCATATCGTAGGACCTCTATTCGTTGAACAAAATTTAACAGGGGTACTGTATTTGAATATGCTGGAAAATACTGTTGACCCTCTAATCACCGAAATCGTCGAAGCGAATCCTAATGAATTCGATATGGATATTATATTCCAACAAGATGGAGCACCACCACATCACTACGGACAAGTAAGAAACTATTTGGATAATACTTCTCCTGGTCGTTGGATTGACCGTCGAGGTCCTACGGAATGGCCAGCCCGCTCGCCAGATTTGACACCTGTAGACTTTTTTAATAGGGCTATTCGAAGCAAAAGGTGTACAAAACTGAACCCGCTTCAATATCGGATATACGGCAGAGAATAATAAATATTTGTAGAAATATCGACGTTACTGTGTTCGAAAATGTTTGGCGTCAAATATCGGATAGGCTGTTCTTATGTCAAGCAGTTCGAAGCAACCATTTCGAGCATCTTCTGAACTGAACTCAGCTTCTTTCCTCAAATTATGAAGTTAAACATCGATGTATTCAGGCCACGGGGCTTGTGGCTCAGTGGCAACAGCGTTGGTCTTGTGTCGACTGTTTCCACCCAGCTCGGGTTCGAATCCCGCAGCTGGTGAAAATTTTACAGGTATGGCTTTTCTCAGACCCTCATCGAACTTTCCGTGTCATACCTCACCGACAGGCGACAGTATGTCATATTCAATGGCTTCAAATCTATTGAATATGCATCTACCTCAGGTGTACCTCAAGGAAGCAACCTTGGTCCACTCCTCTTCAACGCTTTCATAAATGACATAGTTGAGGTCATTGACCTCAACTGCTTAATATACGCGGATGACCTAAAATTATTTTCTGAGATTAATGGGATAGAAGACTGTCTTCAATTGTCCCTTAACCTGAAACGCATTGAGCAATGGTGCTTCCGTAATAAGCTTCCTCTTAATGCAAGTAAATGTAATGTAATGACATTCACTTTGAGAAATCAGCCACTTTCATATCAATATTCAATCAACGACATTCCCCTCCAACGGCCTATCACATACACCGATCTTGGTTTTATTTTTGACTCGAAATTATCTTTTGCCCCTCATATTAAAGCCACTCTGTCTGCTGCAAACAGAATGTATGGATTCATTGCGCGTATCTCTAAAGATTCCTCCGACCCATCTACATCGAAAACCTTATACTATGCCTTCGTCAGATCAAAATTAGAATACGCATCTATAATCTGGAACCCACATCATCACTTATATATAGAGAAGGTTGAATCGGTTCAGCGTCGCTTCCTTAAACTTCTCTCCTATAAAACGGACAACATATATCCACCAATTGGCTTTCCCCATGATTCATTGTTGGCTAGACACGCTATGAACAGCCTAAGCTGCCGTCGTGATTGTCACTCCACAATCTTCCTGTTCAAACTTATCAACAACCTAATTATTGACCCACATATTCTGCAAAAACTCAATTTCAGTGTACCTAGACCATCGTCTAGAGTAGACAACATGTTTTATTTACCAACACCACGAACAGATGTCTTGAAATACTCACCGCTGCAAAACGTGTGTCAATTGTAATTCTGCAAGTTGTCAGATTGATATTTTTGACTGTTCAATCTCTGCGATTAAATCCTATTTCTTTAGTTAATCTCGATATGTATTATTACTTCGTTAATTTGTTATTTTGTATTGTACTGTATTTGTAACTTATATTCCTGTTCTGTAGTTGGGTGTAACCTGTAGAACAGTGTATCAATAAATAAATTAATAAATAAATAAATGAATAATTATCGAATGTTCCGCCATTTTGTATTGGCTTTGTATTCTAGGGTTGTGAAGTATTCGTCAGGAGCTTCAAAAAGATGTGTCACAAGATCCCCCTTTCAATTATTTTTTCCTCCACATGGCACCCAGTCGCAATCTTGGAAGTTTCATCTGTCAATTTTACTCCAAAATATAGTATTCATGCATGAATTTCATTATCTCAAGTTTAAATTTTGTGAGTTGACCCGTTCAAAAAAATAAAAGCAGGGGGTACATTGAAGAAATGCACTGTTAAACCTTACATGAAAGTTTTATTTTATATTATAACACTTAAACAATATAATCTATACATTGAAATACATTTTTCTTAACCTTGTCTAAAATTTTTCACATTTTCCGATGTCTTAACTACATTATATAATAATCCCAAACATTCGATGAAGAAGGTTTTTTCCAGAACATTTGTAGAATGTGGAACTGGTCATTGAACCTCAAATTATAATATATCATATCTGCCCATTTGATAATATATACTTGCAAGTGAGAAGGGCATTGTTTATTAACAATTTCAAAAATAAAGAGAGTAAACTCACACTCAACAAGAAAAAGATTGATGAAAGCTCTTGCAACACTAAAAAGCTAGTAATTTATACTGAGTGGAATACTTTCAAATGAAAATTCATGGCCTTCTATTTGGAAAAACTTCAATTGCTTGATTGAAGTAACAGGAATAATTGATTGAAAACATGCCTTCGGAATCCCCTACTTCCAAATATCCACCACCGAAATTCAAACACTCAATCACCTTGTACCCATAAGCTCTACCAAAACTAATCCATGCTCAGGAAAACTCTATACCACCTACCTATGTTTATCGTCCCAAGAAAGCGTTTTTGGGACCATTTCATTCGGGATGGACCACCAGTGGTTTCAGCGAAGCCAATGGGTCAGGTTTGATGCAAGGAGATACATTATTCACTTCCATTCAACATTCCATCAACAAGCCCAAACCTGCTGAGGAAGCACCAGTCATTCTTCTGTTGAATAATTACTGGTCCCATAAAAATGGCAGATTTCTGAACTTCTGTAAAAACACCGTGCTTATCATGATCTCCGCCCAACAATTGCAATCGCTAGTATTGACAGAGTTCGGTCTTTTCAAAAAGTGGTGAATTACGGGTATCAGTACCTGGTTGAAGAACAACTCAGAAAGGAATCCAACAGTTTTTGATCTACTCACAAACATCAAGCAAGGATTTTTGCACGCTGCGAGTCCGAAAAATTTCATTTCTGGTTTTGCAGCCGACGAGATTTATTCTTTGAATCCCATCATATCCTCAGATTCTGGTTTTGCACCCGCTTTTGTGACAGACAGACCTGAACCACAGCCTGAACTTGGAACAACAGATGATGGCAATACTGCAGTTATAATACAAGAACAGAATGATGGAAATGGCTCTGAGGAAGCAGATGAAATGCATCGTGGCTCTTTATCAAGTACGTCAAAGGCTGCCCATGGGGAAATACAATTCGGATCGGAATCACCAAGATCAAGGTCACCAACATCAAGCTCTTCGGAATCATTCGGCTCAGAAGTTGTACGACCTTCTCCCAGGAGCTGCACCGCGCTGAACCACCGAAACTAGACAAAAAACAAAAAAAAGCCATGCGATTTTGACCGTTACAATCGAGAAGAAGGCATTGGAAGATGATTTTTGCACGCTGCGAGTCCAAAAAATGTCATTTCTGGTTTTGCAGCCGAAGAGATTTATTCTTTGAATCACATCATATCCTCAGATTCTGGTTTTGCACCCCCTTTTGTGACAGACAGACCTGAACCACAGCCTGAATTCGGAGCAACAGATGATGGCAATACTGCAGTTATAATACAAGAACAGAATGATGGAAATGGCTCTGAGGAAGCAGATGATATGCATCGTGGCTTTTTATCAAGTACGTCAAAGGCTGCCCATGGGGGAATACAACTCGGATCGGAATCACCAAGATCGAAGTCAACATCAAGCTCTTCGAAATCATTCGGCTCAGAAGTTGTACGACCTTTTCCCAAGAGCTGCACCGCACTAAACCACCGAAACTAGACAAAAAACAAAAAAAGCGATGCGATTTTGACCGTTACAATCGAGAAGAAGGCATTGGAAGATGAAGAGGGATCCGAGAAAAAAAGAATTGAAAACTTGTCGCAAGCGAAAAAAGGTAGAAAATGTGCCATGAAAAAGAGAGCTGAAGTTCGTAAAATGCTAGTTCATATGAAGAGCAGTTGATCATGGAAGCTGCGAAGGAAAAAACAGTTCAGAAGGAGAAAAAATAAATAGCTCCTGAAAGTTCATCCAAAGAGGATCTGCTCGATTTTATGGAGGAAAGTATGACAAAAACAATGACCGTGGAGACTGACTGCAATGCACTAAGTGTAAGAAGTAGGGTCATGCAAAATGTGCAAGTCATGATCCATTTAACGTGTGATGAATTGTCTTCCTGGTATTTTGAAGAAGATGAATGGTCCGTTGCAACTTGCCCCCGTACAATTGCATATTGCCCTCATCGTAAAGCATGTTGCAACACTTGGCAATTCAAAAAAATATTATTTTTATAGTTGTTTCACTATGTAGAAGTACAAAATAATTTGAGGCGTCATACACAAATGTAATTTTTTGTTTTTTATAAATTCATAACAATGTTTTTCATTACATGTATTGAAGATTTTTTCAATGAAATCTATTGCTACATACCGATCTCTTCTATATTATGATTAATTTCATCGTGAACCTGGCTGTAGCCGGTGGAAATAGGATAACCTGTAAACGTTATTGTAGGTGTGTGACTTCCAAGTCGAAGTTATCGGGAATGGTTTGTTTATCTTTCATGCATTTTTACCCTCTTCATAAGTACACCGGATTGTTCATATTGAGTTCTATTATATTATATAAACCGAACTGCAAAGATCAATTTTTATTGTTATGACTCTAAAACAAAGTTAAAGAAGTTTGTTATAAATCTGACGTAAGTTTTTGATATCATTTCTATTGGTAATGCTATTGGAGCCCTTTTTAATATGTGTAATTTCAAGGAATGTTCTTACTCTCGGATTCCTTTTTTGATCAAAATCTTAACGTTGTTAGTGTCAAACTTATTACATACTTTTTCGTGTTTTAGTAAGGCTGTAATGTCGATTTTTGAGTTCTTGTGGGCTTGTACTCGTTTCTGCAAATATAGTTCTGTTTGACCTATATAGGTATTTTGACAGTCTTTACACGGTATTCTATATACTGTATGAGTATGTCCGTTTTTTGGTATTTCTGGTTTTTATTTTAAATAAATGGTTTTGTTCGTTTTTTTCAGTCGGTGTGAAATAGTTATGTTGTGTTTTCACATTGTTTTATTATTTTTATTCGATAGTTCGTCTATGTATGGTAAGGGTAAAGGTTTTTCCCAAACGATATGTAGACGATTGTTTAACCTGTTTTCCTACTCAAAAAGTTGATGAAATTCTAGAAAAATTTAATAAATATCATCCTAGATTGAAATTTACAATAGAAAAAGAAATAGAAAAACAAATAAACTTTCTCAACACAACAATAATACACGACAATACTGGAAAATTTTCCACAAACCGGTTTATCAAACCAAATGCATCAAATCGTTACACAAACTATTTGTCAAAAGCACCCCTCAGTTACAAAAAGAATGTTGATCAAAATTTAACTGACAGAGCTATAGAGCTTGCTCACCCAACATTTAAGAAAAGTAATATAGAAATAATCAAGAATATTTTGAAAGAAAATAATTACTCCAGCCACTTTGTAGAAAAAACAATAAAAAAACGAATACATGTGATCTACGATAAGAATGATAATAAAGACAAGAAAACAACAACATACATACCTTTACCATACATAGACAAACTATCGAATAAAATTAATAAAACAATGGAAAAACACAACATAACTATTTCACACCCACGAAAAAATGCGAATAAAACCATTTATCCAAAATTAAAACCAGAAATACCAAAAAACAAACAAACTCATACAGTATATAGAATACCGTGAGAAGACTGTCAAAGTACCTATATAGGTCAAACAAAACAATATTTGCGGAAACGAGTACAAGTCCACTAGTACTCAAAAACAGACATTGAAGCCTTATCCAAACACGAAAAAAAAAATCAACATAAGTTTGACACTAACAACGTTGAAATTCTGACCAGAGAAGGGAATCCAAGAGTAAGAACATTTCTTGAAATGATACATATTATAGAAGACCCCAATAGCATTTACAATAGAGATGATATCAAAAACTTAAGCCAGATTTATAACAACCCTCTTTAAATTTGTTTCATAGTAATAATAATGAAAACTGATCATCACATGCTGCAAAAAAAAACAGTACGGCTCATATTCTAGAACTCAATATAAACAATACGGTGTACTTATGAAGAGGGTAATAATGAATGAAAGATGAACAATCCATTCCCGATAACTTCAACATCGAAGTCACACAGCTACAATAATGTTCGTACCATGCGAACGCAGAAATCCAAATAAAATAATTTGTGAGTGAATTCTCATATATATTACAGATATTTTTATATTGTGGTAAATAAAGTGTTATAATTCGAAATGGTAACGAATTATTCTAGTGCATACATTTCAATATTGTGTTAAGTTAAATATGTCTCAAACTCCATATTTTTTATTTTAGTGTTTTAACCTGATGATGACAAATACTATGTCGAAACATCGTTAACAGAAATTATATATATTGACTGAATCAGACCTTTATTCCGAGAAATTGAAGAAAATATATAATTATATATATATATATATATATATATATATATACATACATTTTTTAAATTCGGGTATGCAGTCAACAGGGGTATGGAAAAAAAGGGTACTCTTTTTTCTATTCAAGCTTTCGAGTCATTTATTGTCTCTTCATCAGGAACTCTACAATGAATTAAAATTGAACATTATAAGATTTGAAAACCAAATAGGCTGCTGCTGATTTTTAACCTCACTTTTGTAAGTACACATATGCCTATTTGGTTTTCAAATCTTATAATGTTCAATTTCAATTCATTGTTGAGTTCCTGATGAAGAGACAATAAATGACTCGAAAGCTTGAATAGAAAAAAGAGTACACTTTTTTTCCATACCCCTGTTGACTGCATACCCGAATTTAAAAAGGATTCTTCTTAAACTTAGACAGTCGTCTAACCTTCACAACTTCTTTTATATATATATATATATATATAAACATATATATAAACATATATATATATATTTGATTATCAAATGCTTAGTAGTGAAAAACTGTGGAGGAAAAAACTTAATACAGAGTATGGCCACCTCGTAGATCAATCACAGCTCTACATCTGTTGTTCATAGACAAAATCAAATTTTTTATGAAGTCTTGGGGTAAATTGGTCAATTCGGCTGTCAGAAGCTTCCTGGATGCAAAAGCATCAAGAATGTTGCCCATATGTGGGTTAATTCTTCTTTGAAGCATATCCAAAACATGCTCCATCGGATTCAGGTCTGGAGATTGATTGCACTGGCCATGGAAATAATTCAATTCCTTTGCTGTTCAATCAATCTTTCACAATACGGGCGGCATGTGAACGAGCATTGTCATGCATCGAATGGAAGTTTTCACCAACAGCTCCAACAGCACAATGGGTTCAAGAATAGAAAAAATCGAATTTAAACGGTTTTCTTCACATAAAGGATTCATTATAAAATTGAACCAGAGAATGGTAGATCTCAGGTTAAAAACAACTACTTTCCTGGCAAATACCACGCAGAACGTTGAATGATATTCACCTGAAAATCCATGCATACTTCCATATAATATCAATGGACATTGAATGCAAATGTTTCTTTCTGATAAGCTCGATTATGTTCAATTTATGTCGTGTTCACCTAACAATCCGCATACCGGTTTACCAGGCTTCTTGGCCCTCATCGGTACGGAGTAGTCAACCAGCCAAAGGTCCGAAGAACTCTGGCTGAAGTGAGACACAACGTAAACAAACCATCATCGAGCTTGTAACACCTATAGGTACGCCGGAAAAGATAAACTTTAACTGGCGGTACCTAGTGACAGAAAGAAACACTCCGAAAATCTCCCACCTCGATAGGTTTCTGAATGAAAGATTCCTTCTCAGTAGGAGTGGCAAGCCCGTCTAGCATATAGTGAAAGATAAATGCCATGTGAAGTGGAATAAATAGAAAAATCGAATTTAAACGGGTTTCTTCACATAAAGGATTCAATATAAAATTGAACCAGAGAATGGTAGATCTCATGTGAAAAACAACTACTTTCCTGGCAAATACCACGCAGAACGTTGAAAGATATTCACCTGAAAATCCATGCATACTTCCATATAATATCAATGGACATTGAATGCAAATGTTTCTTTCTGATAAGCTCGATTATGTTCAATTTATGTCGTGTTCACCTAACAATCCGCATACCGGTTTCAGGCTTCTTGGCCCTCATCAGTACGGAGTAGTCAACCTTTTTTCACCGGAGATCTACCATTCTCTGGTTCAATTTTATATTGAATCCTTTATGTGAAGAAAACAGTTTAAATTCGATTTTTCTATTCATTCCACTTCACTTCTATTCGTTCCTACTGAATCTTTCAGGGTTCAAGAATATCATCCAAATATTGCTGAGCTCTGAGAAAACCTTGTAAAAAATCGAGGTCTGTTCTTCCGCCAATTGTGATTCCTCCCTATACCATAAGAGTACCACATCTATAAGTGTGCACTTCCTGGACGTATTTCAAGCGTTCTGCATTTACAGGTCGTCTCCATACTCTTGTTCGATGACAATCTGGATGAAATCCAAATCTTGATTCATCCGTGAATATAACTGTAGCCCATTCATTTATATACCAGTTCTGTAATTCGTGAGCCCCTTCTAATCTTGTAGCGCGATTGCCTCTAGAAAGATGTGGTCATCTAAGTGGCCTCCAAAAATGGAGATCAGGTTCGTGGAGACGATTCCTCACAGTATCTCACCCAATCGTTAAATTGTGCGCACATTGTGAGTCCGCAACCAACTCAGGAGCTGTGATTGTGGGTTGTCTTCTAGCGTTTAAAATAAAAAAAATAAGTTAGAAATATTTTTTAAGTTAAACGGTTTTATTGTCGAGAAACATAATAATGAAGCAGATAATGTACTAAAAGCTAAAAAACTAATTAGGTAGGTACCAGGTACCAGTCATCACACCACCCTCCTCATCAATATAGGGCATGAAACAGACCAAAATGAAATCGTGGGGCGCGTCGAATTTCTATTATCTATAGTCAACCGCTAATATCATTATATGCTTTGGATGCATCTTCTCAATAGACAACTTATGCAAAATATGTGTGAGAGTAAATCTGTCACTATCATTGTTTCATGCCAGTTTGAAGCAGACCTACCACTTGATTCACCTCTTGTGGAATTATAAATTATACATGGTGATTCAAAAGTACTTCGACAAACTTCAAATAAATATATGTCCGGAAAAGCTTCGTTTCCAAGGTACAGGGTGTTGAAATTTCATTTTGATTTTCGTTATTTTTTATAACTTTCGAAATACTCACCGTTATTGGACAAAAACTGGTTTTGAGAGGTTTTTTGAGGTGTCGAATTCGAATCTGATGTTATTATTGTTCTTAGTCGTAGGGGGCGCCACCTACACGTCTTTCTATTTTTTGAAGATCCATAACTTTTTTAAGCGTACTTCTAGCACATTTTTCAATGTCTCTATCATATTTACGTAAAAAAGCTACACCTGTTACAAGTCGCTATAAGTAACCGTTTTCTAGATATTTGGACTTGAAAATTTCAAGTCGATTATTTGAGAATCGATGCGTGTTGAATTGAATTTGACGTTTAAGTAAGTAGTTTTGGTAATTACATATTATGTGACAGTTGAACGTTCTGTTGTTTTGTTGGAGTTTCTGTGAGTTTTAAAACACTAATTTTGAAAAAATTGATTATTCAAACAATAATGCTTATTTAGCCGATATGCATTTCGTTTATGGCCTTGCGGATGGCAATGCGCGCGAAGCAATACGTATTTACCAGGAACGATTTCCCAATCGAGTACTGCCTTCAGCTCCAACATTCACCAGTTTCGACCGTCGTTTGGGAGGAACAGGTATTCTCAAGAGGGCAGCTGATATTATTGGAAGACTACGAGCAGTCCGGAACCCAGAATCGTAAGAAGCTGTTTTGAACGCTCTCAAGGGGAATCCAGAAACAAGTACAATGAAAATCGCTGAAGCTCCCGAATCTACTCAGTCCACAGTTTGGAGAATTATCAACGATCAACAATTTTATCCATACCATATTCAAAGGATACAAGCTCTTCTGCCATGTGACTTTATCTAACGCATTACTATGTGTCAGTGGTTTTTGGGACAATTGGCTGGAAATCCTCAATTTTTGAGATATTTACTCTCTACAGATGAGGCGGCAATAATTGATAATTACTTGATAGGTCCTTTCTTTCTTCCTTCCGTTCCTACTGAATGGCGCAACTTACAGAGACCCATTACGATTACCACTAGAAATTCATCTTCGCATGTGGTTTATGCATGATGGGGCTCCGGCCCATTTTAGCATTGTAGCCAGATAGTTCCTTAATCGATGAAAGAAAATTGTATTTCATGCATAAAATAATTTATTCAATCGTAGCAAAGCGCTTTCGACTTAGGTCATCATCAGTGCGTACCTGAGAGTAAGTACTATTGATAGAAAAAAGTTACTGAAAAGTTTTATTTTAGGGAAAGAATATTGACATATTTTAAAAAGTGAGGTTACTCACTGGTCAGGTGTACAAGAAGCCAAAAATACCATACAACATCACATGATCAATGAAAATTGTATAGGTTTACATAACATACATGTTAAAATACCATTATTTTGGTGTGATAGCTGGACCCAAGTGACAAAATTGACAATTGACAAGTGAACGATAAAGTAGAAAGACATGGAACACAAAAACATGGAGATATCAGAATCAAGAAAGTAATATCCCTGTCATGCGAAAACACACTAGAAGATGATCAATCTAATGAGGACTGTCATCTGTCAAATATGTCTCAGCATTCCAAGGGAGACCAGACCAGACTCTTAATTCTCACATTTAAGTCATCGTAATTGAATATAAGTTCCATGGACAATGAATTTAAATTTTTCTTTATAAAAATAAAATTCCTTTTCCACCATGGCTCAGTTGAACCGCAACTGGGGGATAGGAAGTGTGATACAAGTCGAATGGGAACTAGACCCAACTTCACAACTCCCACAGCTGGAGTAAAACAAAGTCTAAAAGTGATAATCCAGAACCTGACTTGTGTTCTCAGTATGGAGAAAACTGAAAAAGAGGCTGGCAAATTGCAAAGAGATACATAAAATCATCATAGAGAATGGTAATTGGAAATTATTAGCATGATTACCAAGAGAACTGAATGTAAATTAGGGCAGAAGGCTAAGGAAGTTAACACTGTCTATCCAAATCGATGGATCGGTAGGGGTGTAGAAGAACCTAACCAGGCGTGGGCACCAAGGTCCCCAGATCTAAGCCCGTTAGATTTTTATTCTCAGGACATTTGAAGTCACTAGTTCATGAAACTCCAGTAGCGAACGAGTAAGATCTAAGAAATCGAATAGACTCCTGTGAAACAATGAGAAACACACCAATCATGTTTGAGCGGGTACGAGATTCAATGACTAGAAGACTGAATGCCTGTATTTCCGCTGAAGGTGGACACTTCAAACAATTCATTTGAATTCAATTCAGTTTTATCTAATTAATTTTATTGTACATATTCAAAGTTTCTTGAAATGAAATGTTGATATTTCTTGAAAATTTTATTAAAACGAATACAGATTTTGCACCTTTGATACAAAAATAACTATTTCTAATGAGTTGATAAAATAGGTGGGGCCCCCTACAGAAAACCAAAACTACTTACTCAAACGTCAAATTCATTTCCTGAGCATTCTTGTGAAAAATGCAAAATAATGGTAATAACTTCAACACGCATCGATTATCAAATAATCGACTTGAAGTTTTCAAGTCCAAATATCCAGAAAACGGTTGCTTATAGCGACTTGTAACACGGGTTACTTTCTTACGTAGATATGATGGGAAAATTGATTTTTTCACTGAAAAATGTGCTAGAAGTACGCTCAGAAAGTTATGGATCTTCAAAAAGAAAAAGACGTGTAGGTGGCGCCCCTATGAGAAAGAGCAATAATAAAATAATGTTCGAATTTGACACCTCAAAAAACCTCTCAATTCCAGTTTTTGTTCAATTAGGATCAGTATTTTGAAAGTTATTTGAAAAAAACGAAAATAATAATAAAACTTCAACACCCTGTATCTTGGAAACGAAGCGTGTCCGGACATATATTTATACGCACAATTTATATTAGAATATTGTGAGGAATCACCTTTCGAAGTTTGTCAAAGTACTTTTGAATCACCCTGTATACAACGATTGCGAACAAATCATTCCCACATGTTATCGCCACTTAAGTCACAGTTAAATGAATGAAATTATTGAAATCGAACAATTCAACACAAATTGCAAATTCCATTTATTGCAACACTAACATTAATAACTTTTCCACATATGTCTGACAGAAAAACTCACATAAGTGTTTGAACTGATAAATAGAATACATCTGAAATCTAAGCAATATCAATTACATTTCTCAAGTTTGTTCAAATATTCTTAGACTTCTCTGATCTCTATTAGCATTCGTTGAGTTTGGATAATACGAGCAGTAGGCATAATTGATATGGGATGAAATGAAAAGATTGCATAGAAGTCGACAGAGCTCTGGAATAATAACTATTCGGTTAGCTTGGATTCATTTTAGGGAAACATGCAAGAGAATCATGGACTATACATCAGCTCTTCTCAACATGAACTCTCGTTTCATGAAAATTTCGAAGTGAACAACTTTGTATATAAATGCATCTAGTGGCTGCAATAAACTTACGGTCGAAGGTCACAGCCACATTCCTGATGGATATCCAAGTAGTTACAACTCAGATTGGCGCATCTCGGAACTTCGAATTTCATGAACAAAGTTCCATGTTTAATCCGACGAACTGGGAGATTACCCTCTTCGATGGTGGGAGTTTCACAACTTGAGAGCTGCCGAACATAATTTTATATCTTCTCAAAGTGATTAGATCCGGGAAAATTATCGAGGAAATGGCGAGGTAACAGACTGATATTGCTTCCAAACGAATAAACTACAATAACAGTAAAGATAAATTTCCACAAATTTGAGGAAGCTAGAATATATAACTCATCGTTTCTTTGATAGAAAAGTTCCAACTAACTGTCAATTCTCGTCCAATGAATGGTATCGGTGGAACATTTTCGAGGTTCTCCAAAAATTATTTTCAAATTCCATCTGAGATTTCCCAAAATGCACATCACCTACTTCTCCATAGGCAAGGATATTATAGAATATGAGCAAACATCAATTAATCATACAGTGTCACCGTTTAAGTCTGTATCATTTCGTTTTTGTTATGACCCGAGAATATTCATATATAGACATAACGAATTTATTTCGGAAGAAATGGCCAACTCGAATATGAAAAGTTATTTTAACGAATAATCTATGCTGAGAAAGTTGAAAAAATGGATCTAATTGATCTCTTCTTTATGGAGCTTGAAATTACATCATGAAGTAATAAAGAGGCCATCCAACATATGAGGTTGAACAAAAAAAAATGTTCAGGAAGTTGAACCGTCAACACTTAAGAAAATCGCTCGCGTGTGAAAGTCATTTTTTCAGATAACGAAGACATAAATCTCTCAGTTCTATCATAGCCATAAAAAAGTCGAACATGCGAAGTCTCCCGCCAAAAACTAAAGAAAACGAGTTTTGAATCATCATTAATCACAGACTGCTCTCTAAACACCCCAGCTGGGTAACACATAATGACTGCCATGTGTGTTTATATATATATATATATATATATATATATATATATATATATATATATATATAGCTGATGAACATATCATAGGACGTAATGAATTATGCTTCCAATCGTTCGAGAGTCTCAACAATATAAAATTATCATCACTTCCCGCTAATGGCCACGCATTGAAGCCATAAAAAAAACTGCCATCTTATTATTCGTGTGAAACCACGATTAAAAAATGGCGCGTGGGGCGTCATCACCAAGAAATAAAATAAATAATAAAATGCCAGAAATTCATTAATTCTCTCTCATTGTCGCAGGCAAGCTCGGTCACCTACGTCAGATTGAAATTTAGTTATCAATGAAATGATTAAAATATTTACTTAATAGTGATAGGAAATCATCGGAACGAGAAAAATGTTTTTAACTGAAATAATGACTTAATAATGACTAAGTAGACGGAAAAGAAATTGATAATTAATAATCAGAAATTAAGAAAGCGATTGATATTTTGTGTGTCAACCAACAACTGTAACAGAGAAAAAAAATGGTAAGCTGTATTTTGTGTTTTTGTGTTAATATGGCCAATCAGATCTCTTTCAACTATTATTCAATGGAATGGGTTTATTCGATTTTTTTTTATAATCTTCCTAGAGCATGAATTATTGCCGAAAAGTTTTTGAGTACATGAATTCTTTGAAAAATTCATGTACGAGACAAATTTCCCGCAATTAATTCAAGCACGTGGGGGAATCGGTAAGAAAATTCTATACCGGAATTATATTTGAATAGAAAACATTCAGTAAATATTCATTTTGACGTTATTCACAAATGAATAGAAGGCTGTGTGTAATGGGAGTTTTGGGGGAGATTTTTTTCTGATTTTCCCCGTTCCCTAGTGAAATAAAAAATATAATATCATATAAACTATTACGTAAAATTATTTGATTTCATACAATTTTTTTACTAGGTTTCAGAGAAATGTTAATATTGATTAAAAATGGAAGTGGATACAATTGTACACAATCACAAGTTAGTAAATAAGTTATAATAAAATGAACTTTCAATCGTTTGAATTGTGTTCTTTCTGCAAAGAATCACAGCACATTGAAATGAACCATAAAAATGTAAAAAAATCTAACATGCCTAGTGGGAGAATCTGGATTGAATCCTGAGCAATAAAACTTATTTAAAGAGATTGGCAACATTCTGCGTGATATTGTGCCTTCTTTTGGACACAAATCTAATACTCAAATAAATAAACTGGTTTCTCAGTATTATTTTCGTTTTATGAAACATAGGCATATTCATCCTCGCATTTCTCCACCGTACTGATGAGGGCCGAGAGCCCGAAACACGTGTCTACGGTTAACACTTCTCTCTGAGGGCTATGTCCATTAAATTTCTTCCATTTTGTTTTTAACAGTCCCCTCGATATTCTTCACTTTCATATATATATATATATATATATATATATATATATATATATATATATATATATATATATTTATCATTTCAGCCTGACGAATATACACAAGCTATAACTTCTCTGAATTTTGATCTTCAAAATTTACTCAAATATTTCTCACAGCACTGCTTGATGTTGAACCCAAGAAAGTCTACTGCTATATTGTTTGGGAGAATCAAAGATCGGCTAAAAGTAACTGGGTTGAGTGAAGATCATCCAATAGTAATCAACAATGGAATAATTAAAAGTGAAGAATATGTAAAAAATTTAGGTGTATATTTGGACCAAGACTTGAGGTTCACTAAGCACGTCTCTATCTATCTGCAGAGAGCGTATGCTAGTTTAAAATTGATCTACCAAATACGGCAGTACCTTACTAGATCCATAAAAGTTCTATAATGTGAAACGTTGGTGTTGTCAAAGTTAAATTACTGTGATGTTTTATACGGTAACTGTCTCAATAACGTGGATACTCTGAGGATTCAAAAAGTGCAAAACTCGTGTATAAGACTCATTTTTGGGGTTCGAAAGTACAGTCATATCAGTCATTTATACAAAGAAATCAAATGGGTGAGATTGAAAGAACGTAGATATATACATACTGCATGTATGTATCACAAAATATTGAATCATAAAACACCACCCTATCTTAATTAAGAAATCAGTTTTCGCACAGATGTTCATAACCTGAATATAAGATTCAAGGGAACGCTTACACCTCCCCTACACAATACAGTACAGTTCGAACGATCATTCAGCTACGACATCACCAAAGTAATCAATTCTCTCCCGTCAAACGTTAGAATATCCGTCGGAATCATGTTATTTAAAACTTAACTCTTCGAGCATCTCTTTTATTAGTAAGTAATGTATATCTTACTTTTTCAAGTATTGAACTGAACTGAATTCCTCAGTATAGGTTACTTCTCTGCACTTTTTGCTCTATCTTTTTCAGGGTTAGATGGAAGAACAGACATTCAGTTTAGCCACTGAATGAATTGAACCTCGCCTTACTATCTTATAATGTGCTGAGAAAATTGTTACGTAATCAAAAAAGACCTTTATTATTATATTATTATTATTATTATTGATAGTGGCCGAATGGTGGGCGTTCAATGTAGCGTATTTTTATTCCCAGTTGCATCGAGAAACGGTTACACTTTGAGAACTCAAATTTAGTAGGTGAACTCAGGAAGGATTATAGTACTGATTGAAAATATTGAGATTGAATTCCTTTCGTAATTTGGATTTTTTTTGTCGAAAATTGAAGGAAATACGCCAATACATCCTTCTTTTTTATTCCAAACGAAAGACCCATGGAAATAGTTCAACTTCCAGTTCGAAGCAAATCTCCAGACAATTTTGTTTGATACATCAACTTGAAATACGAAATGGACTGCGGATAGCTAAATTTAAACTCGTTGCGAGAAATGATTCCTTCTTTACCGACCATTCTTAGTCCAGTCGTTTTCGGATAGAGAGCGCCATTGTAAATTTTATTCATCCAGGGCTTACTATTCTTCGAAGGAATAGGAATGTAGTTTTGATAAGGTCTTCAGAAGTAGCTGTATCGAAAATACCATGAGTTTTCTGCTACCGGTGACAGGACATAGGAATACCCAGTCTTCGAAGTGATTTGACTATAAATGAATTTCAATGTTTGGCCTGCATGCTTCACTTCAACGACAACATATTTGTGCTTCCAACAGATGATCCTCAATATGATAATCTTCACAATTTCAGACCACTGATAAGATAATTCGATGAAGAGTTTGCTGATTTACCAATGGAAAGCAGGATTTCTATTGATCAACAAATATGTGCTACAAAAATGAGGCAACATTTGAGACAGTACAACCCAATAAAGCCCACAAATAGTATTTTCAATTGTTCATACTCTGTGAGCATACATAAATTATCCAATGAATGAATAAATGAATAAATAGATATATAATTGAATAATGTCCTTCAGCCAATATCATCGATGCTATAGACATGATCTCGTGTGTTATAGGAGGTACCTCAGACCGAGGAGTGGTGCTTTCGTTATTATCAAGGCTGTATGGATCATATACAATAATTTCCACTATCTTCCTAACTTCCACTTCAATATTCACAAACGACATTCCAAGTCCTCACTTAATGCAATCCCACTATCTAGAAACATGTAGGATTGATATACTGAAATGTCCATAGTTATACCCTTTCTTGTTCCTCGCAACTTTCCTGCCCAGAAAATTTATAATCGATGACAAAAAGCTGAAGGAGGCTCTTCGCCATTGAAAACAGTTGAAATATAAGGCCATTAAGAGAGCAAAGCGAGGCAAAACACATTCCGGTTGTTCTTAGCGCGATCCGAAGGCAAGTTCGTTATTCTGATGGCATTAAGTACCTTCACTTAGACACAATGCTCGGGACACTGGATGAATTATTGAGTTCCTTCCTCCTAGCCGTATAATTGTCTTACACTTCATAATAAACAGCGTGTACGACGCAAACTGCTGATTTGTAATGCATTTGCGGTTACTTCATAGAGACAATGAACCCATATCGTGATGAAGATTTTGGAGATATTGCTTCATCCTGGAGTGCGAGAATAAACAAGAGTGGAATAATATGGAATCGAATCAGCATTCCAGTATATTTATTTCACCTGGAAAGACTGGTATTTTTCAAAGCCGTTTTTCTTTTTCGCGTAAATTTTCAAACCAATCCTTAAATGATCAGAAAAAAAAATAGTTGGGGGACCCCCGTCAGGGACGAAGTACCTTACGCTTTTTCTTCAACTCCGAATGTGATTCGACATGGAGATTCATCATCACGTAAGAAAAAAGCGTTATGCTACCTCTATGTGACTTTTTCTCTCTCTGTAATCTGTATATTTTCATTTTATATTATTTTTTCAATGCAAAGAATGTAAAGTAAGGAATTAAATCAAGAAGTTCCATTTAATATTTTGTTTTATCAAACATTAGATATAAAATTGTGAATTGTAAATAAAATCGAGGTAGCGGAATATGTATCCACCATTTTGTTTTTGTTTTTTTCTCGGTATTTTTCCCTTCGAAAGTTGACGTTTTCTATTCCATCACATTTAATTGTCATTGTACATACAATTGTCATTATGCATTACTACACCTAGTCAGGGTGTTAGTGAATGAGTGCGACAAACTTCAGGGGGTGATTCTGCATGAAAAAAAAATTACAGTTTGCTGAATAACTTTTGTCTGCAAATGCAACGTTCCTTAGATACGGGGTGTTAAATTTTTTCTTAAAAACTGACTATTTATTTATTGCTCTAAAACCGGTCGAAATATGCAAATGAAATTTGATGAGTTCTGAGAAGTATTCATTGGGCATTTATTGACATGCAATTATGAATTTTATGTTCATCATTGGCGCGCATACGGGTAATGATCTCAAATTTTTTAAAGAAAAAAATGGTACGCCACTGAGATATTTCAAATAAAAATCATTTTTGAATTTCTCGTTCAATTTGTGACGATAGCCCCCTGTGAGAAAAAACCTATTAGTTTTAGTGAAGATTGAAATTTCGTAAGTATGAGGAAAAAAATCAATTGAACGTACATTGAGCTCTTATCGAAAGAAGAATGATGCAATTTCACAAAATTCCTAATTTGATTTTTGATATTTTTCTGATAATTCTGTTGACTAATTCAATAATTATACAGGGTGTTAGTGATTAAGTGCGACAAACTTCAGGGAGTGATTCTGCATGAAAAAATAATGACAGTTTGCCATATAACTTTTGTCCTCAAATGCTTCGTTTTCCGAGATACCGGGTGTTAAAGTTTTTCTTAAAAACTGACTATTTGATTATTGCTCTGAAACTGGTCGAGATGAGCAAATGGAAATTAGTGAGTTTCAAGGGGTAATTATTGCGCATTTTTTTACATGCAATCAAGAATTTCATGTTCATCATTGGCTCGCATACGGGTAATGATATCAATTTTTCTAAAGAATAAAATTGTACGCCACTGACATATTCCAAATAAAATATCATTTTTGAATTCCTCGTTTAATTTGTGACAAAAAATCTCTCCTGCTTTTTTTCCGTATGGGGCGCCGTTTTTATGCAAAAAAATAAAACATCTTAACGCATATTTTTCATTTCTTTAATACATTATCAAGAACTATCTAATACAATAACGTTAAACCAGAACAATAACAGAAAATAACACTGATGAATGAATAGGCGCAAGGCTACAACGAATATTCAAAATGACCCCCCTCAGACGTGATACAAGATTGTTGTATTCGCGCAAATATTCCTGGTGTATTTCTTACTGTCTCACAGCCGGCTATAATGCGATTCCTCAGGTCTTCAACATTTTCGAGGGGAGTAGAATGAACTAATGACTTGAGGAAACCCCAAATGCAAAAATCTAGAGGTTTTAAGTCCGGAGATCGAGCAGGCAAATGTTCCGTACCTCCCCTACCTATCCAACGATTTGGACATAGTGTATCTAAGTGATTACGTACAATAATACTGAAAGGGACTGGTGCACTATCATGCATGAACCAGAAGTGTTGTCTCAGCTGTGGAGGAATTTTTTCAAGAAGGACAGGTAACTCTTCCTGTAGGAAATGGAGGTAAGAGTCGCCTGTTAGTCCTTGTGGAAGGAAATATGGACCGATTAAATGATCATCAAGTACCCCAAGCCATACATTTACTGAAAACTGATGCTAAAAATGAGCTTCAAAGATTCCATGTGGATTTTTCCCAGCCCATAGGTGATTGTAATTTCGTATACACTGTCGGCCAGAATAAGCCTCGCCATTTAGGAAATCAGGAATTTGAGCGATTTGATGAAGAATCCAATGGCAAAAACTGGGCACGGAGAAAAATATCTAGGTAGTAGAGCCTGCACACGTTGAATATGAAACGGATACAATTGCTGTTCTTTGAAAATTCGAAAAACAGTGAAGTTGCTTACATTCGGTATGTTGGCAATTTTTCGAGTACTTGTTTCAGGTGACTCTGCAATTAACTCGAGAACTGCTTTTTCTAGTTGCACAGTTCGTACTTCTCGAGGGCGCCCGAAGTCCGTCGTTTGTTTCTCAAATGTACCATTTTTGCTCGAACGTTGGTGAAGACGAGCAAATATTGTGTGATGGGGTACTCTACGTCCTGGATACAACTCAGCATACAATCGTAGAGCTTGCCGACCATTTCCATTACTTCGACCATAGAGAAAATGCATGTCTGACAATTCGGCATTTGTATAATTTTCCATCCTTTTCGATAATGGAAGAATCAGTTACTCATTATCAATAATGTTATACCAAACTGAAAGCTTTAAAATGAAGGATCGCTAATTTTACTTGTCGTTGAAATATTCGTATTTAACAGAATGTTGACAGTAGCCTACTAGCATCACTACTAGAGAATGTTTCGAAGTCATGACAAATACGCGTTAAGATGTTCAATTTCTTTGCATACAAGCGGCGCCCCATACGAAAAAAAAGCAAGAGAGATTTTTTGTCACAAATTGAACGAAGAATTAAAAAAAATTGGGATCATTACCCTTATGCCCGCCAATGATGGGCATATAATTCCTGATCGCAGGTTGAGAAATGCGCAATAACTACCTCTTGACACTCAATTTCATTTGCATATCTAGACCGGTTTCAGAGCGATAAATAAATAGTCAGTTTTCAAGAAAAACATCAACACCTCGTATCTCGCAAAACGGACGAAAGTTATGAAGCAAACTGCCATCATTTCTTCATGCAGAATCACCCTCTCAAGTTCATCACACTTATTCACTTTCCACTATATCCTTTTTCCAAATTCCTCCGCCCCACAGTGATCAAGCTTGAGCAAAAAACGGCCAAAAGTTGTCAAATCCGACATTCTCATATCATCCTCAAGTGATGCCCATCAACTCATTGAATGACACCAAGGATATATGCCCCATTGAAAGTTAGTTCCTGAGTTTATTTTGCAAAATTTTGGAGCGTGAGCACCACACGTCTGGAGTAGAAAGTACAATTTTTGATTGGCTATAACTGAGGAAAGAATCGTTTCTGGAAGGAACCAAAAACATCTGTAGGGTAAGGGGCAAAGTTTCCAGATCAAATAGAAAAGCGACAAGCTTTCGAATCTATAACTCACGGAATAACCTACGTCACACATCTAAAGCAATTATTTTTTACTTTTTAGTGCACTTGAATAAAAGCTTGTCTTTAAAAAGGTTTTTTATCAATTATTTTATTTTGTGCTTTTTAGTACTCAAACGCCTCAATCTAAGCATTTTTGATCAAGCATAGTTATTATGAAGCCTTTTTCCTGTGAGTAGTTCTGAGCTATCTAGTCCCTCAATGAGGACACCATCTGAAGAATAACTCATCCGCCATCTTATAGTTGCCATTTTCACTTTATGAATTTTAACCAAAAATCAATAATCCACGACTAAACTCTCTGACCCCAAAAACTACCACATACCAATTTTGAATAGAATCGGACCATAAACCTAAATCTTGTCCGCCATCTCATCATAATATCGCTATGGTTTGCCGTGAGTAGACGTGTTCCACATCGTGTGCTGCTAAATTTTGCTAATATTGAAGGAAAAACTGTGTCTGTAAATCTGATTTCTGGAGTGGTTACTTGTTTCGTGTGGGCCTTTTAAACAGTTACATTGCGTTGTAAGTACAATATTTGTAATAACATGACAACAAGGAATCAGAAAAGGGGCGAGGACGGAGATCAATTGCACCTAGCAATTAAGTCCGCAGTCAATAAATTGTGCACGTCAGAGTCTTTCATCACCGAGCTAACTAACTGCATTTTTGAGAAAATTCGTGGAGATATTGAGAAGGAGCTGGAGACATTACAGAAGAAAACCACTGAGTTAGAAAAGGTAGTCCAGAAGCAAGATGATACCATCAAATTGATGGCCAAACAGAACGAAAGATTTGAGAAATGGATTCGTAGAAATAATATTATTGTCTACGGATTGGAAGAGATGAATGATGAAAGCATCAAAGATCGAATTTTACAAATCTTCAATACTAAAATGAACTTAACTATTAAAAATTCTGATGTCGGAAGCTGTTACAGACTGGGAAAACCTAATGCAAAGAAATCTAGGCCAGTGTTGGTGAATTTTTTCAATGGATATACCAGACAAATTATTTTTTCCAAAAAAAGTATCTCAAAGGTACCAAATACGTAATCAAAGAAGATTTAACGAAGGAACAATCAACTTTGTTTAAGATGGCCATACAAAAAGCTGGAAAAGATGGTAAAGTGTGGACAAGCTCAGGTACCGTCTTTTTGAAGTTGGCAGATAACAATATTACCAAGATTATCTCCATTGATGATTTGGCTGAAGTTTGAGTTCGTATATGCTAAAATGAGAATTTGTTTTTTCTTTTTTTTTTCTTCTTTCTTCTGAACTATTTTTCTGAAGAATTTGGTTATATTTGGTGTCAGTTTGGTAATTTTTGTTATTCATCTTTATATAATATCTAACTGAAATCACTATTACAAAAGTTCAAACATTCTAATAGATTAATTAGTGGCACATGGGTGCAGTTGGGATGTGTTCGGATCCAATACTCTATTTCGAGTTCATAGTTTTTACTTTCTTTATTTTGTATTTTTTTTTTTTTGGTTCAATTTCTTATCGTACGGAATAAAATAAAAATGCTTGGCAATTTATACATAGGTTGTCTTAATGCAAGGTCGCTTGTGCCTTCTTTGCAATCGGTAAAAATAATTATGGATGAACATCAATTTGATATATTTTTTATTTGTGAAACATGGTTAAATGAAACTATTAGAAATGATGTAATAAATTTTGATGGGTATAACTTATACAGAAAAGATAGAGGTAGCTTAGGAGGAGGTTTGTGTATTTACGTAAATAATAAGGTATATAGCGAAGAATTGAATCATCGTGGAACGGTATCGGAACAACTCTGGGTAAATATAAAAATTAAAAGTAAAAGTTTTGCTCTTGGTGCAATATACAAGCCTCCAAAAATAAATAATAATTCTTCTATAGCGGAAATGGAAGATATTCTAAGTTTAATACATCCCACTGTAGATGAAATTATATGCGGCGGAGATCTTAACATAGATTTTTTAAATACCGATGATAGTTATGTAGACAAGATGTCATCTGTTTTAGAGTGCTTTGGCATTGGTCAAATCATAGAAACTCCTACAAGAATTACAGCTACTACTGCTACTTTACTTAATGGTATTATTACCTCATCTAACTGGGTTGTTGAGAGGGGAGTTATCCACGCAACAGGTGTCATTGCTGATCATGATATAGCTTCATGTAAAGTCAGGGTGTGTGTTGAGAAGCAGGGTCCTAAAATGATAACGTACAGTTCATTTAAATATTTTAATGAAGATGATTTTAGAATAGATTTATATAATACTCCATTTTTTAGAATATATGATCAGGAAGGGGTTGATGGAAAAATAACATATTTAATCAACTGTCTGGTTTGCCTGTTTGACAGACATCTACCTTTGATAACATCGCGTGTTTCGAAGCCCAGAGCTCCTTGGTTAACTGGCGCTATTAAAGAAATGATGACAATACGTGATAAAGCACTGAACAGGTATAAGAGAACTAAATCTGATCATCACTTTCAGTTTTATAAGGACATGAGGAACTACACAAACTCTGCTATTAGAAGAGAGAAAGAAGCATTTATTACATACCAACTTAATAATAAAAATTCTAAAAATCTTTGGAATACTTTAAGGGCTTATAATGTTATACCTAGCAAGTCAAGCACAATACCAGACAATTTGAAAAATCCTGCTGAAATAAATGAATTTTTTATCAATTCTTGTGTTACAAAAGAACTTCCTGAAGAATTACTTTCGTCATACAAACACAGAAAAATAGTGGAATCAGATTTTGAATTTCAAGAGGTGATGAATTTGTTTATCAAACAATAAATGCTATAAACACAAATGCTGCTGGTGAAGATGGATTAAATTTAAAGCTATTGAAATTATGCTGTCCACATATAATCCCTTACATCACACATATTATAAATTTTTGTGTAACTCATAATATTTTTCCTGAACTTTGGAAAAGAGCCGTTGTAAAAATATTGCCTAAAAAGTCAAATCCACTTGAATTCAAAAATTTGCGCCCAATAAGTATCCTGCCAACTTTATCGAAGGTACTCGAAAGGGCTATAGAAGTACAATTAAAGAAACATATCGATCAGTATTCATTATTACCTATAACGCAATCTGGATTTCGGAAAAATTATAGTTGTACAACGGCATTTCTCCATATTATTGATGATATTGTTCGAGCCTCAGACAAAGGTGAGTGTACTGTTTTGGTCTTGCTAGATTTTAGCAGAGCTTTTGACACTATCAACCATAATCTATTGCTTGAAATTCTACATTACATAGGACTGTCGAATAATGCTATGAATCTCATGGCATCATACCTTCGAGGTCGTAAGCAAATGGTTTTGGTTGATGGGCAATCCTCTAATTATATGGATTTGAAATGTGGAGTCTCCCAGGGTTCCATATTGGGGCCATTGCTTTTTGCTATATATACTTCCTGTCTGGTGAAAACTCTTCAGATTTGTAATGTTCACCTGTATGCGGATGATACTCAAATTTATTATAGTTTTCATCCCAGTATGGTAGTGGAGTCATGTGACCTTATAAATGAGGAACTTGATAGGTTCATTGAAGTTGCAGAGGATCACTGTCTTAGTATTAATTGCAGTAAATCTAATGTTATTCTTTTTGGCAACAAAAACAAACGAGGTGAGATTTCTGATAGTGTAAGTATTGTAATAAAAAATGAAGTACTTCAAAACGTAAGTGAAGCCAAAAGTTTAGGGATAATATTGGACTCCAATTTAAAATTTGAAAAACACATAAATCAGATTATTCAACGTGCATACTTCACTCTTAAAACTATTTATGGCAATAGATATTTCCTCCCTATTCAAATAAAATCAAATCTGTGTGAGTCATTAATACTGTCAATATTTAATTATGCAGATGTACTCTATGGTCCATTCTTGTCCAGCCAATATCAAGTAAAAATACAAAAAGTACAAAACTCATGCTTACGATTAATATTTGGTACCGCAGAAGAGAACATATCTCACACAAATTGGAAGATAATGGTTGGCTAAATATGAGCAATAAAGGAGATTACATGCTGCTGTTCTTTTTCAAAAAATATTTTCGATAAAACACCCTCATATTTGCACAGAAAAATCACCTATCGATCCGATATACATAATCTGAATATCCGATATAAAGGAACCCTTTCACCGCCAATCTTCAGACTAGAAATATTCAGGCGTAGTTACACTTATCAAATATGTTCAATATACAATCAGGTCCCTACCATGTTAAAATCCTACAGTTTGCAAAGATTCAAGAAGGCATATAAAAAACATTTGTTTTCAATGCAATCCTGATATACGTACGATGGAAATTAGATTAAGAATAGCTATAACTGTTTTACTTTCATTCTTTTATTTTTTTATATATTGTTAAGTTCAACACTTAAGGTTAAGTGGAAGAACAGTTTATGAGCTGATTTTATATTATCTTATAAACTGAACTTCGCCTTTTGCTTTGGGCCTGATTCACATTATATATGTTTTCTTGTTTCTATATATGTAAGCAATAAAGTCGTTTATTATTATTATTATTATCTTGGAGCGCCATTTTGTTTTTTTTTATAACAGAAATTCCATGACCGCCATTTCAATATCATAAATTTTACAAAAATTTCCGCTACGAAAACCCCCACAAATTTTCAACAGAATCGGATAATTAAAAAAGTTTTCCACCATTTTGAAGCCGGCATCTTGAATTTTAAAATTTCGACAAGAAGTTCATGATCTCCGACTCCAAAAACTCCCACATACCAATTTTGAATCGAATCGTACCATAATCACAAAACTCGTCCGCCATCTTGGAGCCGCCATTTTGTTTTTTCCTCAAACAAAAATTTCATAATGCATTGTCACCGGAATTATGAACATCTGCCAAATTTCACTTCGAACGGATTTCGGCAAATGCTCCAAAAATTGATAACAAATTTTGAACCGGAAAAAATCACATACGAAAGCTGATATTAAAAGAAACAAAAATATCCTACACGTATTCGCATAGATATCCTACCACTCATGTATCATTTTAAATTTCCCGCAAGCATATTAACAAGGGCTAGACGCTTGTCACACAGACTCGTATATAATAGAAAGACAGAGAGAGACAGAAAGTCGCATGGAGGAGGCATAACGCTTTTTTACGAGACGATTTCTATCAGTCAACATCTACCGCAAGTCGCGTGAAGGAACTTCGTTCCAACCAAAAACAATCTAAGTGTGGAAACTCATGACTGAATTTGGTGAAATTGTTCACAATTGGGTTCAGTTACTTTATGGCTGGCTGGTTGTTCAGGTCAGATAAGATGAAACCTTCAGATAATAATGAACTTTCATTCGCGATATGAATACAATTTCAGATTTATTACTATTTATCATTACTATAATATGAATGGAGGGGTAAATAAATTCAAAATGCGATTAAAATGTGGACATGAAAAAAAAAGTAAAGAAATTAATATTAGTAATTATAGAAGAGGAAGTAAGGCATAAAGTGATCTAATCCGATCGGGAAGAGTCGATCATTTCTGGAGGACAATTACATTATATTACATTACTTCACGTTTGGAGGATATTTTCGTCCCAGTTCAAAGATATGGAACTGCAGTGATTTTTTTAATTTGTATTTAATTTTTGTTTCTTTGTTGTGGTGAGGAATGGTTTTGTATAGTTTTCGGGCTAAGAATGAATGAGAGCGTTGACCAATGGACCTTTTTATGCACTATGTGAAAACACTGTAATTAGAAAGTATATGTGCTAATATCACTTGGGATTTTTTATTTTATTTTTCTGATGGGTAGTTTTTCCATAATCCGGAAAAAAGTGGTTCCGTGACGTCACGTTCACTAAAAGTTGATTTGGCATCGTTGTATGAGTTGCGAATCATGGAATTGTGACGTAATGACATTTGTTATTTGATACTTTGATAGGTTCGTTCGTTTGCTTCACGGAATAGAATATTATCAATCGTTTTTCTCTCTTCAGCTCTTTTTCTTGCATATATCTGATACGACTGATACGAGACATGCAGAGAACTGCTGCAAATGAACAAGCTCGCCATGAATGTTTGGTATTGAAAAATTTCGGATATTATTTTCTAATTTTAATAACTATGAAAATGTCTAAAAAGTGCTATGTGCACGGTTGTCTGAACACCAGTGAAAGTGAATCAAACTTTTGTAAAAAACGGAAATATATGCTTTTGTGCAGAACATTTCCAGGTGAGTACATCAAGGAACGATCTTTAATTTCACTCAATGCAAGTTTGCAAAATCATCGATCAGTACTGTATTTTATATCCAGTCCTATAAACATATTGTTCTTTGGTTCCAGCTGAAAGAAGATACTACGAATTAGGAATATGCTAGAACAAGGGGATCCAAATTCATGTTGAAGCAAGATGTCTGTCCACATATCAACCTGAAATGACATTGGTCTGACAATGTTTCATCATAAGTATATGACCTACCAACGATGAAGAAACCCAAACCAAATGAAAACATCACTCCTTCAGCTAGTAAAACTGTGTTGAGTGACATTACATCCATGGGAAATATTTACTCAAGAGTTTCGAATAGTTCTTCTCCTAGCAGTAGCCAAGCTAGTACATTATCCGATTCACCAAAATAACACCACCAAAAAAAATTCTGAGTATATTCCTAGTCAGTCTTCATCCGATCCTGATTGTGAAAATATCGAAGGACAGCAGCGCCAGCACCTATCTATTGCACTTATAAAAAAGAAGAGTAATATTATTTGGGGCTCCCTGAAAATGTTTACCACATTGTGAAATACATTACCAAAATTGAGTAAATTAAATATATGGATGTTCTGATAAGTTTAAAAAAGATACGGGTTGGGGATGTATACTCTCGATTGGCTGATGACTGATATGAGTAAATCAAGTGTTCACAAGATTTTCACAAAATCTGTGCCTATGATGGCAAATTGTTTATTCATAAGAGCTTATATATTGGGCTGAAATATCTGAAATTGAAAGAAATTTGCCGATCCCTTTTAGAGCTCGCTATAAGAAAGTTAATTCAATTATTGTCTGGAAATTGAAAAACCCTCTGATCCTGTTCGTCTGTCCATGACTTGGTCAGAATAGAAAAAATGCAATACTGTAAAATTTTTAATATCTGCTACTCCAAATGGCACAATACAATTTATTTGAGGAGCATACGGTGGACGAATTCTTTAACAACTTTGTCGATAAGAATAATTTCTTCTATTTTGATTGATTGAAATTCAAAAATACTTTGAATAACTAGAATGTGCAGTATTATGTCAAAGTTTTCTAAGGTTTGTTGTCACATTCTCTTCATGAATGCCAATATCTTCAGAAATATTTTTTTTCTATAGCTTTGTAACCATAGGGAAAATTTTTACCATAGAAAATGTAAGCCTGTATTTGTAAAAAATAGATTAGTATCCCTCAACAAAGAATTGGTGTGAAATAAGTAAATAATTTTTCAAAAAATTTACGAAATTTGTATGAACATACTTCAAGTCTATTCATTCTAAATTATTAATTATATTTTCAGTAGTTCAAACTTAATAAATATTTGACTCATCACATGAAGGAAACACTAACAGGTACCGAATATGAATTTATTTATATTATAATACAAACAGACAAAGCCTACATATTCACAGTATAATGCATTCATGATTGATTATATCTAAACAATCACGAACGTTTCAACTAAGAACCAAAGTTCCTAGTTAAAAGTTGGGCAACTTTCTAGTCATGGTTCTTAGTTCTTGTACTAGGGGTTCCATAAACGTGCTAATTGATTTGCTAGTGGTGAATCCTTAGTTATTAGTTCACTTAGTTCTTGGGAACGTTGCATAAACAAAGCATTTCATAATCCACCCTTGGCAAATTTTCCGAACCTGCTTTTACGAAGCCTTGTTTCATTATAAACACACCAAATCGTTTATGATATTGAGAAATTAATAAGTTGATAAAAATAAACAATAAACATTAACCTCAAATGTCAATATGATTTTAATGAGAACTGTCTTTAATATTTGCGGTGTTGCCAATGGTCGCTCTTCATCAAAAGGAAGGCCCGTTCAGAAACTTTGAATGTTTTAAATGAAGAAAACCGTTGTTGAAATGGGTTTTTTGACAAGAACAGTAATGCGTGTTTCTGAACGTGGATTATGGAGGGGGTAGTTTTCGATGAACGTGACGTCACGGGTACACTTTGAAACGCAATATCTTTTCGAAATAAAAAATATATGATGGCATTCCAAGTCAATTGGACGTTTCATATGAAATATAATCGACCTATATAAGTTTTGGAATTTTTTTTTCGTAAATGTAAAGGTCCATTGCTTTCAGCGCTAGAGCTGTTTGATGTGACTGCTTTTGTCTAGTGTTGTGAGGATGTTTGGGATACTGAAGTTTTTGAAGTAAAACTTCTTTACGCACGCTTGACTTGGGAAGTTAGCTGGTGAATGCGTGACGAGAGCGTTACGAGAAGTGTGATCGGGCAAGGCGAACGGTCTCGACAAATGTGAGTGAGTATCTCATACTGGCGACATAGCGTCATATAGAGCGTTCCTTTTTCCTTGTCTTTTTTCTTCCTCTACTGAAACGCGGCATTCCACTCTCGACATTCGATCGCGTTTGATTCTCTGCCCTTTTCTTGTATCTCTCTCTTTCTCCTTGTTACTCTTCCGCATTTCGGCCTCGCGTTTCTACAATTTACTTCAGCAAATTTTTAAAATAGAATAACATAAAATTGAACTAATACGTAAATAATAAAATACTTGTTAATTGTAGAGGTTCACCATTACAAATAATTGGTGAGATCGTGATTGAACACGACAATAATTAAATGGGCGTTGATGATGAAAATCCCACTATAGAATTTAAATTTAAAAAAAAAAGGGTTTTGAAAAAAATAATAGATTTATATAAATTAAAAATATAATATATATATATATATATATATATATATATATATATATATATATATATATTGTCACGCCCTACTCTGGGTGACCCTGTGAAACCCTGGCCCCCTAACTGTTTAGGGTGCCCACTAATTATCTTGCTTGGCTTGCGAGAGGTTAAAACATTTTACATCTGTGATTGTGACCACCCTGGTATAGTGAAATAAAAAAGTGAAGTGAAAACTATTATGGTTTATTGAAAATTATAAAAGGGCAAAAAATAACATGATGGTGAATACAAAAATAGTGAAGTGAACAATGACCATAACAAGTAAATAAAAATAACACTTACATTATAATAAAAACCAAGGGAGGGAGATGTGTCACCGTGGACCAGTAGCATAAAACTAAAGAGAGCCCGATTAAAAACAAACACTTTCATTTATAGGAAATATATCGCTGACTTGCAGAATCAGCGTTCTTGCTATTGATGAATGCAATACCGGACTGAAACCCAATCCCTGGTTATTGACTGGCGTTGAACTTTGAATTTGCAGGAAATACTGTATTTCAATAAATGTTAAACTAGATGATGATTTTACTGTAAAATATATGAACTACGGATTTTTCCACTTTGGGTTCAATTATGTTTGAATTTTATTTTCAAGTCTGGTAAATTAATTCAGAATTTTGAAAAAGAAATGATTGCTATATTTATATCGGGTGATATTTTTCAGACTTGAATATATATATATATATATATATATATATATATATATATATATATATATATATTTATATATTATATATATATATATATTTATATATTTATATATATATATATATATATATATATATACATAGATATAGATGGAGCTAAAGAAGTTTTTCTTCAGTCGTGTGGTCTAAAGCACACGTCTTTTTTATAAATGATTTTGAGGTGATGTTTCTGTGGTATATGCAGACTTTCCAAAGAACTATCCCTAGTGACCAAACAGTATCTTAGGTGGCTTTCAATTAGAGCATAAAACAGGATTTTTAACTGAAGTATTGTTAGTATTTCACTCAAACATTTGACAATTCTCAATGACTTGTGAAAATTGTTAACAAAATGTTTCCATCCTAAAATAATCCAATTACTAGAGACATCGACCTAACAAAAACTTCAAAAGAGCTGGAGTTCTGGATTCAGGGTTTTGGAAGTATGGAGTATCCATTGAGCATTTCGTACCATGCCAATGCTCTAAGAATAAAAATATTCCAAAATTTTCGTATTTTGAGCTATAACTTCAGGAATATTGAAGATACTGAAAAATATTCTCGATGAAAGTTGTAGCTCGTCATTTTTCCTACGGAATGTTTTCAAATCATGTTGTTAGAGAAATAAACAATAAACTTGTCTAACGCTCGGTTCAAATTGCGCGGGAAAATGACCCCAATTTTAATATAACCAGATTAGTCAGTCGATGTTCTTCGCAACTAAGAGCTTCTTCAAAGAAGCCAAAGCATATTAAATGAAGAAAAAATCTTTCTCATGAGATCAGTTTCTGAGTTTATACAAAATCCAGTCAAATTTTTTAATGATTTATATTCCTTTTATCTTTCATTTACGCATCGGTATATCCTCTGATGGAACCAATGTGCACCAAAAAACATTTGTTTGACTAATTCCTGTCACAGACTGAAGAATACAAAGCGATATATAAGAATTTATCATATTCCACTAAATTTAGGTATGCTCGAATGGTTGAAAATATTCCAGAATGCCTGAAATTCGATGAATTTCAAGGGCCAATGGTCAGCTAACAACGCATGAAATACCGAACAGTAGTTTGAAATTGTGTCTGAAAAGTAATTTAACAAGTTGCTCCGCTCCAGTATCTAGAGAATGGTAAATAAAGGACAATGGAAGAACACGAGACAAAAAATCTAAGAGGAGTCTTAATGGAAAATAAAGTGACACTGAGATGGGTTGAGGCCGCTCCGAGATATTAGATTTATATTTTCTTGAACTTTATTTGATGATTTCAGTCTTTACTTTTCTTGGAATTGTATTCCCTTGTGAATTATAAAAATTATAATTCTGCTGGTGAAAGATTCAAGATGAAAATTGAGAATGATATGAGCAAAATATAGAAACGTTTTCAGTCGATTACATTTTCGTTAAAATAATGGAGTTTCATGATATATTGCTCAGGATATTTGAAAGGATTCAAATTTAATCATTATGTTGGGAAGTTACAGCTGGATTACGTGGATCACTCGCATACATGATTTTGGAGCACGAGAATTGAGAGGAATCAAAGTTAATTTGATTTTCGTTGACTTGTTGTGATGTACTATACAGGTCGTCAGTAGATTATTTACGCGGTTGCGGAAAAATACTTCCAGGAATCTTTTTGGTACGATTCACAGGGGATTGATGTATGATCGCGCAGTGGTGCCCCATGCCTGTATTTTATATCTGAGATGACTTTCTAGAAGTGAAAATCACAAGGTTTCCAACTTTTCCAATGATAGGTATTCTATTATATGTTTGAAGAGATACATTATATTCTATATTTTTTTTCATCACCCAGTTCATATGTCTATCTTACCTTAGATGCCGATCTAGATAAACGCCTAAATATTCTCTTCCTTCCACTGATTTGATACTAGAGGGTAGGAATTCAGTTCTCTTGAGGTTCATGATCAAAAGTGTCATTAATCACCTTGAGGTCTTTCTCGACTTTTTTCTTCAAATACGGCCAATTATTTGCTTCAAAAAAAACAGCAGTGTCCACCGCAAAACCTATTATTTAACCAGTTATCTTCAAGCTGGATGAGTCATTAATGTATAGATTGAACAGTGTTGGACTTGAGAGCATACATTATGGTACTCCAAATTCAATGTCTTGTTTTTGAGTTATTTCATCCGCCACTAAAAATTGCTTTCGTAAACTCAAATAACTTTTGAAGAAATTTAGCACCATATCTCTGATACCTGAATATTCTTACGCTCTAATTAGTAACGTGTGACTAACAGTGCTACCTATAAATTGGCACAAACTAGGCCTTCCACTGTCTATACAAGTGTATGTATTTTTTTTTTTGAGTTGAGTATGACTTCCACAGTTGGGATTTCTCCCCAAAATTCAATTTGTCTGTCAGGCAGTGCATTGAACCTATTATCAAGTCATATTTCCTTTTCAATGCTCTTGCCTATTATGCATGCCAATGGGTTGAGATATGACATGAAACTTCTTACAAAGGTTCTACTCTCATCTCGTCTATTCCAGGAGATTTATTGATTTTGAGCTCATTAATTTGATTGCATAGGAGCTAGCGGCATCGTATGAGGAGGATCTTTGGAGTACTTTCATAGTGGCTTCCAATTTCGTCAGCAAAAATTTTCCAAAACTCACAAAGAACCCTGCACCAAATACATAGGATAATAGTTCCAAGCTAGTTTCGAAAAAAAAATTGTATAATTTACACGTGCAAGTTTGAATTAGTTTCGGAGACATGAATTTCTTGAATCAAATAAATGCCTGTTTTACTAAAACATAGTAAGGTTCAGTTATCCAAAAGTATTACTATTCAGATGATGAGTAACTAAATGATAGCATTGCTGGTTCGAAGGACGTCAAATGACATGTCAGTCAGTCGGTCGAAAAGACCAAAGGAGCCGCCTATTATACAGGGTAGGTAAAACATAGCGCCAATTTAGCATATTTCGCCAATCTTTATCACTGTTCTCATTAGTGGGACTGAGCATTTTTCATTAAAAATGTCTTTATTGGGAGCCTTCTCTTATGACAATAATATTTTCTTTGAAAGTTTCAACTTTTTTCCAAAACAGTGATTGTTTAAAAAAAATATTTTTTTAACTTCATGTTTTTAACATTAGTTACTTAAAACGTCCTTTTGAGACAATAAATCCGCTTTGAAGCCAAAACTACTTGAGGAAAACTGATAGTAATTGGTTAATATGATTAGCTTCAAGTACATTTTATACGAGGGGTGTTTACACATTGAGTTGAAATAGGTTATGCACCTAATATACAGTGCTTCTCAGAAGTCCCCTCCCCCCTCTTATTTTTGGAATGAATATACATAGACAAGTGAAATTTGGAAACTGAATATTAAAGGTTGTAAATTGCCCTACTAGTGATGATAGATGACGGAATCGTCTAAGATGACGTCACAAGGCCATTGTGACCAATAATTTCAAATGGAACCCTACGGCAAGCGACACGTCTTTTAGAAGGTATCGAAAAAATCTATTCAATGATACTCATTTTGTTTGTGTTCAGTTTGAATGGCTCATTAGTAAACATTGAAATTTAAATTCCATTCAGTATGATATTAATTACAGATTTGAGAATCAGTATCTACCTAAAGAAATTGCTCGAAGTGACCTCCATTCACTTCCTGACAGTGAAATATCCTATTTTTAAACTCTTCTCGTACTTCTGCAAATGTATCTGCGGAAACAGCCTCACATTCTGCAAGAATACGTTGTTTCAAAACATCAATATTGTCAGGTTCAGTGGCGTGAACCTTCGATTCAAGGTACCCCCACAGAAAAAAATCCAAAGGTGTGGGGTCCGGTGATCGAGCTGGCCCTTCCGTTGAGCCTCGTCGTCCAATCCATCTACCACAATACTCCTCATCCAAATACCGTCTTACTGCACCGTAATAGTGTGGAGGAGCACCATCCTGTTGGAATGTTATTTCAAAATTGCCGAATTCATCTGGATTATCTTCCAAAACTTCAAGGATTAACGGTTCTATTGCGTCTTGCAACAGCTCCAGATAAACCTCACCAGTTAAATAAGTATTTCAAAATAAGAGGCCCAACGATGTGGTTTCCCAGGATACCTGCCCAAACATTCACCTTCTGGGGAAATTGGGTATGTGTTTCACGAAACAGGTGAGGATTTGCGTCACTCCAATACCTCATATTCTGTGTATTTACATTTCCATTTAGATAGAAAGTACTTTCGTCAGTAGAACAAATTGTTTTGACATAGTCTCGCTGTTGGTTAATTTTAGTTTCAATATTTTCACAAAATTCTAGTCTTCGGTCTGGGTCGTCGTCGGAGAGTTGATGAACCATTTTTGATTTGTATGGATGAAATTTGTTTTTTTTTCAACACCCTGTGTACTGTACTTCGACTGACTTCACAGGTAGATGCAACGTGAGTCGTTGAAGAAGTAGGATTAACTATTACTTCTGCCAGTATATCAATTTTTTTCTCATCAGAAATTTGTGGTCTGCCAGATCGTTTCGCATCATTAATACCACCCGTTGTTTCAAGCTCACGAAAAAGCTCGCTTAAATAAGTCCTCGAAACGGGACGATCGGGAAACCTCTCATCAAAAATGCGTTCTGCTGCATGAATATCTTGTCTAGTTTCACCAAGAATTAGGATCGCTGCTATTTCATCACCTGAAGCACGTACCATTTCGCTTCTTGAAGAACTTAAACGTTCGGCTCACAACAGTTCAATAAATTATTGAAATGTACAAAAATATTGAAAGTACCAAAAGCTGCTAAAACAGTTAAACGTTCGATCAACAATACACAAATTATTAAATGTACAAAAACTTGGACAATTACAAAAACGTCGAATTAGGGAGACTAACAAAAACGTCAGCTCATTTGACAACTATCCAGAGGCGGAGCTTGAATTTGGAATTTCAGTATTAACTGATTTAATTCATCACAGATTTGCGTTTTCTGAAAGCGAGTTGCCGAAACTGCCATAAACACAAACAAAATTAGTATCATTGAATAGATTTTTTCGATACCTTCTGAAAGAGGTGTCGCTTGCCGTAGGGTTCCTTTTAAAATTATTGGTCACAATGGCCTTGTGACGTCATCTTTGACAATTTCGTCATCTATCATCACTAGTAGGGAAGTTTAGAAACTTCAATATTCAGTTTCCAAATTTCACTTGTTTATGTCTAATCGTTCCAAAAATTAGAGGAGGAGAGGGGACTTTTGAGAAGCACTGTATGTCCGGAAACGCTTCGTTTCCAAGATAGAGGTTGTTAAAGTTTTATTTTTATTTTCGTTTTTCTCAAATAACTTTCGAAATACTGACCTTAATTAAACGAAAATTGGAAATGAGAGATTTTTTGAGGTGTCGAATTCGAACCTGATGTTATTATTGCTCTTACTTGTAGGGGGCGCCACTTACACGTCTCTATCTTTTTTGAAGATTAATACCTGTTTGAGCGTACTTCTAGCACATTTTTTTAGTAGAAAAATCTATTTCTCTATCATATCCTCTATAATTCCTGCTGGATTTTTATTTTTGGGGACATTTGAAGTCACTAAATTATAAAATTCCAGTAGCGAACGGGGATGATCTACGAAACCGAATAGTAGACGCCTGTGAAACAATAAGAAACACACCAATGATTCTTGAGCGGGTACGAGATTCAATGACTAGAAGACTGAATGCCTGTATCTTCGCTGAAGGTGGACACTTTGAACAATTTATTTGAATAAAATTTAGTTTCCTTTATTTTATTCTATTCTACATATTAAAACTTTCTTGAAATGAAATGTTGATATTTCTTGCGAAATTCATTTAAACAAATACAGATTTTGCACCCTTGATACAAAAATAACTATTTCAAACGAGTAAAAATAAACAGAAAAGGTGGTGCCCCATACAAAAAACCAAAACTACTTACTTCAACGTCAAATTCATTTCCCAAGCATTCTTGTGAAAAATGCAAAATAATGGTAATAACTTCAACTCGCATCGATTAACAAATAATCCACTTGAAATTTTCGAATCCCCAGTCTAGAAAACGGTTGCTTATAGCGACTTGTAACAAGGGTAGCTTTTTCACGTAGATATGATTGAGAAATTGATTTTTATTCTGAGAAATGTGCTAGAAGTTCGCTCAAGAAAGTTATAAATCTTCAAAAAGAAAAAGACGTGAAGGTGGCGCCCCCTACGAGTGGGAGAAACAATTACACCATGTCCGTATTTGACACCCCAAGAAACCTCTCATTACCAATTTCCGTTTAATTAAGGGCAGTATTTCAAAAGTTATTAAAAAAAAATGAAAATAAAAATAAAACTCCAACACCCTGTATCTTGGAAACGAAGCGTTTCCGGACATATATTTATTTGGACAATCCATATAAGAATATTGTGAGAAATCACCTCCTGAAGTTTGTCAAAGTACTTTTGAACCACCTTGTATAAGGCTGTGTGCCGGAAAAATACTATACTAGGCTGTGTGCCGAAAAAAAACAATATGTGTTCTGAGAGCAGATGGATTGCAGATCCTGCTACCTGAGAAGTGGAGCTGACCGTCAAGACGATCACATTAAAAAAAAGGGTATAAAAAAACAAATGAATGTTGAAAAAAAAAAGAAAGTCAACCAGAAAATTCATCCATCATACATATCATTCATGACCGGGTGGGTTCGGTTACAGTGCATTATTTTTTTCATCCCCAACATACTATTCGTGATCAATGTTTCCTATTAATCGTTCACAAATATCCCATAAATAAGTTGGGTAGAAGAAGCTGTTAATATAACGAGATTAATATACGATTTATAATAGTCGAGGACATTGCTAGGTAACGAGACGACAGCCGAGTCACCCGCAATGTCCGAGACGGTGTTAAATCGCTAATAATCGAGTTACATTCAAAGCTTTATCGTATCATTGACAACGGCGATGCGAAAATAAAAGCAACAAGGTTTTATGTCATTTCATTTTGGCATTTCAAAAAGTCATCATTAAAATCATGCAAGATTTTGACATTCCTGACGATATATTAGCTGCAGCTAACACTATGAGGTTGAACTTGCTTCCGGAGAAATCTAAAATCCATTATGAAAAACAATATCGGCAGTTTTGTGAGTGGCGAAACAAAGTACATATTCAAGGTGCAGAAGAAACGGTGTTGCTGGCGTATTTCGCAAAACTCTCTGATGATCGTGGACGCTAAAGGCTAAGGTTTATCCATCAAATTTGAAAACTGTCAAAATATTGTTTTACATGTTCATGAAAACTAGTTCTAAAATTATTTGGTATCTAACGTATTATGCTTTCGTAACTAACGTATTAAATTATGGTAACTAATGTATTATGAGTAACTAAGGTTTTATGTAGGTTTTGGTACGTTCATGATGTTAATATAGCTATCAATATAACGAGATCATTATGCGATTTATAATAGTCGAGGACATTGCTAGGTGACGAGGCGACGGCCGAGTCACCCGCAATGTCCGAGACGGTGTTAAATCGCTAATAATCGAGTTACATTCAAAGCTTTATCGTATCATTGACAACGGCGAAGCGAAAATAAAAGCAACAAGGTTTTATGTCATTTTATTTTGGCATTTCACAAGTCATCATTAAAATCATGCAAGATTTTGATATTCCTGACGATATATCAGCTGCAGCCAACACTATAAGGTTGAACTTGCTTCCGGATAAATCTAAAATCCATCATAAAAAGGAATATCGGCAGTTTTGTTACTCTCTGAAGATGTATCCATCAAATTTGAAAACTGTCAAAATATTACTTTACATGTTCATGAAAACTAGTTCTGATATTATTTGGTATCTAACGTATTATGCTTTCGTAACTAACGTATTAAATTATGGTAACTAATGTATTATGAGTAACTAAGGTTTTATGTAGGTTTTGGTACATTTATGGTGTAAATAATTATCAATAAGGATTTCATATAAACATGTCTTAATCTTCAATGATACGATAAATTATTAAAAAAGATTTCATATAAAAATGTCTTGATCTTCAATGATACGATGAAGTTTATGATCAGTTTGAGGTTTTTCGAATTCGTGCCATCAGTTCCTTGACATCCACTATTTTGAAATCATTTCACGAAGCCAAGCACTAGCACTCCGGTTCCATTGGTAGGCGTCATAAATACAGACATCCATATTCTCCAGCGTTTTCCGAATAAATTTACCCAAGAATATATCTGTTGCTACTTTTTTCATCCAAAAACGAAGTTGCGAGCGGCGGAGAATTGTCTCATGTTTGTCGTGGGAAAAGGAACAGAAAAGAACTGAAAACGGCATTGAAATTCATTCCGAGAAACTCCCCAGACTGCCATACCTGCCGGCTTTGCAGGAATGCTTTACTATTAAAATATGCATCAACGGAGGTGGAGGGGGTACGAGGGGTGTTTGATGCCGTAATCGGATGAGTTAGTTGATATGACTTGTGAGATTCTTCAACTGGATATTATATCGTTTCTGAAGTTTGCTAGGTATTCAGTCACCATTCAAATTCGTTCGCCTTGGAGGTGAAAAAAAGTTGAAAGTTGTACGGAACGGAAAACTGCATGGGATATTCATGAACAATAGGTTTATGGGGATGCTTGAAATGTATACCGATGTGAAGATATAGAGAGATTCTTGATATTTTCAATGTGACTCAAAGTATTCTTTGTTCGATTGTCTTGGAAACTTATATTATCAGCGATGTATGTCGGTGACAAACATATGATTTCAAGACATCAGTTCTGGAAGTGATAGTCTACTCGACAAGTTGAAAATGGTCTATAATAGAGATACTGCTCTTAAAATTATGTGTGATAGCTCATTGGATCCGGAATAACGCCTAGAAGAATCTGCCGAAAGCGTGTAATAGCACATATTTCATAAGTTATAAACAATTGAGGATGAAAAAAAAATGGCATTTTGTTTTTTACCAATATTTCATAAACTATCAATATTTGAAAAATTTCAAGAAAAGATTCTGAAAGAAGAGGAAATTTCCAATGAAAAACTTCCAGCTCTCGGAATATATCTCCATTATTTATAATTTTAATTAAACTCTGAAAATGGGTCTCCGAGCGACATTTTTAGGCTGCGCGCGCGGCGTCAAAAGCGAGTACGACACATTAATTAATTTATTTAAGGTATTGATTTTTTTTTTTATTTGGAAAAATTATGGTGTATTCTGAAAACTATAAATGATTCATTGCCGTTGAGAATCTTACCCAAAGTTGATTTTTCAACAAGTTAAACGATTGTTAACTAACAAAATTTTCTCGAACTTCTGTCTTAATTGTAAATGGAAAAAAATGTTTAAATAATTGTCGTAAAATTTTTTCGCTCCGTAGAGCCTTTCTTATATACATACTTAACAAGATCACGCAATAAAAGTTGAAAAAATATTCATACTTTGTTTATAATAATTTTTGTACTTGAACAAAAACAAAAAAATCCAAGTAATGTTGTTGAAAAAAAATTATTTTCTCTTAATCATCAAATTATCGTTTTTTTATTAACACAAGATATGAATTGACTTGCAAAAAAAAATTTTCCCGCTATTTGTTGATAATTTTTTTATAAACAAATTGATTATTTCAATATTTTTGAAAAATTTTTTCGCCACAACTTCATTATATTACAAATATTATGATTTTTGAAAAACAAAATTTCCTTAATAACAATTTTTAATTGTTTAAAATAGTTTTTTTAATATTTTTATTGTTTAAAAATTAGTTGGGAAATATTTTTTTTTCTTAAAATCATAATTGACAGTCCTCTATTAAGTAACAAAAAAAATTTTTTTTTATCAACAATTCCATTGTTTATTAACTTACCAATTTGTTATAAACAAATTTTTAACTTTGTTAGCTTTTTTTCTGAAACTTTCAAAAATTACCAAAAACAACCATATATAACAATGTGTAAAAAAAAAATCCAATTTTTTATTGTACTTTGGGAATTGGAATTGGGTTTTTTTAATTGGGTTTAAAAAAAAATCTAAAAAATTTAACATTTGTTTATAACAAATTGGTAAGTTATAAAATGGGAATTTTATAAAATAATTTTTTTTTGTTACTTTATAGAGGACTGTCAATTATGATTTCAAGAAAAAAAATAATTCGACAACTAATTACTTAAACAATAGAAATATAAAAAAACGATTAAAAATAATTAAAAATTGTTATTAAGGTAATTTGTTTTTTCAAAAATCATAATATTTGTAATATAATGAAGTTGTGGAAAAAAAGATCAAAAATATTGAAATAATCAATTTTTTATAAAAAATGTATCAACAAATAGCGGAAAAATCAATTTTTTTGCTAATCAATTTATATCTTTTATTGATAAAAAAACGATGATATGATGATTGAGGAAAAACAAATTTTTTTTAACAAAATTACTTGTTTTTGTTCAAGTTCAAAAATTATTCTGAACAAAGTATGAATATTTTTTCAACTTTCAGGGCGTGATCTTGCTAAGTATGAATATGAGAAAGCTCTACGAAGCGAAAAATTTGTACAACAATTATTTAAACATTTTTTTTCATTCACAATCAAGACAGAAGTTCGAGAAAATTTTGTTGGTTAACAATCGTTTAACTTGTTGGAAAATTACCTTTTAGTAAAATTTCTAACGGGAATAAATTATTTATAGTGATCCAAATACACCATAGTTTTTTCAAATTAAAAAAAAAAATAATTCCTTAAATAAATTAATTAATGTGTCGTACTCGCTTTTGACGCCGCGCGCGCAACCTAAAAATGTCGTTCGGAGACCCATTTTCAGCGTTTTATTAAAATTATAAATAATGGAGATAGAGTTCCGGAAGCCAATAATTTTTCATTGTAAATTTCCTCTTCTTTCAGATTTTTTCATTGAAATTTCTTAAATATTGATAGTTTATGAAATATTGGTAAAAAACGATATGCCATTTTTTTTTCATCTTCAATTGTTTATACCTTTTGAAATTTTTTATGTGCTAATACACGCTTTTGGCACATTCTTCTAGGCGTTATTCCGGATCCAATGAGCTATCACACATAATTTTGAGAGCAGTATCTCTATTTTAGACCATTTTCAACTTGTCGAGTAGACTATGATTGACGTTCAACCCTAGAATTGCAAATGTACAGGGTGATTCAAAAGTACTTTGACAAACTTCAGGAGGTGATTTCTCACAATATGAACTGTCCAAATAAACATATGTCCGGAAACGCTTCGTTTCCAAGATACAGGATGTTGAAGTTTTATTTTTATTTTGTTTTTTTTTAAATAACTTTTGAAACACTGACCTTCATTAAACGAAAATTGGTATTGAGTGGTTTTTTGAGGTTTCGAATTCGAACCCGATGTTATTATTGCTCTTACTCGTAGGGGACGCCACCTACACGTCACACAAATTAATTCCTCTATCATATCTACGTAAAAAAGCTACCCTTGTTACAAGTCGCTATAAGCAACCGTTGATATTTTAACTTGCAAATTTTTGATTATCGATGCGTGTTGAAGTTATTACCATTATTAAGCATTTTTCACAAGAATGCTTAGGAAATGAATTTGACGTTCAAGTAGTTTTGGTAATTACATATTATGTGACCAAACTTTTTGTTGTTTTGTTGAAGTTTCTGTGAATTTTAAAACACTAATTTTGAAAAAATGGATTATTCAAACAATAATACTCATTTAGCCGATACGCATTTTGCTTATGGCCTTGCGGATGGCAATGCAGGCGAAGCAAGACGTATTTAACAGGAGCGATTTCCTAATCGAGTAGTGTTTTCAGCTCCAACCGTCTCCACCGTCGTTTGGCAGAAACAGGTAGCTTTGAGAGGGCAGCTGATATTATTGGAAGACCACGAGCAGTCCCAACCCCAGAATTGGAAGAAGCTGTTTTGAACGCTATCGAGAAGAATCCAGAAACAAGTACAAGAATTATTGCTGAAGCTCTCAATTCTACTCAGTCCACAGTTTGGAGAATTTTCCACGATCAACAATTTTATCCATACCATATTCAAAGGTTACAAGCTGTTCTGCCACGAGACTTTCCTCAACGTATCACTATGTGTCAGTGGTTTTCGAGAAAATTGGCTGGAAATCCACAATTTTTAAGATATGTACTCTTCACGGACGAGGCAAACTCCTCTCGAAATGCTATCACAAACTTTCATAACAACCATGTTTGGGCTCTGGAAAATCCGCACGCAGTTAGTGAAAGACATTATCAGTATCAATTTTCTGTAAATGTATGGGCGGCAATAATTGATAATTACTTGATAGGTCCTTTCTTTTTTCCGTTCAGAGATTTTTAGAAAATGAATTGTAGGGACTACTTCAGAATGTTCCATTAGAAATTCGAATCCGCATGTGGTTTATGCATGCAGCACATTTTAGCGTTGTAGCCAGGGATTTCCTTAACACTGTCTATCCAAATCGAAGGATCGGTAGGGGTGTAGGAGAACCTAACCAGGCGTGGGCACCAAGGTCCCCAGATCTAAACTCGCTACATTTTTTCTTTGGGACATTTGAAGTCACCAGTTCATGAAACTCCAGTGGCGAACAAGAAAGATCACGCCTGTGAAACAATAAGAAACACACCAATAATTTTTGAGCGGGTACGAGATTCAATGACTAGAAGACTGAATGCCTGTATGTTGGCTGAAGCTCTTTAAACAACTCATTTGAATCCCATTTAGTTTCCTTCATTTTATTTTATTCTACATATTCAAAATTTCTTGATATAAAGTGTTGATATTTCTTGCAGATTTGATCAAAACAAATGCAGATTCTGCACCTTTGATACAAAAATAACTATTTCAAACGAGTAAAAATAAATAGAATAGGTGGCGCTCCCTACAAAAAAACAAAACTACTTACTCAAACGTCAAATTCATTTCCTAAGCATTCTTGTGAAAAATGCAAAATAATGGTAATAACTTCAACACGCACCGATTATCAAATAATCGACTTGAAATTTTCGAATCCAAATATCTAGAAAACTGTTGCTTTCAGCGACTTGTAACAGGGGTAGCTGTTTCACGTAGACATGATAGGAAAATTGATTTTTCCACAGAAAAATATGCTAGAAAGATGCTCAAAATAGTTATAAATCTTCAAAAAAGAAAAAGACGTGTAGGTGGCTCCTCCTACGAGTAAGAGCAATAATAACATCAGTTTCGAATTTGACACCCTCAAAAAACTTCTCAATACCAATGTTCATTCAATTGAGGTCAGTAAAAAAAAAAAAAAATAAAATTTGGAAAAGAAGCGTTTCTGGACATATACTTATTCGGACAATTCATATTAGAATCACCTCCTGAAGTTTGTCAAAGTACTTTTGAATCACCCTGTATCACCCATAATACATGAGGATACAAACAACAAAAAAATAAACAGAATAAACTAATAAAAATTGCTGATAATAATACGGAAATAAAATTATCGAGAAAAAGACAAATAATACAAAGGCACTGTGAGTGTTTCAATGACATTGGTAATAAATCGAAAAGAAAAAATTAATCAAATAAGAATATTTTTTTACAAAAAATGTAACCGACGAGAAAATAAAATGAGAAGGTGAAAAATTATATAAACCTTTTTATTCTAATAACTAAGCTTCTAACCTAATATAAGTAATTAATTTTGAGTCGGCGTCAAACAAACAAACAAGCAAACTAATTACGTAAGGCGTTCAATGATGGCAGCGGGATGCCCAGCGGCGGCGCGACACGTGTTTCTACCGGAAATTGCCGAGCGTTCCCGGAGTTAATATCAGCAAGACATCTGCCCGAACAGGCACACAGGTGAGGGCACACGTCGTCGCGAGTGGTCTTGCGGAGAGCGCATTTTTGGAATGTTATTGTTTATTACTGGAGATTTCACGTTACATTTTCAGGTTATGTTTTTATTATTTCTTCGAAGTAATTCAATGATCTTCGTTAATTGTTTGTTTGGCGCGACTTCAAATTAGTCACTCAGATCAGTTTAGGAGATTGGTGATTAAGACTAAAAAGGTTAATTTTATTTTCCCCTTTTCAGTTTGTAGTTTAACTTTTTCAATTTTTTCTGGCTAAAATCTACTAATTACTACCTACTTAATTTCCGTTTACTTTTAAAATAATTTCTTACCTACCTTACTTCAACCATAAACTGTTAAATATTTCACCTACGACCACTGTAGAAAATAGGCAAAACACACGACACACAGCCTCAGTAAATAGCTCATTACGCACGATAAACAAATCGCACAGCTTTCGTAAACAAAACGCACAGTTTGAATATATTAAAATTTATACGTAATAGTAAGCGGAACATTAAATAATTCCGCAAATAGGTCATGATCGCATGATTCGACACATATTTCTAATATATTTAATAATTCTGCAGTTAGCATAAATAATTATAATGTTCCTAATGTTAATTAAACCAACGTAGTAGTAGATAGAACGAAGTATATCCCAGATGATCATCAAAGTTGTGAAACGTATATCCTCTATAATTTTGTAAAATCGTTCGAAATAAAACTGGTCAAAAAATCTAAAGATGCAATAATATACAGGGTATCCCATTTGAAGAAATGAAGTACCCTGGCATAACTAGTTTTTAGATATATCTGTATACATGAAACTAACAACAAAAAACGACAACTTTTGGCTGATACGTATACATACAGAGATACCTTGAAGCATTACCATTCATATTTCTTGACCATATATACACATTCGATGATTTCAATATGCTTACTGAAGATAGAGACATTTTAACAGCTGATTGATAGTTTTTCGAACGTGTTTTGTCCGTTTAAATACAGGATATTCTTAATGGTTTTTACCTTTATTCAGTTTTTGCAACTCCTGCTTTTCGACGTGTTTCATGATTTTGTTGAATATTTCAGAACTTGATGAATTGAATTAAAATACTGTCACAAAGCAATCATAAGTAAAAAAAAAGAATCATTTTTATTTTTCCAAGATTACCATAACAGTTCAATTCCAATTCAAAATTAATAAATCAGACCAGTTTTCCAAAACATCCAAATCGAAACAATCAACAACAAAAACCAGGCCAACAATCCAAAACATTTGTGTCACATTTTGAGCGACCTAGAAATAACAGATTAAAATATAACAAAGCAGAATTGCTGAATTGCTAACCTCGTTCCAGTTGATGGATAGAAACAATTAGGTTTCGAGGTAAGCGGAAAAACAAAGAGGAGTCAGTAGTTGACAGGCCCGTGTGTGACTAAAAACAATTAGGTGTCGAGGTGAGGGAAAAAACGAAGGGGAGTCAGTAGTTGTCAGGCCTGGGTGTGAGTTACAAGTCCAGAGTCGGGAAGTGCCCTCCCCTGAGAGGAAGAGCTGGAAGCCAACGAACTTTAGAAATGTAGTTTCTATTTTTGAGCTGCCGTTCTAGCAGCATTGTATATACAGAGTGGTCCAACGAAAAGTATGCACCTAGCTTTTCTCCTTTGTTTAGAATTTAAAGCAAAAATGCTCGGACACGTGGAGTTTGCTTTTGAGGGGGACACATTTTAGACATATTTTTCAACCTGTGCCTTTAACGCCCTAGCGAGGGGGTGTCACAACCCTAAAATTTTAAATGGAAAGTGGGGTCGAGTGATATATCATTTGAATGGGCACAAAATTATCTTTCTAATGATACCCTATTTGTTGAAATTTATTCGAACAGTTAATGCGAAAACGGCTTTAAGAACAGTTACCCGATAATTTTGGTATTAATGAAAAATACAAATAAGTTTTGGTTATTAAGAATCAAAACATTTACAATTAGTAGAACTTATGTTTCAATGTTTGTTACTTGTAACAGTGCTTTGTAAAAAAAGTAAACAAGCTGTTAAATTGATTTATTAAAACGTTACTTCAACAAGTGTTGAAAATGTGACCCACTTGCTTCCATACAATAATACAGATTTTGTTCAAATCTATTTCTAACATTTTGTAGCATATCAGGTGTTATGCTTCTGCATTGTGCTGTAATCCGTTGGCGAAGATCTTCTATGGACTCGGGCTTCGTAGCAAAACATTTATTTTTCAAGTGTCCCCATAGAAAAAAGTCCAAAAGCGATAAATCAGGTGACCTGGCAGGCCATTCAATTGGGCCTCTCCTTCCAATCCACTGTCCGGGGAACCGGTTATCTAAAAATTCTCTTACAGGAGCAGCATAGTGCGGAGGTGCTCCATCTTGCTGGAAATGAAGCCGATCGGCATCATGATTTTGGTCGTCTTCTATTATCTGTGTTATGAAAGGATCAATTGCATCGTCAAGCATGTTTAGGTAGACTTCACCAGTTGAATTTCCAGGAATGAAAAGTGGTCCTATGATATGACTTCCTAATATGCCACACCAGACGTTTATTTTTTGAGGGTATCGGGTATGAACCTCACGGAATAAATGTGGGTTACTGTCATCCCAGTAACGGCAATTATGCCTATTCACAGCTCCATTCAAATAAAATGTACACTCATCGGTAAAACAAATGTTAAACAATAAGTGCGGATCTTCAATTAAACGCTGGCTCATTTGTTCACAAAATTGCAGCCTTCGATCAGGATCATCCTCATTTAGTTCCTGTACTAATTTAATTTTGTACGGTTGAAATTTGTACGCTTTTAAAATCCGTATTATGGATGAACGGGAGACTCCTGAGGCTTCAGCTAGTTGACGGGTACTTTGAGTATGATCCAATTGAACATGCCCCAAAACAGCGACTTCCACAGCTTCATTTCTGATGGGGTTCTGCGGCTGGTGTTTCACATTACAAACAGATCCGGTATCGACAAACTTTCTAACTAACTTGGCAACATACGAATCATTAACATTTTTATCGGGATGACTGTCCTTAAACAATCGAGCAGTAAGTCTAGCACAACTATTATTTTGAAAATAAAGTTTAACAATTTCAACTCGTTCTGGAATGGAATAAACCATTTTGTACAGTGAAATTAAAATAACTTCAAAAGCGACCAGACTGAATCAATGAAGGGACTAAAATAAAAGTTTGCCTAAATTCTTTTCCTACACTTATTTGCAGTTTTTTTCGACAAAAAAACGCAAACGATAAATGGGGATTTTTTGTGATGGAAAAAAATTACATTAAAATGTTGCTTTCGGTAAAATGAAGTGATTTAGAAATGATTGTAGTTATTCTGATTCCTAATAACCAAAAGTTATTTGTATGTTTCATTAATATCTAAATTATCGGGTAAATGTTCTTGAAGCCGTTTTCGCATTAACTGTTTGAATAAATTTCAATAAATAGGGTATCATTAGAAAGATAATTTTGTGCCCGTTCAAATGATATATCACTCGACCCCACTTTCCATTTGAAATTTTAGGGTTGTGACGCCCCCTCGCTAGGGCGTTAAAGGCACAGGTTGAAAAATATGTCTAAAATGTGTACCCCTCAAAAGCAAACTCCACGTGTCCGAGCATTTTTGCTTTCAATTCTAAACAAAGGAGAAAAGCTAGGTGCATACTTTTCGTTGGACCACTCTGTATAGTCCTTAGGTGTATGTATATTTCTGATGGTTATGAATATTGTATGTGTGTTTTTGGATTCATAATCTGATTATCACAAAATCCCCTCTGAGCTACCAACCCCCTCCAAGGCCCTTTAGGCAATAGACTTATGACATATGGTGGAAGTGCCTTTTTTATATAGGAGGAAGCCTCTACAAGATAATAGGTGGAAGTGGAAGATGTTTTCCATTGTGTGTGGCCCTCCACCATATGTCATAAGTCTATTGCCTAAACGGCCTTAAAGGGGGTTGGTAGCTCAGATGGATTTTGTGATAAACAGATCATGAACTCAGAATCCAAAAACAGACATACAATATTTATTACCATCAAAAATATATACAAAAATAAGGTTTATATATACAACGCTGCCAGAGCGGCAGCTCAAAAATAGAAACTACATCGCTACACTTCGTTGGCTTCCAGCTCTTTCTCTCATAGGAGGGCACTTCTCGACTCTAGACTTGTAACTCACACCCAGGCCTGACTCTCCTTTGTTTTTCCCCTTACTTCGAAACCTAATTGTTTTTATCCATCAACTGGATCGAGGTTAGCAATTCAGCAATTCTGTATTGAATGAATGTGTTTTTTTGTGGAGGAACAACGTTTCTCGACATGTTTCTTGGGTAACCTTCCAGAGTCTGAAAATGAGAATATAATCAAGAAAATCTATACAAGTGTAGAAAGGGCAAACTAATCAGTTCACCCCGATAAGTTATTGCGTTCACCAAATTATATTTCCTATAGAAGAATTATTCAATTGGTCAATAACTTGTCGTTTTCTGAATTTGCCTATAAAAAAAAAAAAAAAGATATTTTTTTCTAACTTATGATTGCTTTGTGACAATACCACACGAAACAATTGAAAGGCACCGAGGCTCTGGAAATGTGAATATTCCCCTGCTGCATTCGAGTCAAGTAAGGTAAAAGCACCATATTCCGACGTATGCTGAATCGAGCCCTAATCCCGCCCTATTTCATAAGGCAAACTTTGTCAGTCAATTTCTTTAAACTGGCAACGAATATCTAAACGCGATCAAATGTATCCGTTACAGAATTTTTTAGATTGCGCAACAGCGCCAAAGTGGTGGGATAAGCCACTCTCGTTTGGATCTAGTTTGCATTTAATTCCGACTGGGCCTGTCTGTTGTCACAGTGAGTGAAAAAACGTCTCCATTTTGGTAAGTAGATCGATTGAAGTGATTAAAAATATTTCGAAAATTAAAAGTTTTGTTCACCCAAGCGGGTTGCATTTTTCTTTTATGTCAAGGAAATGGTTTTAAAAATGAATTTTTATTGGTTTTGGTTTATTATTGACACAAACGTTAACAAATACGTTCAAAAAAATACGTTGGAATAAGGGCCCGTTTTTGTTACCAGAGCTAATGTCGCCGTAATACGTCAAAATAAGGATTCTCTCCTGTTGTATTCAAATCAAATTTTAAAACCTATTTGAACTGCAATTAGAAAAAAAATATTTTTAAACTGTAAATTAGGCCTTAATATATGCTAGGAGCAAAATACGTCGTATAGATTTCTCACTAGAAAACTAAGTTTTTTATGTTAGAAGAATGTGTCCAAGAGGATTTTTTTTAATAATAGCTGTACCCACATCAAACTTTAAATGTTCAATAAAACTAAAAAAAACTCTTCTAAAGTGAAAACATTCCTAATTTAGGTAAAAAGTAAGTTTAAAATTTTATTTTTATTTGTTTTTTTTCAAAATAATTATTGACACAAATCTGACAGAACCTTAAAAATACGTCGGCATAGGCATCCGCTTTTTATGGTCCAGGAGGTAATTCCGCCTTAAATGGGCTCATATACCTAGATGAGTAAGTAAGTAATGTTTGAAATATTTTAATTTTAAAATATTTTGTTTGATTGTATATTGGGACTTTGTATGCCTAAATGAATGAATAGATAAATAAATGAATGAATGAATGAATGAATGAATGAATGAATGAATGAATGAATGAATGAATGAATGAATGAATGAATGAATGAATGAATGAATGAATGAATGAATGAAAGAACGAAGGAACGAATGAACGAATGAACAACTGAATAAATGAATAAATAGAAATTTTGATATTAAGTACTTTTTTTTTTTTCATTTCCAGCAAAATGGCACCTACAAAAGAAGTAGACCAAGAACAAATAAACCAAGAACAACCGCAAGCAGAAGAAACACAAATTGATAGAGAACATGAGAACGTAGCGACCGGAAAATAATAGTTAGAAGAAAAATCAGAAGATATTACAATGAATTCAGACAAAGCAAAAGACGAACAAGTAGAAAGTGAATGCGGTTATCAACAATATGATTACGTGATTATTATATATGAAAATAAATATTTTCCTGGACAAGTTATTAACAGAGACAAAACCAAATTTTTTATTAAGGCCATGGAACGAATTGGGATACATTGGAGATGGCCAACTATTGAGGATGTCATCTGGTACGAAGAAGATGAAATTGTTTCTCGTATAAGTGCTCCTCGTCTTATAAATAAGAGAGGATTTTACTCTGTTCCTGAGATAAAAGATATGGACTAAAAGTGCAATATTCTTCTCAATGAAATACTTAGGTACACATTTTCAGTACTTATTACTTAAATACTTTTAAGTTGTTACAAATTTGTGTTTTTTTTATCATAAAAGGATTATTTTTGAATGTTGTAATATCTTTATTACTTTAAGAAATATATCGTTCTGCATATTTTCCTCTATTTAATGTTTTTTTGTGTTAATTGCAACCATATTTTAAATAAAAAAAAATAAAAAAAAATGTGTCGGAATTAGGGACCTCTTAGGTCGGAATTAGGGTCAAAGTAAAAAATTTACGTCGGAAATAGGATATTTTGACATTTAAAAAAAATATATATATTAACCAAAAAAGACATTATATTATGTAAAAAAATATATGCCTATATTTCAGAACATATCATTTCACTACCTAAAAATGCCAAGCATGATATAACTAAATCTGTTTTTCTAATATTTGAACTCAAACTCAAAAAACCCTTAACTACGGCGGAATATTGTGCTTTTACCTTATCCATAGAAAATAATTTTACAAATATTCTTCTAACCGGACGTGCTCTTCTCCAAATTTCCGGCATCGAAATGAAGAAAACAAGAAAAACGATCAAGAAAAATTGATACTCCTTGAAACAACGCGGGATAGCTGCTCCTAGACATTTCCATAAAATATCCAAATGAACTAAACACCCCAAAAACATCTAGTGTTATCCAACTTTCAGTCGGCAACAGACTTTCCCCATTTTCCCGGAGCTCGGCGGTTTTGTCGTAATCGACCTTTAGCCGGTATCATCGTAGGAGGCCATATCGGGTTGATCTCGCTCCAAGTGGAAATGAGAAAGGCGTATCTCCCGAACACTAATTCGACCTTTAGTGGTGGCGACACTCGCTTACGCCGAGCAATTGTCAAATGTAATTTAACGCTCCAATTGCTAGCAAACATTCGCGTTATCGTCATGAGCGCAGGGATACAGAGGGGATCAGTAAACCAAGGAAAATCTCAACAACAACTATTTTTAGAGCACCTTACGAATAATTTTCGCGGAGGAAACAGTATTTGATGTTATCGGCATTTTAGAACGGTAGCGATGTGAACGTAATGTTTGGAATTCCCTTTCGTCAACTAAAAAATACTTAAAGAAATACATCTAAAAGTGCCTCCACGTACCACTAGAAATAACAGCACTTTCCATACTCCCCTCTATAGAACCAACTATAGATACAACAGCTGTTTACCACGTATCCAACGAACAGCGAATATTCATGGTCACCTAGACTTCTTTAATTCGTCCTTAAACGACTTCAAATCCCAGCTTAGGACAATGAATAAATAAGACCCGCAACCATCCACAGTCTTTCTCCTCGATCCACGACAACAACTGTTACATTTAATCATTCAATCAATCAATCAATCAATCAATCAATCAATCAATCAATTTATTCATCATAAAATATACATATAAATTCAATCACAAGGACCAAAGACAGATGCATGTTTATAACAAGTCACAAATAAACATCAAAACAAAATAAATTAAACATCAAAACAAAATAAAATAAAATACATACCATTAGATTAAAATATATGATAAAAAATTGAGAAATTAATCTTTGCAGGAACATACTTTTTGGACAATATATCATAAAAAGGTAGAAGACGTGAATGCACAAGAGACAACAAGAGAGACAATCGTATATATAAGTATGCTATATTGAATACAAATAAAATCAATTGCATATATCGCGAACATAACACAAATTATACTAAGTACTCATCTATAGTGTAGCAGGCCTTCTGAACTAGCTGCTGTTTCAGTCTTGTTTTGAAAATATTTAAATTGAGGGAGCTTTTAATATGCTCATCAAGAGAGTTGTATAATTTAGAGCCAGTAAAAAAAAAACTTTTTTGGTACAGCGTAGTCCGGTGATTCTCAGGTTTTAGTTGGCCTTTGAAACGTGTATTATGGTCATGCTTCTCAGTAGTATTCAAAAACGCGTTTTTATTTTTATAGACGTATGTACAAACTTCCAGTATATATAAGCTTACAACAGTTAGGATTTTGAATTTTCTAAAATAATCTCTGCAGCTCGTTCTAGTATCGATACTAGCAAGAATTCTAATCACATATTTCTGAAGTACCAATACTCTATTCACATGTGCACAATTTCCCCAAATCAAAACTCCATACTTTATATGGGAATGAAAATTTGCATAGTACAATGACAGTAGTGTGTACTCACTACAGTGGTTCTTCATAAATTTCAGACTATAACAGCTACTCTGTAATTTTTTACACAAACAATCAATATGACAATTCAGGTGAAGTTTCCTATCATAGGTAACCCCTAATAGTTTCACTGATTTACTACTTACTATTTCATCATTGGAACCTTCAAAAAGTTTGATTTCATCAGTCCTGCCATTACCAAAAAGAACAGTTATTGTTTTACGATGATTCAGTTGTAGGTTATTATTGTTGGACCATTTTACAATATTGGCAAATAGCGCTTCAGCAGTAGTTTTCAGCTTATTGAGATTCTTGTCAACAACCAAAATATTCGTGTCATCTGCATAGCAGATAACATGAACATTCTGAACCCTTTGAATATAGAGAATGAGATCGTTAGCAAAAATGTTGAAAAGTAGAGGACCTAAGACAGAACCTTGCGGCACACCTTGCTCTACATCCATTTCCTCAGAGAAAATGTTATTGACTCTTATCATTTGTTTTCTATTACTGAGGTATGACTCGATTAAAGTTAAAGGCAAACCCCAATTAATCATTAATATCCTATTGTACATTCCACTCAATCTTAATTTACTTTCATTCATCTTAGAGCGTCTCAATATGTAAAACTTGATTCTACCCTCAACTGTATATTAGATGTATTGGGCTAGTTCCCGTTGAATAAATAAATAAAATAAATAAAAAAAAATAAAAAAAAATTATCGGATTTCAGGCAATCAAAAAAATAATTTATATTTCAATATTTGGAGACGAAAGATAAAAAAACGATGACAATCTCAAATTCATTATGACACAATCAACTCTTGTTTTTCATGTATAGGGTGAGGTGATATATCTTAAGGAACTTACAAATTGTATTATATATTTCAACACTTCCCCGCAAGGCAATATTTGAAATACTTCTGAAAGACCCAAACCCCTAACACAAAATTCATGCTTTGGCTCCGGAAGAGGCTCAGTACAAATATCTGCTATCATTTCAGATATATGGAGATTTTCCAACAAAATCTCTTCATGATCAATTTTTTCCCCTAATAAAATGAAAACGAACGTCGATATGCTTTGTTCTTCTGTACATAACAGGGTTTGCAGCAATTTTCTGCGCACTCTGGTTATCGTTGAACAATTTTACTGGCCTGGAAACTCCTAAAATCTCAGACATCAAATACTTCAGATGAATTGCTTCCTTGGTTGAATCGCTTGATGCCATGTATTCAGCTTCACTCGAAGACATTGCTACTGTGCATTGTTTTCTGCATTCCCAAGGAATGGCAGCATTCGCAAATTTGAATACAAAGCCAGTAATGGATTTTCTGTCAGAAGCATCGCTAGCCCAATCGGCATCGGCGGATCCGGTCAATTCATTTTCCCTGCTCCTAGTGTAAACGATTCCCAAATTTGCAGTACCTTTGAGAAACCGGAGTACTCGCTTCACAGCCGGCCAGTGTCCAGCAGAATGTTCTGTATTGAATTGGCTCAAGTAGGAGCAAGCAAAAGAAATATCAGGTTGTGTCATAACGCACAAATACATAAGACATCCAATTACCTGCTGATATGGAACATTTTCTATGAGATTTTACAAATTGTTCTCGAACCTTACTCGAGTATCCAAGGTCGTACCAACTGTATTACAGTCTTGCATTCCGAATTTATTCAACAAATCAATAACATACTGCCTCTGACTACGGGTTATTAGCAGTGTGAAGTTAGCTGCCAGCAGCCAGCTGCTAGAATATCCGAACATGGACAATTGACAAGTGGCCTTCCGAACTCTTTCGACAACTGCCAGCTGCTAGAATTTCTGTTGGCGGTATCATATCATTTCATTGCGAACGTAACTACTTCGTTCGCAGCCATCGTGGTATTTCGAAACAAACATAGATCATTCAAAGATGAATGGAAAATATGTTCCTCAAACAAAACATTATAACATGCTATTATTGTTCAGCAAACGACTGCCAAGATGAAAAAAACGAAAAAAAATTTAAAAAAATATTTTCTAGTCATATTTGATGCGTTCTATCGACTACTGGGAAAATAATGCCTTGATCTGCCGTCCCAAAACATACAGGGCCCTAAAAAGAAAAAAAAACAATAATTTTTTTCGACTATTTCGCAAACGACTGTCAACTTGAAAAAAATATTTTCTAGTCATATTTGATGCGTTCTATCGGCCACTGAAAAAATAATTCTTTGATCTGCCGTCCCAAAACATACAGGGCCCTAAAAAAGAAAAAAAAAACAATAATTTTTTTCGACTATTTCGCAAACGACTCTCAACTTGAAAAACATATTTTCTAGTCATATTTAATGCGTTCTATGGACTACTGAAAAAATAATTCTTTGATCTGCCATCCCAAAATATACAGGGTTCTCAAGAAAGAAAAAAAATTAATAATTTTTTTCGACTATTTTGCAAACGACTGTCAAGTTGAAAAAAATAGTTTCTAGTCATATTTGATGCGTTTTATGGACTACTGAAAAAATAGTTCCTTGATCTGCCATCCCAACATACAGGGCTCAAAAAGAAAAAAAAAATAATTTTTTTCGACTATTTTGCAAACGACTGTCAAGTTGAAAAAAATATTTCTAGTTATATTTGATGCGTTCTATCGAATAATGAGAAAATAATTCCTTGATCTGCCGTCCCAGAACATACTGGGCCCTCAAAAAGAAAAAAAAACAATAATTTTTTTCGACTATTTTGCAAACGACTGTCAATTCTAGAAAATTTTTTTTACGTTTTTATCATCTTGGCAGTCGTTTGCTGAATAATAATAGCATGTTATAATTTTTTGTTTGAGGAACATATTTTCCATTCATCTTTAAATGATCTTTGTTTGTTTCGAAATACCACGATTGCTGCGAACGAAGTAGTTACGTTCGCAATGAAATGATATGATACCGCCAACACAAATTCTAGCAGCTGGCAGTTGTCGAAAGAGTTCGGAAGGCCACTTGTCAATTGTCCATGTTCGGATATTCTAGCAGCTGGCTGCTGGCAGCTAACTTCACACTGCTCAGGTTATTTGCCCTTTTTCCTCGTCATGGGTAATCTTCATTCCAAGACAATGACTAGTTTCACCCAAGTGTGATGAAAGTTCTTTGATTAACTTCTCTATTCCATGCTGGTCATTGTAGAACAGGAAACAATCATCAACACATAATGCAAATATTATCATACGAATGTTTTCTATCTTGAGATATAAACAGCTTCCGTGGCATGATTTTCTGAAACCCAGAATACAGAGAACTCCATCAATGCTCTTATTCCACGCACGTGCTGACTGTTCAAGGCCATATATAGCCTTACGAAGGAGACACACTCTGGTTCTATTCATACGCTCAGAAACACCATTTTGCTGTGGACTATAAGACGCCGTGATCTGATGTTGAATACCAGAGTTCCTCAATATACATTGGGAAAAGTAGTTGGTGAATTCGGTTCCGTTATCACGTCGTATTAGCTTCAGTTTTTTACCACTTTCAGTCTCGACTGACTTCACGTCACTTTTATTTCTGAGGAAAAATACGAAAACTTTTCTTGTGCAGTCATCAATTAGGCTGTAGAAATATTTACCACCACCCCAAGACGAAACTGGCATTGGCCCTCAAAGATCCATATCTACAAGATCCAATTTTTCATTTGACAGTTTATGTTTTTCACTCTTGAAGGGTTGACGGGAATGCTTTCCTCAAATACAGGGTCACACTGAATGTTCTCAGATTCGTTGCTGAAAGAAATTCCATTCGCTAATTCATTCCTCAATAGTCACATGCTCACTCTATTGAGCTGTCTCAGTCTTTTGTGCCACAGAAGGTGTGTACTTGTTGTTGCCACATTTGCCAATTCCTTAATATTGAGGCGATATATGCCCCCCATTTCAGTAGTGGTGGCTTGTATTTCACCCTCTATGTTACAACTGTCGGAGTCTTGGATTTTGCAACCATTTTTGTCAAAAACTGCTACATAACCTTTGGAGACTAGTTGACTCACTGATAAGAGATTGGAAGCAAGGTGTGGAACATATGTAACCCCAGAAATCAATTCGATTCGTGAATCTGATTTCAACTTAACAGGAACATCACCAATTCCTTCACTGTATAAAGTCTGATTATCAGCAACAAACACTTCCAAACCATTATTTGATTAGTTTGTATAATTGACTAGGCAATCTTTATGGTGGGTCATATGCGTAGATGCTCCAAAATCTATGTACCAACTGGTTCGTCTGGCATCCTAATGCAGTGAGCACAACTTTATCCTTGGAACGTTCATCCTGTTTCTTCTCTTATGAGAGGAACTTGGAAGAGATTCGGGTTGAGATATTTCATTGATGCAGTTTTGCTTGTAACGACCTGTAGAACGACAATTCCAACACCACGGATTTTCAGGTTTGGGTACCTTCACATTATATTGTTAGGAATATAATGCTTGCTTGGAAGAATATCGGTCATTATTCCATTTGGTGTTTCGAATTGGCTTCGATTTGATGAAGCACACCTGAATGTTCAATAGCCATCACCATCGGTTCATAACTCTCAGGGAGTCCTTGAAGCATCATGGCGCCAAGAAGTTCATCATCGACAGGTTTCCCAATTGAATTCAATTCTCGGGAAGCATCCATGAATTCATTTACATAATCTTCCATTTTATGGAAATTTTCGAGCTTGATGGAACAAAGTGATCTGAGCAATGTTATTCGCATATCCAGCCCTTTATCTCCTTGAGCTGATTGTAACTTCGTTCAAGCTTCTTTAGCTGTATTTGTTGCTCTGACATGAGAATAGCAGTTCGGTTGAACCACAAGATATAATTCAGTTAATGCTTTCCGGTCTTTTATTGTTTCAACCGAAGCAGTAGTTGTAACATCTTCAGGATATCCAAGAATGCTGTACCACAGATCTTCATGTTTCAGGAACATACTCATGGCAAAAGACCAATTATTATAATTTTCACCTCCTCGTAATGTCTCGAAGTATGGCAAAGAATTTGATGTCACCTCTGCAGTAGTAGTAACTGGTGTGCTTCGTTAGGCATGATATGAGCAAAGCCTTTCTTCTAAACACTAATTTTTTCAGAAATTGTATATTTTTTTTCACTCTAATTGAAATAGTGAACTATTCATGCACACGTATTCGGGCCCATAACCTATTGGATTTCAGGCAATGAAAAAAATAATTTATATTTCAATATTTGGAGACGAAAGATGAAAATACGATGACAATCTCAAATGTATTATGACAACTATCAACTATTGTTTTCCATGTACGGGGTGAGGTAATATATCTTAGGGAACTCACAACAATTGTGTTATATATTTCAACAAAAATGGGGTTTCAGATAAGTACGACTATACAGTGTGTCTACTCAAATTCTCTACATATGGAAAACTTTTTTATTATCGTTCTTACGAACGAAAGTTATTCTTCATAAGAAGTCCTGCTTCCTGAAAAAATAATATTGGACTATCCAAACTTGAAGAAGCATGTACGGGATTTTTAGGAAAGAGTCCATTTCTCAAAGTGGAGTAGATGATGAAAGAAAAGGGTAGGCTCAAAGAAAAACCACCTCGTTGGACATCTGGTTCAATAACGAATGTCTAAGAAGGAACCTCGTACCATATTTCGTGACTTTACAGACCAGAGCTACTTGTGTTGCAGCCAAAAGGGCCACATGGAAGAATAACTTGGATCGAGCAAGAGGTTAAATCTCACTACGAGAAACTAAACACAATCAGCAACCAACTGAAAGTGCTTCTCATTGAATTGTCTGATGTCTCACATAATTCAGAAATGGATGTTCTCCAAAACAGCCTCTTATATATAGTTGAATTTGAAGGTAAGAAAAAGCACCAAAGATTAGTCAAAAAGTTATCCAAACCTAAATCTTCACAATTGGACTCTTATATTCCAAATTGTACAAAAACCTATTCGGGCCACTCATTTCATTCTAGACTCTCTCTTCCTGAACCAGGGGTTGAAATATTTTCAAAGAAGACAAAAAAGATTACCAAGTTTTGGCCATAGAATGTGTGGAAGTAATTGAACTCTGTGAATTCCCCAACAAAGATTTGATAAGGAGTGAAATAGCTAGATCTCTAAACAAGAATTTCTCGTACAACCCTACCAACATTTATCTCAATAAAAAACGAAGAACCATCTCAAACCAAATAATTAAAAAAGTGGAAGAGAATGAATGAATAATCTCAGAAGCAGATGAAGGAAATCGTTCAGTCATACTTGATCAGACCGATTATACAGTGCTCGTCTAAAGTTCGTTCCCCCTCCACTAATTTTCGAATCACCTGGTATATCGCAACGAAATTTGAAGGGCCTGAATAGGAGATGAAAACCTACTATTGCCTTGAGGAATCACAGCTAAAAATTCCAAAATGGCGGCTGAGCGCCATCTTCAATAATTTTTTTAAATATAACACCCCGTATATTATTTCATTTTCGGAATCTTCTCATAATTCCCAACAGTTTTCTCCAGTACTTTTTACTCCTGAATTCAATTGTTTTCGAAATATTAACGTTTGAAAAGTGACATTTTGGTCATTTCAAACACAACCAAAAACACAAATGTTTCCTTCAATCAAGTTTGCATTGGAGAATATCGTTATCGCGGTAACATCTTGTTTACTGTCAAACTGAACTGCTAACTGTCAAATACTCCGTTGAGCGCCTAAATCCTTTTATGAAAAGTGTGATCATGGCTCGTAGTTTAGACGATAAATTTGAAGCAGTTTTGATATTTGGAGAAGCTGGAAAAAATTATCATCAAGCGTATGTTTGATGATAGATTTCCCGAAAATCATATTCCGAGGTCATATTCGCGCAAACTTTTAAATAAGCTCCAGGCAACTGGTAAGCTGAAAGATGCTCCAAGATCAGGAAGACCGCCCCTTCCAGAAGAAAAAAAGGTAGAAATTGTTGCTGAAATGGTTATCAATCCGACTCAGTCGACGTCTGCAGTTGCTGAATCCTATGGAGTGAGTTCAAAAAGTGTCCAGGAGTCCTGAAAAAATCAAGTTTCATCCCTATAAAATGAAAATCCTGCATGCTCTCACGGAGGATGATCCAGACCGGAGGGTTGAATTTTGTGAGTGGTTAACAAGAACAATTGAAGGAGAACGGGTCTTCCTAAAACGTGTATGTTTCGCAGACGAATGAACGTTTTTTCATAATTGAAAGTCAACAAACAGAATGTACAATACTGAAGCGATACTAATCCGCATATTTTTAGAGGGAGACATAACCAGTTTCCTAAAAAGGTGAATGTTCGGGTGGGGATTTTGGGCAATCGCGTTGTTGGACCGATTTTCATCAGAGGCAATCTCACAGCAGTTCTTCACAGAAATCTTTTAGAAATTGGTATTGAACCTCGAATAAGACAAATTGTACTTAACAATCACGAAGAATTTGAAAATCGTGGAATCGTATTTCAGCAGGATGGTGCACATTCCCATTCCGATCGCATGGCTAGAGAGTTCCTCGATACAAACTTCCCTGGGCGATAGATAGGTCGCAGAGCAAGTACATAATGGCCACCAAGATCTTCGGATCTTACACCTCTAGAGTTTTTTCCTTGGGGGTATCTGAAGTCTAGAATCTACGCCACTGAATGCCAAACAATAGAAGAGTTGGAACGCAGAATGATAGATACATGTGAAAAAATAGATGAACAGACTTTCATCAACGTGAGAGAAGCTATCCATAATAGGGCATTTTATTGTCAAGATTTGGAATACTGGAACATATATTTGACAGATGACAGTCCTCATTAGATTGATCATCTTCTAGTGTGTTTTTCGTAAGACAGGAATATTCCTTTCTTGATTCTGATATCTCCATGGTTTTGTGTTCCATGTCAATCTACTTCATCGTTCACTTGTCAAACTTGTCACTCGGGTCCAGCTATCATACCTAAACAATGGCTCATAAAAGATATCGAAATGTAATCTCAATTTTCTTCCTGGCCTAGGATATGTTTTTTAACATGTTTTTCACGTAAACTTATGCAACACTCATTGATCATGAGATATTTTATGGTCTTTTTGGTTTCTTGTACATCTGACGAGTAAGTAATCTCACATTCAAAAGATTTCAATTCCCTTTTCCAAAAAAACTTTTCAGTAACTTGTTCTCTATCAATATTACTTACTTTCAGGTACGCACTGTTGATGACCTAAGGGTCGAAAGCGCTTTGCTACGAATTTGATAAATTATTTTATGCACAAAATACAATTATCTTTCATCGATGATAAAATAATGACAGCAAACTGTCCTCATGTTTACTTTTAACCCTCAATTTTTGTTTTTTGATGGGCATCCACGATTATTTTAGTAGGATTTTATGGTCGATTCACACAATTTACATTTAAAATAACAATATTAGATATTTTTAATCGGCATAGTATTATTACTACTGTTTTACCTTGTTGAAAAAAAATTGCGGAATTTTAGAGTTTTGTTCAATATTGTTGCAACAAATATGAAATTTGTGATTCCCTAAAAAAATATTTCAAATATTTTTGAATTTTAACAGCGTTATGCAAAATTGGTTTAATTTTGATAATTCCCAAAACTTAATTGAAGGAAGTTTATTTCGCTTTGACGATTTGAAAATTATTTTCATTGCGGAATATACGCAACTCATTTCCAAACGCTACGTCACTGAAAATTCTAAGTATATTTTTGTATCTGAAATACGCAAACGAAGCTCAAGACAAATTCATCAATTTGTTTCTCATGAACAGATAACTCACCGATATCACCTCCTGGGGTAGAAAAAATATAAAGAATATAAAGTAATATCATCAACATTTCATTCAATGATTTTCTTTAGTCCCTTAAATATTATTTCGACTTTTTTCAACGGGAAGGATCTCAATGAGAAGTTTACACGTGTTATCTTGGTTGTATTATTCATGTCACGAATGTTTTGGAATGCAACAATTACATTCTTGTATTTGTTTTTAGTGACATATAATCTTTTGATTTATGTTTTTTTCCCTCTCCTGCATTTTAGTTGCTCCGCGCTACGAATTCTATACAGGCTGAGTCAGAAGTACTTTGACAAACTTCAGGAGGTAAATCCTCATAATATTCTGATATGAATTGTGCAAATAAATATATCTCTGGAAACGATTCGTTTCCAAGATGAAGAGTGTTGAAGTTTTTTTTTTAATTTAGTTTTTTTTAAATCACTTTCGAAATACTGACCTTAGTTAAACGAAAATTGGTATTGACGGGTTCTCTGAGGTGTCAAATTCGAACCTGGTGTTATTATGCTCTCACTCATAGGACGCCGCAGTTACATGTCTTTTTTTTTTTGAAGATTCATAACTTTTTTGAGCGTATTTCTAGCACATTTTTCAGTTGAAAAATCAATTCCTCTATCATATCCACGTAAAAAAGCTATCCCTGTTACAGAACGCTATAAGCAACCGTTTTCTAGATATTTGGACTTGAAAAATTCAAGTCGATTATTTGATAATCGATGCCTGTTGCAGTTATTACCATGATTTTGCATTTTTCATAAGAATGCTTAGAAATTGAATTTGACGTTCAAGTGAGTAGTTTTGGTAATTAGATATTATGGGACAGTTAAACGTTTTGTTGAAGTTTCTGTAAGTTTTACCACACTAATTTTGAAAAAAATTATTATTTCAACACTAATGCTCATTTAGCCGATATGCATTTCGCTTATGCCCCAGCGTTGTAGCCAGGGAATTCCTTAATACTCTCCATCCAAATCGATGGATCGGTAGGGGTGTAGAAGAACCTAATCAGACGTGGCCACCAAGGTCCCCAGATCTTAGCCCGCTAGAATTTTATTTTTGGGAATATTTGAAGTCACAAGTTTATAGAACTCCAGTAGCAAACAAGGAAGATTCAAGAAACCGAATAGTAGACGCCTGTGAAACAATAAGAAACACACCAATAATTCTGAGCGGGTACGAGATTCAATGACTAGACGACTGAATGCCTGTATATTTGCTGATGGTGAACATTTTGAACAATTTATTTGAATATAATTTAGTTTCCTTAATTTTATTTTATTCTACATATTCAAAATTTCTTGAAATAAAATGGTGATTTTTCTTGCAAAATTTTATTAAACAAATACAGATTTTGCACCCTAGATACAAAAATAACTATTTCAAACGAGTAAAAATAAATAGAATAGGTGGCGCCCCCTACAAAAAACCGAAACAACTTACTTAAACGTCAAATTCATTTCCTAAGCATTCTTGTGAAAAATGCAAAATAATGGTAATAAACATCAACACGCATCGATTATCAAATAATCGACTTGAAATTTTCAAGTCCAAATATCTAGAAAACTGTTGCTTATAGCGATTTGTAACAAGTGTAGGTTTTTTACGTAGATATGATAGAGAAATTGATTTTTTCACTGAAAAATGTGCTAGAAGTACGCTCAAAAATGTTATGAATCTTCAAAAAAGAAAAAGACGTGTGGGGGCGACCCCTACGAGTAAGAGCAATAATAACATCGGGTTCGAATTTGACACCTCAAAAAACCTCTCAATAACAATTTTCGTAATATTAAGGTCAGTATTTCGAAAGTTTTTCAATAAAAACGAAAATAAAAATAAAACTTTAACACCTTGTATCTTGGAAACGAAGCGTTTCCAGACATATATTTATTTGGACAATTCATATTAGAATATTGTGAGGTATCACCTCCTGAAGTTTGTCAAAGTACTTCTGACTCACCCTGTATATTTCAATACAAATACGGTCCAATCTTCTCAAATAATGATAATGAGAAAATGTCATATTGGAAACCCCTTATATTTGAACAGCAATACAATAACTCAGAATTATGACAAATGAAGTGAGAAAAATTTGTGGAATCCTACAACGTTCATTTCTTTTCTTCTAGTATTTTTCTCTAGCTTCCACTTATATATGGTATTGATTATATTCTGACGAGATTACTGTTTCACGTGGCAAACACAATTCTTCTCCAGTGGACAAAGCACTCTGGGGCTGATGTATCTATTCACGAAGGAGAGAAAACCCTCAGATAGACAGCGTGATATAGCATATATTACATGCTTGATATGTAAATGTGTTTGCACGATCAGGTGCATAGACGTGAGGTTACAGGTCAGTTGCATAGAGGGGTTCTAATGTGTTTCGCATGTCTTTGGGGAATGAATGACATGTTTGATTTGTATAACATAAGACCCTGTGGGAAAGTTTAGGATACAGTTATCATTGATCTATTTCAAATCACATAATTGGTAGACGATGAGGAAAAATGCAACTTGGGTAGTTCAATTGCTGGATATTGGAACTCCGAAGAAATATTTCCAAAATAGGTTTTAATTTTTAGGTCATTTCCGTAAAATTAAATAAATTCATGGGTTGCAAGTTCCTGGATGTATTTCGGTATGATTTCCTGATGAACCGTTAGTAAAATCTTCATATCTTGTGGAGGTATTTCAATCACCTACATAAACAACCCCTCAACCGAATTTGAGACGAATAGAAAATCAAATAACTATCTGAATAAAAAAGCAAATTTTCAATTCCAGATTTTTTTTTTTGAGTTAGAGTCCTTCCAGAATATCTATCAGATGTACTTCAATGTCCAGCGTGGTTTCAGCCGGAGAAGTAGTTGTTTTCTGTTAGACATTCACAAAAAATAACTTCATTTTTATCGTGGATTTTTCAATTCACACAGAAATATTTCTATTCAATTTGAGAATGTTTTCCTTTTCGAAATAAATACCCCACAAAAGGTTATCTTGAACGATGGAAGATAGTGACTTAGATAGATAGATAGATAGATACTTTATTCGTTTACCATTTTACATATTCACAAGGAAATATAAATGGACAAACATGTCAAAAACACAGAATGCATATAACAAAATTATGAGATATAACACAGTATAAAAATTGTTACATAGTAACGCAGAAAAAGGAAAACTAAAACCATGTAATGGAGTACACTTTGGACGAAACAGTTTGACTAGTACGTATTATGTCAGAGAAAACAAATAAATAATACAAAATACTATACTATAAATAAATAAGTACACATACACACACATGCATCCATAAAAATTATCAAAATTCATCTAGTGAGTAGCAGCACTTTTCAATTAAGAATTCTTTCAGTCTATTTTTGAATATTCTGACATTTGGTGCTGACTTTATATCCGGATTTAATTTGTTGTATAATTTGCACCCCATAAAATAAAAACTTTTTTGATAAAGTGCGGAGCAGTGAGAATTGGGCTGTAACATATTGCGGTAACGAGTGTTATGATCATGTTTTGGCAAGCACATTGTAATGTTTTTATAATTATTATAGAAATATATACACACCTCCAGAATATATACGCTAAATAATGTCAGGATTTTTAGTTTTTGAAAAGTTCTCTACAGCTAGTCCTCTTATCAATATTCCCAATAATGCTATCACGTATTTTTGTAAAATAAAAACTCTGTTTACATTAGCACTGTTTCCCAACTTAGTATTCCATATCTCATGTGGGAGTGAAAATTGGCATAATACAGTGTGATGAGAATGTGTTTGCTGCAATGATTTTTCAAGTATTTGATGCTGTAGCAGGCACTTCGAAGTTTCTTACATATTGGTTTGTATGCTTTTTTCATGTTAATTGCCTGTCAAAAATAACTCCTTAGTAGTTTCACGTTTTCAGGACCGATGTTATTGTTTTTCTGTATCTTTAAATTTTATAGGTGGGTCTTGTCGTCTGTGCCGAAATATGTCAACACTGTTTTTGTGGTTCAATAGGAAATTATTATTTTCTGACCATTGTATTATGTTATCGTATACAATTTCTGTAGAACAGATCAGTGATTGTTGGCTGTCGCCTGATATAATGATGTTAGTATCATCAGCGTAACATATAATCTTGATATTCGGAATATTTTCTACAAAATATATGAGGTCATTTGCAAATACATTGAAAAGCATAGGTCCCAAGACAGATCCCTGTGGACCTCCCTGTGTGATGGTATAGGAAGGACTGTTAGTGCCGTTGAGTAAAACAAACTGAGTCCTATTCAAGAGATATGATTCAAAGAACTTCAAAGGTATACCTCTTATTCCATATCGTTCGAGTTTAGCAATTAACATGTTATGGTCAACCGCATCGAAAGCCCTCGAAAAATCTATAAATAGTCCAAACACATAATCACCCTTGTCTAATCTACAGACGAGTTCATTTTGAAAGGTATTCAGTGCAGTCTCTATACCCATATTAGTGCGAAAACCATGTTGGCTTGTTGATAAAATGTTATGCTGCGTTAAGAATGAATTCAGCTGATTTTTAACGTTCATTTCAATGATTTTGGAAAAGCTACAAAGTAAGCTGATAGCTCTATAATTTGCAAGTTCATTAGAATCTCCTTTTTTATAGAGAGGCATTACCTCTGCTAGCTTAAGACAGTCTGGAAAAATGCCCATTTCATAGGACTTATTTATCAAGAATACCAATGGCGGACATAAGTAGTGACTAGTTTTTTTAATTAAATTATTTGAAACTTGATCATACCCTGATGAGGTGGATGTCTTCAAGTTATCAATAAGGGTTTCCCAAGAATACCAATGGCGGACATAAGTAGTGACAAATTTTTTTACGGTCTTGAATGATGTCTTTGTAAAAAGCAAATTGAATTTTATAGCTAAATCCTGATCAGATAATTGCACACCATTTTCCTTCATTTCAACTAATTGTTTTTCTCCTCTTTTTGCACCTTTGAGTTTGTTAATTATGTCCCACGTAGCTTTTGATTTATTCTCAGAATTAATTACTAAGTTGTCAAAATATTTTTTTTTTGCCCTTGTTAGTGCCATACAGTATTGCTTCTGACTCTCTATACTCGCGATTTTATACTGTGGATCGGTTTGTGACAAATCTGAGAACAAAATCATCCGTTCTTTAAGTTGTTTAACGTGATCAGTCATCCACGCATTCTTTACCCCTCTTTTCTTAGGGTTTGACGCAACTTTGCGAAGAGGAAAGCAGTTGTTCTTATGTCTAATTATGGTGTTAATGAAATTATCCCATGCTATATTAGAATTCTGTTCATTGTAAATAGCATTCCAATTTTCAGCTTTCAAACATTCTAGAAAACGATTGTTATTGTTTTCAGAGAAAAGCCTCCGGTACACATAACTTTGAGAACTTTCTATTACATCAATTATATTAGAGATTCTAATGTGTTGAGCATAGTGATCAGATAGTCGAAAATCAACCACATTTGATTCGTAGCATTCAAGTTTATCTTTCAGTCGCAGATGATTCCCCATCTGATTTTATGAACATCCTATTCATATTTTCAGTAGTATTATCCCTAGGACATTGATAATAGACGAGATAATTTTATGACAATCGAAAGCTCGTTCCTTGGTAACAGCCCGAAGCCGATAGCTGAGGGCTGTTACCAAGCAACGAGCTTGAGAAATTTGTCATGAGATTATGAGGCATTTGTCAATGTCCGAGGGATATTCGGCAGAAAATTTTTTGACAAAAAAATGTATGACTCAACACAATGAAACATTTATTTATTTATTAAAAGTACAGTTGGTGAAAGTACAGTTATTAAAATTTAACTCAACATTAGATTCGTTGCTCTTCTCTACTATAGGAGATCTATTACCACACATAACATTCATGATCTTGTTATGGTTTTATAGAATTTTGATTGCTATGACCAGTAATTTTCAGCAATTGTTGTTCTTCTACACCACTTTCTGCCAATTCGCTAACAGCAGTTGATCTATTCGAGTGATTTTTTATCTTTTTATCCTTAAAGCCAATTGCCTCAGCAGCAGATTCAGTCCATCCATTTATTGTATTTCTTCCAACAGGTATATTATCGTACCATTTGTCCGTTTCATTTTTCCAGTGTCAATTTGGTTTCAAGAACAGTCGTGTTGAGGTAATATTGTCTCCTCGTTTTGATAAATGTTTATGAAAAAGACGTACAGGCAGCTTTGTCTTTCACTGTTGGAAACCAACCATTTACTACTTGTACAGCTTTAAGAACCACCTTGGCACGTTTTACTGAACACCGGATTGTATTCAACGCGATTTGTTGGAGAGTCATCGTTATATTTCTCGATTTGAAAAAAATCCACCAACCAAGCAACTGCCTCTCCACGCCACGCTAATTCTACAACAGCAATATGGTAAAATTTACGCATAAGACCTTCAGGAGTATTTTCATCCCATAGCAATATTATTCTGTTAACTTCAGACAAATTTAACAAAACTCAACTGGACTTACGTTTACATGGATCTGCTTGTAGTTTCTTCCTGATTGCATCGCGGGCATCTCGGGCTGGTTCAAATACTGTATTGTTAAACGGGTCAATCATAATATAATAGTCATGATAGTACTTTTCTTGCAAGAGTTTGCACGAAACGTTCCACATTGTCTTCACCGTAGCTTCTTTAAATTCGGTCCCGTCTTTCTTTCTCATATTGACCGCCCAATCTTTCAGTATCAACGCCAATTCTTTCAAGCTTCTATGTTCATTTGATTCATATTCTCGTTCGCAGCAAAATTCCATAAATATTCCCCAAATATATTCGTGGCTGTAGATTGTATTTCTGGGAATTTTTTCTTTAATTAGCGCATTTATACAAACTCAATCGTGTTGTCATAGTGATTGGTAATTGCAATGAATGCAATTATCAGTGTTATGTTGACATGATTGGGTGACATTTTTTCATATGACACAAAATGACAAAATTTGAATGGTTGTTAGAAATGTCAAAAAATTTTCAAACAAATCAATCCAAATTTATTTTATTTCAATATCAAACTTGTAAACACTAATTTTTATTATTATTCTCAATATTTCAAATTAACTGTGAATCAAGCAATACATGTGCTTTCGAGTGTTGGAAATCAATTTATCAAAAATCGAAACGTGGGAAAGAAATTAATAGATTTTCTCTAACACAACTGACCTAATTCCTGAAAAACCTTCGGGTAAAATATATCTTAGGAGCTTCTCGAATAATTTTCCATTAGTAACCTTTAGATCTCATATATGTCAGTTTTCGACAAATCATGATATCAGTCAAAAAATTTGGAATAATATCGATTCTGACGAGAAAATTTATAATCTATAAGTGTAAACAAATTAACAACAATTTGTCAAATAAGATAAGATCTATGAATGATTCGAAACAATTCAGAAAATCTGTTTAAAATCTCCTGATGAGGAAGTGTTTCTACAGTGTAGATGAATTCTAGGCCTTCTATAATTTGTGTGATATATTATTAAATTTATAGTGTATGTTGGTTATCACAATTTCTGTATTTTATTGAGTATTTGTATTATCTTTTTTTCATGACTTCTAAACTACTAATCATCATTTGACAAATATTTTTCTGAATGATGCCGTGTTGAGTATCAAATGAAAAAACTCAATTGGCACATTCCGTATATATATATATATATATTATATATATATATATATATATATATATATATATATATATATATATATATATATATATATATATATATATATATATATATATATATATATATATATATATATATATATATATATATATTTCTTGACCACATATATTCATATTCTTTATTTTCTCGGAATAAGGGCCTTAGTCAGTCTATGTATTTTTAATTTCGAAGGACATTTCGACATTGTTTATGTCATCTTCAGGTATATGCAGGGATATTCTTCTATTTTTCTCCGTTGTAATTTTTCTGTTTAGGTTTGTGTACTTCAGTAACTTTCTGTTGTTTTTTCCCATTCTATTTTCCATCCTTTTGTGATATCCATCCATCTTCTGTAATATCCATCCATTTTTGGCAAAAGTTACTGAAGGATTAGACAAACATAAACAGAAAAATTACAACAGATTCGGGAATTAACAAAGATATACCTTCTGTGTATTCTGCGTGAGGGCAAGCAATCTGCACACTTACTGAATTAATTCATGTTATAAGTTTGATTTTTTCGTTGGTCGAGTTTATTTCATAGTTATTTGTTTTTTGTCAATTTCAATTATTTGTTTCAATTTATATTGTCTATAGTAACACCCAACTAGATGATATTGAACAGGAAATTGCTGTTTTTCATCTGTAGTCAAGGAAAACTATGAGTGTGCTAGCGCAGAATTCAGAAAGTTCAGAATTTGATGCGGAATCCAAAAAAGCATTAAAAAATCTAGAGTGTCATCATATATATATATATATATATATATATATATATATTGTTTTATCAGGAAATATTATAGAACAATTAAACTCATAATATATAGTAACACCCAACTAGATGATATTGCACAGGAAGTTGCTGTTTTTCCTCTGTAGTCAAGGAAAACTACGAGTGTGCTAGCGCAGAATTCAGAAAGTTCAGAATTTGATGCGGAATTCAAAAAAGAATTGAAAAATCTAGAGTGACATCATATATATATATATATATATATATATATTGTTGTATCAGGAAGTATTATAAAACAATTAAACTTATAATAATTATTATCATTATTAGGTATTTCAGTTACCGTGGTTAATGCTATGTTTGTTTTGCAATTTTCCTTTACTTTTTACTATTCGAGAATCTTATTCTACGTGCTAGTCGATGCATATGTATCAAAAAGGTCAGTCCTGGAGTATTTCTGTTGTCAAAAGTTTGTGACCACCAATCCATCCAAGGGAAATGCACAATTGGATTATTTGAAAAGTGAAATTCATGAAAAACATTGTATAACAAGTAGATCAATTGATATGTAAATTTGGAACATCTTGTATGATAAATTTTATCAACAGGAAAACCACCAATGAGATGTCGAGAGCATTCTGTGGAAAAAGTGATGGAATATAAAAATATGAAAGCAGAAAATTGCCAAAGATGAATGTTATACGATTTTGTACGTAGTATATAAGGTTTGGGATTAGATTTCATTAATAAAATCATTAAAATTGATTAGAATGACAAATAATGATGTAGAAAGTAGCAAGAAATTCTAAAATCTGTGAAAAAGATGAAATGTGTGTGTTGCCATGGGAAAAAGTAACAAGTTTTGAGAGGAGATCAAGAATTGAAAAATAAAGCAATCACGTAAAAATTTTTGGCAGAGAAAATATAGTGAATTTCAAGAAGAAGCTACCAAAACCATCCCAGAACGAGATCAATGCAATTAAGGCACAACTGGGAGGAGTAATATATTATAGAATTCCACTCACCTATTAGCAGAACGAGAAATCCTGCAAAGGCCAGTCACGGAAGCAGAAATTTGTTTTGGATGCAAGGAAGCTGTAATTTCCAATAACACAAGTATCTACAGGAGGCTGGGGAACATCACAAGAGGAGAATAACACGTATTCTATTGGCAGAACTTTCTAAAGTGCAACTCTTCAGATTTATTAACTAACACTGAGTATCTGTTTCACTGTGTTACTTTTGATTGAACAATTCAATGATTTTTCGATGCAAAAGGACTGATAATTACCTTCAAATTTTCTTTCAACTCATATTAATCACTCTTAATCACCATATCACATTATTGTTTTTCTTCTAGTCCATAAAGTAATATTCGCATAGTATGACAGTTTTGAGGTTTTATCTGAATTAAAATAACCATTTGATTATTTTCTGCAATATGTGTTTTATATTTGAACATCTAACCACACTTTTTCTCCACTAAACAGCATATTTGATATCGAGCCGTTCAACAAATTGGCATTACTGAACCTGCTATTCAAAAGAGAGGTGACTCCTTGTTCATAGGCATACCGATTGAGCTGGGATAAGGTAAAAAGAGGTTTGAAATTTTTTCAAACAAATCTGAAATGGAGAAAAATATATAAACTCAAAATGATTCCCATCATAACAATATATATATATATATATATATATATATATATATATATATATATATATATATATATTTATATATATATATATATATATTTTATATATATATATATATATATATATATATATATATATATATATATAATATATACATAAAACGAAAAGATATATTGAAATGGGAGCTCACCTTATATTGGTTGCAATTGGTTGTGAAAAAATATGGTTTCATTATTATATCTTGGGTTCCCGTCATCATAAAATATTTACTGTCTGAAGATTTCAAACACGAAAAGTTTCATCAGAGTTGTTCTTGCGTGATATTCGAAAAAACAAACAGAGAATTACAGTCTTTCAATTTCATAACGGTATAGATTAAGGGGGTTAATTGCAATAAGACATTGGTGATATGATAGTTGAATTATTTCATATTGAATGGATACGTGTCTTGCACCTTCTGGGAATATTTATATCAATCAATCTTTATGGATTATGATAGAAAAACAAATTTATGATACTTTTTCATTCCTGAGCTTTACGAACTTCCAGAAAATTTACGACCGGCGCCGACTGTTAAAATAAATATTCACTATGGGCCATCCTGAATAGATGGCATTCAAACAAACACATAAAATTATAAATTTAATGGACTCTTACAATAAAACTCAAGAAACTATTCCGATTCCACATGTAAGGTTTTGTTTGTTTGTTCACTTCAAAAGTTTTTTTTTCCAAAAGATGCGGTAAATTGTGATACAGAAAATGGTTGGATTTCACGTGCTTATTAATTCATAATTTTCAATAATATAATTTATAAGTTGGCAGTTTTTTTTCAAACTATATTTTCTGAATCAGTTGTTTCGATCTGTTGAATTCCATGGGAAATTTTGTATCATGGCCCACCCACATCCATAGGAATGTTGTTTGAAATTCTCATAAATTGTGTTTGAAGCTATCACAAGCATGTATGAAAATAAATTTCCTGATTATAAGAAAATTCCTAGAAATGTATTTCAGTACTAAGAAAATGCCCAGACTAGATGAATGAAATGATCCCATAAAGAAAACCTACGTGATCAAAAGGCTACGTTCGATGAGTTGAGTTCATTGAGTCAAGTTTGAGCCGTAACACAATCCAGTGATATGCGCGTTATATTTTAGCTATGTTGCACTTGTAGGATTCCTGAATGAAGTAGTTACATCGTGGTAAAATCCTTGAAAATCCTTTCGATCTGATTTTGATTACTCTTCTGCGGTCGGTAAACTACTTTTGTTTATTTATTATGAAATCTCGATTTCTGAAATGAGGAATTGTTCATTGTCAATTCAGAAAGGATGGTAAAATATCTATCAAAATAGAATTGGATAAATATATGTGCCACTAATAAGAAAGGCTGGAACTTTTGATTGAATTCTCAGATTTGAAGGAGTGTGTCTGATTCTTTCATTCATTTGTTATTATCTCAGCTTCCATACAAATTATACATTCATACAAATTAAATAAATCATTGGAATCCCATATTTTTCAATCATGACAAGAATATCCTACAAACTTAATGTAATGTGATTGTCACCCAGAAATCACCTACTTTCTCTGATTAGATCTCTTTATTTTTAACCGACGAAACCAAAAAGGATGAGGTTCTCTAGTCGACGCGTATATTTTTTTTATCATTTTTTTTATGTATGATCACGCATAACTTTTTACTGAGACGTCCGATTCCGATAATTATTTCAGTGGATAGGATGTACTCCGAAGTTGGTCCCATTTGGGTTTAAAAAATGAAACCCACCCCTAGGAGTAGCAAAATGAAGGATATTGATCACTCACCCTCTGAATTCTGGTCCGTTAACCGATTCTATCAACCATAACTTTGTACTGGGTTCTTCGATTTCGATGATTCTTTTTTTAATAGATAGGGTATACCTCATATTCGGATTTCGATTGAAATTATCCACCCTCACAGGTATAAAAATAGGGGATACATGATTTTGCACTTGTGAACATTGGCACACACATATGTAGTTGACAATGCCAGATCGATACTGTCATTATTCTTGTTCCACATCCGTCACAATCATTATATTCTATGAAAGGATGGAATTATATACAGAGTATTGAAATGAACCAACCAGAACAACGAAAATAATTTATATTACAACTTATAGTAGAAGTAGATAATCATATTATTCAACTGGTAATAGTTGAAGTGAGGTGGGTGAGTAAGTATTTTGGAAGTAATAAAAAAACAAGTGGGTAGTAATTGGTAGATTTCAGACACAAAAAATTGAAAAATAAAAACTTCTCAACAAAAAATTAAACCGACGAAATACCGAACTGAAAAGTAAAAAATAAAATAAACCTAGTCTCAATAACAAAGCTGCTAAACTAATGTAAGTGACTTATTTTGAGTTGGCGCCAAACGAACTTCAAAAAAATTATGAGAATGTCACCTCGCAAATCGATGCCATCATTTTACGCCTTACCTAATTCATTTGCTTGTTTGTTAGGCGCCGACTCAAACTTTGTTACTTACATTAGTTTAGGAGCTTAGTGATTGAGACTAAGAAGGTTCATTTTATTTTTATTTTTTCAGTTCCGTATTTCGTCGGTGTAATTTTTTGTTATTTATGTGCATATCAATCTCATTCTATAATTATTGTCACCAGTCATTTTATTGTATAGTTTTCTAATTTTCAGTCATAATGTGTCTCATCTAGCTGGGATACTTTTTCTCCTATCATTTTTTATTCTCTCGTGACTGTGTTTTACTCTCGAGTTTTCCATTATTTTTGTTACTAATTTTATATATTTCTTTTCTGGGTAATATAAATTCTATGGTATTCGCAAATATTGATTTTATTATACAGCGTGTTACCAAATGAGTGCAAAAGTTTTTAGGGGGGATTCCATGTCAAAAATTTAAGGGGGTCTTTCAAGAAAACAAAAGATCTTATGCCTTTCTTCAAAAAGTTACACGCTTCCAAAAATAAAAAAAATAATAGTTTTTTTTTCTTGAAATTGCTGGAGAGTTGAAGCAATGGCATTTTGTGGGCATGTTCCACCAATAAAAAGGATACCTATGAATATTTTTTTAATTTTGCTGTGATCTTTCAATGGGATGAAACATGCAACCCCTATTAAATTTTATACCAGAACTTTTTAACCAAACAAAATTTCTCAAAAAAAAAATGTTTTGAGAAGAACGATTCATTGCAAATCTTTTTTAACTTCTGTGTTATGTCCGTGAAATCAATAGTTTTCTATTAAAAAAATTTAATACACCATTGTGCATGTAAATGGAATCGAAAAAATGTAGTGGGTGGCTGTCACGTTTTGTTTGCACAACTTGTGACTTCAAACGTAGCATTCGAAAATCGAAAAAATCTAGTAGGTGGCTGTCAAGTCACTTTGATTTCCGTTTGATCTTGTTGCCTTTTTCATTGTTGTAATACACATAATTTTGTTCAGTTTGTATTTTTAATTTGATATTCCATTAAAACAAAAAACATGGTACTGGTACATGCTTACATTAAAAGTTTGAACAAGCGGAATAATTTAAAAATACTACGATTGAAGTCAAAAGTTGTGCAAACAAAACGTGACAGCTGCTAGATTTTTTCCATTTCCATTACAGGAGATCGGTTCATGCACAATATTGTATTTAATTTTTTCATTAAGAAACTATTGCCTTTACGGACACAACACAAGAGTTAAAAAAGTTTCGCAATGAATCGTTGTTTCCAACACATTTTTTCCAATTGCGAAATTTTGTTTCGGTGAAAAGTTCTGGTTGAAAATGGAATAGGGGTTGTATATTTAATCATATATTTTTATCATTGCTTTGCACTTATTGCTATTACACATTATTCATCCCTCGCTTTGTAACCGTTCATATTTATCTAGCGAATTGAGCTTTTTATTATCATCAAATTATTATCTATACCATAAATTATATTACTATTTGAATCAATGCACTTTGACGTACCAACAATATTCAATGGTGGATTAATTTGAAATAGTTCTCATAAAATGGATTTGGAAATAGTAGTTTATGTAACAAGTACGTGAAATGAGGCTTTAGCGGACGGAGCTGAATGTTTACGGAAGTGGCGCCAGCCGAGTCCTGAATATAAAGATGATCTCCTCTAAAGCCATTTGCGTAGGTGTTGCATACAATTTTTTTTTGTATTCGCTTTCCAAATAAACAGAACAGAAATGCCACACATATTTCCTCGCCGTACATACATTTTAAATCACCGGCCTAGTCCGGTATAGTGGGATTCTGCGGACTATTTTCAGATACAAAGTAGGCATTTTGTAGAGCGTGTACGAAAATAGTAGTTTGTGTAACAGGTACGCAAAATGAGCCTTTCTTGAAAGCCATTTGCGTACGGATTGCATACAATATTTTTTTGTATAAGTTTTCCAAAGGATGTTTCATGCAGGAACTATGATTTTATTTCTGCTATCAATACGCAAATATATTTTAGTGCAATCGCACGCGAAGTGAGTATTTCGCGTTTTCAACACAAACCGCGAAATTCAATTTCGCGGCCGTTATCCTTAGCAACGGCCGCCAAACCAAACGTCACTTCCAGATTTGACATTTCTGAAATACGACAGTAGCAAGGATTATTTTTTATTGAATACTGCATTAATTTTCAAATCAACAACAAATATATACTCGTATTGTTTGGGATTAACATTAATTGTACAGTTTGTATTAATACTTATATTCACTCCAGAAGTTGAAGCAACTACATCTAGTGTTTCTGAATAATGACTATCGACATTTGACATCAAATTATTTTCTTTGGGACGTAACATGTTGCAATTACCTACATTTGAACTAGATACTATTGCGCCAAAAATTTAGTCGAAAATTTGTTTCTTATTTTCGATAGAGTCTTCTACATATCCTTCCGCTACTGTCGTGGACTTTCATCCATCGTGACGTTTGAGAATTGACATATCAGCCCCGGTATTGGCAAGCTGCGTAGCAGAACTTCTCCGAAAACAGTGACCCGTGTATGTTTCAGGTTTTGGTAATCTTAGATACTTAGCAATCATACTGGGCTCTTTCTCAACAACTTGTACAGTGCACTTTCCGTTTACGTATCTCAAGAATATACGACGTTTTTCGACATGTTTTTTGTCTGAAAATAAAAATATAATCAGGAAAATCTATACAAGGGCAAACTAATTAGTTCACCCCGATAAGTTACTGCGTTCACCAAATTATATTTCCTATAGAAAAATGATTAGATTTGTTAGTAACTTCTCGTTCCCTGAATATGCCTACAAAAAATAGTAATAATTCAAAAGATACTTCTCTATATAGTTTTTGATTGACGTTTCGGGGACTATATCTGCCCCTGTTCTCAAAATCTTTTGAATCTCTTTTGTTTTAATAATTTGGATTTTTTCTTGCAGAGTCTTTTCCGCTTTTTCAACTGACGGATGTCAATTGAGATCTGCCAAAAAAGTTTGAGAGTGACGTATTGCTCACTTGATATATGGGGTGTTATTCAGATCAGTTTATTAGCATTCTACCATTGTTATTGGAAAGAAGAAATCAGGCCGTTTCTTTCAATTCTCCCCTCTCTTGATGTGGTTCTTTCATCAAGATTTTTGTCCCATTCCATTCAATCGTATGATCGCCATTGGATGTGAGGATATGTTCTGCAATTTTTGATCCGGTTATTTGTCGATTTCTGATGTTACTCTGATGTTCACTTTGGCGCATTTCACCTTTATAACTATCACCACACGAACGAGGTATGTTGTAAACACAGTTTTTGGTACTTTCTTCTGCGTTTTGTGGTTTTTTTTGTGTTAGTATAGATCTCAGTGTGTTTGTTGTTCTAAATGATGTTCTCACATCATGCCTATGTCCAATTCGTTTGATCATTTCAGATAATCCGGGGACATAAGGTATTATGTTGGTTGTGAAATGTGTAGGTGGTGGGAGTACTCCTGTTGGTTGTGTTATTTGGTTGTTTGATGGATTTTTGTTTTCAATGTCAGTGATTGTTTTTTCCACAAACTGATCCTGATATGCATTTTCCTTGAGAACAGATTTTATGAGGTTTATTTCTTCCTGTAGATTCTGGTTGGAATTGAAAACTGGGCTCGATTATAGAGACATTTAACTATGCCTTTCTTCACACGGGCATGATGATTTGAGTTGTAGTGTAGATATCGATTGGTATGCTTCTCTTGTTTGTATACAGATGGGGAGTTGGTTGTTTTGTTCTGATTCAAACGTGAATTTGATCGTCGATTCTTGACCGTTTATATGATCCAAGAAAATGTTTGATTCCTCTTCACTTCGATTCCAGATAGCGAAAACATCATCCACGTATCTCCACCATATTTTTGAACCATTGTGGAATGTTTCAACGAAGGATTCTTCAAAGTATTCCATGAATATGTTACTCAAAATGGAAGACAAATGAGAACCCATCGCCATACCAAACTAACACAAATGATCTCAAACACAACATATCACATACTCAATCAAGACACTACCATATCAGTAAACAAAGTATACAAAAAACTGAACAAAAATCCAACCCCATCAATAGAAAGCAAAATATACCGTACTTTAGCCAAACCCCACAGCAAACCCCCACATTTTTATGGGTTACCAAAAAGTAACAAACCATCTCATCCTCTACGCCCTATTGTGATTCCCATTGGATCTCCTTCACAAAAACTCACTAGATACCTACTCAACATTCTGAAACCACTATCTGGAAATGGAAATAGTTTTATAAAGAATACCCCTCACTTTCTGGAGAAATTGAATGAATAACAAATTCAAGATGGAGATCTTCCAGTAAGTTTTGATGTAGAAAGTTTGTTTACTAATGTCCCTATTGATGAAACTCTATAAATCGTGAAAGACAGATCAGAAAATGACACATCACTGAAGACAAGAACAAAAGTGGATGCCAGTGCCATCATGGAAATATTCAAACTATGCACAGAAAAAGCGTATTTCCAATTCAAGAACGAATTTTGTCAACAAGAGTTTGGTATGGCGATGGGTTCTCCTTTGTCACCCATTTTAAGTAACATATTCATGGAATACTTCGGAGAATCCTCCGTTGAAACATTCCACAATGGTCCAAAAATATGGTGGAGATACGTGGATGATGTTTTCGCTATCTGGAATCGAAGTGAAGAAGAATTGAACATTTTCTTGGATCATATAAACGGTCAAGAACCGAAGATCAAATTCACGTTAGAATCAGAACAAAATAACCAACTCCCCTTTTTAGATGTCATGATCCAAAAATCATCATCCCGAATGGGAACATCTGTACACAGAAAGAAGACGCATACCAATCGATAGCTACACTACAACTCAAACCATCATGCCAGTGTGAAAAAAGGCATAGTTAAATGTCGAGCCCAAACAGTTTGCAATTCCAACCAGAATCTACAGGAAGAAATAAACCTCATAAAATCTGTACTCAAGGGAAATGCATATCTGGATCAGTTTGTGGAAAGAACAATCACTGACATTGAACACAAAAATCCATCAAACAACCAATTAACACAACCAACAGGAGTACTCCTCCCCCCCCCTTCACATTTCACAACCAATATAATACCTTATGTCCCCAGATTATCTGAAAAGATCAAACGAATTGGACATAGGTATGATGTGAGAACATCATTTAGAACAACAAACACACTGAGATCTATACTAACACAAACAAATTAAAAAAACGCAGAAGAAAGCACCAAAAACTGTGTTTACAACATACCTTGTTCGTGTGGTGATAGTCATATAGGTGAAACGTCAACACCATTAGAAATGCGCCGAAGTGAACATTAGAGTTACATCAGAAATCGACAAATAACCGGATAAAAATTGCAGAACATATCCTCACATCCAATGGCGATCATACAATTGAATGGAATAGGACGAAAATCTTGATGAAAGAACCACATCAAGAGAGGAGCGAATTGAACGAAACGGCCTGTATTCTTTTCTCCAATGATAACTGCTTTTCAACAAATTCTATTGAAATGGACCATACATGGTTACCTCTACTCAGAGAGGAAGTGAGATATGGTAGAATGCTAATAAACTGATCTGAACAACACCCCATATATCAAATGAGCAATACATCACTCTCAAACTTTTTTGGCAGATCTCAATTGACATCCGTCAGTTGAAAAAGCGAAAAAGGCTCTGCAAGAAAAAAATCAAATTATTGAAACAATTGAAGGAGATTTAGAAGATTTTGAGAACGGGGGCAGATATGGTCCCCGAAACGTCAATCAAGAACTATATAGAGAAGTGTCTTTTGAATTTCCACTATTTTTTATAGGCATATTCAGGGAACGAGAAGTTACTGACAAATCGAATCATTTCTCTATGGGAAATATAATTCGGTGAACGCAGTAACTTATCGGGGTGAACTAATTAGTTTGCCCTTTCTACAGCTGTATAGATTTTCCTGATCATATTTTCATTTTCAGACTGTGGAAGGTTACCCAAAAAACATGTCAAGAAACATTGTTCCTCCACAAAAAAACACATTTATTCAATAAATATACGACGATTATTAACGATATGTTTTGGTCGAAGAGCTGCATATTTACGATAATCATGAAATCAATATTAGTAACAGTAAAAACGCGCTTCTTATCCGTCTTGGTATCAGCAACGGTTACATCTTCAATGGCCATTTTCACCAATTCATCTTGTCGCAAGGCACCTGATATTACCATAATCAAAACTATCTAAAACAATCAGTACAAAAAATTAAACAATTATAAGTGACATTTTTCAACATTTACCTTCATCAATAGATATTTTTCATCAGTAGCTTCTTTTAGGAATGAATCAATTTGCTCGCTCGTAAAAAGTTTTGATTTCTTTGCTCGATACTTTACAAACAGCATACACTTCAACATAGAATAAATAGTAGGAGATTTAGCCGGTTCTGGGTCTCCCCACCACTATGACGTCACGTGTGACCTTGAATAGTTGCAGGTGTGCAGTGTGTGTGTTTGACCTTGAGATTTGACTTTGAGATTTGTCATTGAGTTTTGATATTGGGTTTGGTCGACTTTGAGATTCGACTTGACCTTGAATATGACCTTGAGATTCATAACATTAAGTTTTGATGTTGGGATTGTTTCGGCAACCTCAAGATTTGATCTCGATGTTTGTTTGACCTTGACTAATGTTGTGGTGTAGGCATACATATTCTGTGCAGTCATGACCTTCATGAATCCTTGTACTCTCCAAGCGAGGAGGGCGTTTGTCCTGTGAGAGAGCTAAGAATGAACTGCGATTATTGATGAGTGCGCTGAATGTCAAGAGAATCCCCTCAAATCCATACAGATTGCGCATCGCATCGGACTTGTTGTATGGTGGGGGTATTTCACTGAAATATTCCAGGAGAAGAGTATTTCGAATCAGTGTCTCCTCCAGTGATCTATTGAAAACAAGTCGGTGAAATGTATTCGTGTGATTGTGGTAAAGATTTCACTCGAAGTGATAATCTACGTCGACATCAACGTAATTTTGAAGGCTTCTTAAAATAATCTCAAGGCAATTGTTTTTGGGGGTAACCATTAAAAATGCTTATGCCTTTTCGACATCAA